>VXBU01005192.1:235120-340047 GCA_013400315.1 Bombycilla garrulus
GTCGCGCTGCCCTACGAGAAGTTCTCCAGCCCCCGCTCCAGCCTGGTGGTGCCCGGGCAGGACAAGTACGGCAGCCCCCGCGCCAGCCTGGTGCAGTACGACGGAGCCGCCCTCAGCCCCCGCTCTAGCTACGCCAGCACGGCCAGCGACACCAGCAAACACTCCAGCCCCCGCGCCAGCCTCACCGGCTACGACGGCGGCGGCAGCAAGCCCAGCAGCAACCGCACCAGCGGCATCAGCATGGGCTACGACCAACGCCACGCCAGCCCCCGCTCCAGCACCGCGAGCCAGTACTCCTGCGCCGCCAGCCCCCGCTCCAGCTACTCGGACTCCAGGTACGGCCCGCCGGGCAGCGCCGAGCCCGAGGGGGCGGGCGGGGCCGGGCTCGCCTTGGCTAGCCCCCGCTCCAGCCTCTGCGGCCCCGAGAGCCGCGGCTCGGCCGGCCCCGCAGTGGTCAGCCCCCGCTCCAGCATCTCCAGCCAGAGCTCGCGGAGCTCTCGTGGCTCCATGAGCGCCTACCCCGAGCTGCAGCTGCCGTCGCCCCGCTCGTCCCTGCTGGGGCCCGGCCTGCAGGAGGACGGCGCCGTGCCTGAGCTGGGGGACGCGTACCACCGGATCCATGCTCAGTCCCCGCCGCGGCACGACCAGCAGCACCCGGCCTGCGCCCCCGAGCCGCCGCCGCCGCCATACGCCTGCAGCCCGACCAAAGGCTCCGCTTCGGCTCCCAAATTCAAGCTCCCCTACCAAGTGACGCCGTGCCGGGAGAGCGGCCCTAGCNTCGGTGAGTGGGGCGGGGGGGAGCGAGCGGCTGGAGGGCGGCGGTTCGCGGGGCCTGCCGAGTCGGGTAGCTTCGGCCCTGGAGAAGGCCGGTGTGCCATGCCCAGGGCTGCTCTCGACCAGGTGCCTGCTGAAGTCTCACATGGCCACAGACTGTGAGTGTCTGGTGTCCGAAGTGCTTGCACCGTAGTTCATTCCCGGAACTCTGTCCCGTCTTTTCCTAACGTGGTTTGCCGCGATATGTGATGCTTCCCTTTCCACATGCGGGTGGGAGACTTGTCTGAAGTGTGACGAGAGCTGTTTCTGTAGTAGGGGCTTACAGTGACTCTCGTTTGTCTCCCTTTCTCACGGGCTGCTGAAGCTTCTCTGCTAACCTCCAGCACCCCAGAGGCTGTGGTGTTCGTCTCCTGCTCTCAGTCCGTGATAACTTTTGTAAATGACAAGCATGGCTGGTGGAGCAGTTTTTAGTGCCTCATTCAGTGAAATCTTTGTGCTAGTTTAGAGTACCGGTGGGAGCTCAGCATTGTTCCCGCCCCGCGAGGCCTCGCAGGGTCTGTTCAGCACACAGGGACATCTCTGGGACCAGGGGGGAGGTTTAGAGGAGAGGAATCTTCGCCCCTTGCTGAGGTTAAATCGGCGTATTGGTCATCTGATTTTCTGTTGCTTCTTTATGGAAGAAAAGTAACTTCTTGAAATGTGGATGAGTGCATGTGTTTTATAGCCACACTAGTTAGGATTAGGCTCCCGCGTCTTTCTTCCTTTGTACTGGAAGGCAAAGGCTAAAAACAGCTGTGAAAAGTTGGTCCTCGGACATGCAAACACTGCCCTGGCTCTCCTGTGCCGGGTGACTGCAGGTGAGCCGGCAGCTGCCGGAGCCGGGCAGCGCTCGGGAGCAGCTCCTTCATTCCCTGCTTGAGCGAGGGCGATGTCACAGCTCCGCAGGGGAGGAGGAAGGTGAGGGGTATGGATGAGCCAGCCCCATCCGAGGCCTTTGAAGGAATGGCTTCTTCAGTGCTTTTTGTGCTGCCGGGCGTGGGGAAGAGGCTGCCTCGCCGTATGCGTTCCTGGGGATGATGGAGCCGTGTGTTACCGTGGTCGCTGATACAGTGGCGAAGTTTAGCGTGCTTTCAGCACAGCATCGGTGTGATCTGCAGGGTAGGAAGGAGCTGCAGCGCTGTCTTCGCTTGTCTGGGACGCTCAGTGGAGGTCGGTAAGTGAGCAGCAACCTCTCTACCAGGAAAGCCTTTCTATAAACTGCAGTGGCAGAATTTCGCCAAGCTTTTGTGCCCAGACAAAGGAGGCTGAAGGCAGTGCTTACTGCCTTCAGTAGGGCTGATTAGGAAGCTGATGGATCACTCGCTGCATCTTTAGCAGTGTTGGAACCTGGCAGGATACTCCTCAGCAGCTGAGGGGAGCCTGCTGAGGGCAGTTATGGTTCCCTTTGAAGGATGTGCAGAAGCTGCATGGGGCTTGTAACACATGGAAACAGGAAATGTTACCTTCAGCACGTCCACGGTGTACAGCAAGAGACTGAGGAATAAAATGTAAGAGTAAGAAATAGTCTATGTGTCCTGAGCCTCTGGGAGGTGTTTCCAGTGGTGTGGGAAAGCTGTGTGTGTGACCAGGGGTTCCAGGAGCAAATGTGGGGAATCTGTATTGTGGATAGGTTTTCTTATTTATCAGAGTTTGACTGTTGCAAGTGCCCCTGCTTGCATGTATAGTGAGGTGTTGTAGAAGAACCTAAAATTGGGAGATGCACCCAGTGCAGGATGAGCTGTGACCCTGTGCCTGGGGAGCTCTGGGCTGCTCTGGAGGCTCCTGCTGTGGCAACACGAAGGACCACTACTGTGACTTCCACCCTGGAAGCAGACAAAACTCAGAACTGGGGTGCTTTGAAAGAAGAGAAAGTTGATTTCTGTGAGTTGTTGAGGTTTTGATAAATCCTGGTGGTTTTGATCCCACATTTTTGGTTCAGATGAACGGTGTAGGTGAACACTGAGTTTTGGCTGAGCCAGTGCATGAAAGGCTAGCAGGGCTGACAACAGGCTGTTGGGTCAGAATTGAGAGTGAGAACAGAATAGGGAGAACTAATCTGGTTTTAGTTTGACTTACCTGAGAGTGTCTAAACAAGTTAATAAAAGGAAGCAAGAAAAATGCATTGATTTTCATTGAAGTTTATACATGCTGTAGCTGTGAAGCATCTGCTTTGCTAGCATTGATGTCTGGGACACTCCAGAGGCAGTGGTGGGGGTTCTTTGGTGGAGAGCAGAAATGTTGAGCCAATAGATCCAACAAGGTAGAGGGAACAGAGGAGATGTTTTACTGCTTCTCAATTAGATGAGCTCAATTGTTTAATGAGTAAATGCTGATACAAGGACAACAGGTATTTACTGTGCTCTGCATCCTTCTTGTCATGAGGTTGTTGTTGTCTGCCCCCCCACACCCCCAGTAAAATTAAAAATGGAGCAGAGTGCTATTTTGAAACTGAGGTCAAGGGACTAGCCAGCTCTGCTTGGAGGAGGAGCAGTTCTATCCTGCCTCCATCCTGGTTGTGGGTCAGTTTGTGTGAGTGCTCCCCCAAGGGTAATGGCTGCTTTCCCACACCCCCCTTCTCTGCCTCAGGAGGGACCCATAGTCCAGGACAGATAAATACAAGATGGGGAGAAGTAAGTGCAGGGTCTGATCTCCAGAAAGGCTCTGGGGCAGCCAAGCCAAGCAGGGTGCAAGCCCTCAGGTCTGGTGGACTCACAGCTGCCTGCCCATGCTGGTCTGCAGGGCCCAAGCAGTGCTGTGCTGGGAGCTCTGCCTCACTGCTTCAGCTTCTCCTTCCTGCCCTTCCTTCTCTCAGGCTTTAGTGCACCTGTAGAGAGAAGAAAGATGTCCTCCTACACTTGGTTTAACCTGAGTAAAGATGCCAGTGCTACCAAGGGAAGGCTCTGCATCTGCCCAGTTGCACAGGTGAGGGACAGCACCATTCCTCTTCCAAGTGCTCCCACCAGCAGCTCCCACCTGCACTCACTGATCTGACAAAAACAAAGCCTGCAGAGAAGGAGGGAGAAGGAGGGTTGTTTGGGGCTGGATTGGTGAGCTGCTCCGATTCATTTTTGTCAAAGAGATGGTCAGAGCTGACCCAAGGCAGAGGGTGCAGACAGAGGGCTCCGGGAAGCTGAAACCCTTCCTTTGGCAGCAGTTGAATTGGGTAAAGCTGTGAGACTTTGTTCCCTTGTAGCTGTTTCTGTGCGTTCCCTGCCCACACCTCTTCCTCTTCACCCCTCTGAGACCCCCTGTCAAGGTACTGGCAATTTAGTAAATGTGCTTGGTTTAGTGGCAGATGCTGAGAAGTGAGGCAATAAAAAAGTACGTTCACACTTTCATTTTCATAACTCTTTTGGGCTGAACGTTGATACAAGGTGGGGTGAAAGTCGTTTCAGGAATGTTTTTGAAATTGCACGTTCATCCCAAGGTGTCAGCAGGACATTTGTGGGTGTTGGGAAGTCATGAGCTCAGGTGCTGTCTTAAATTCTTTTTTCTTTGCAGAATGCTTCAGTCTGATGTCTAGGTGTTGAAAAAAGTATAAGGTTAAAGTTGTATTTTGGCACACCCATCCAAGTCATGCATTCTTGTGGGACTGACTGTAAACCCGTGGCTTGTCACCTGCCAGACAGGGAAAGGTCCTTGTTGAGCAGTTAGGCTGATTTGGCTGTTATTTTGAAGCAGATCTCTCTGCTGGTGCGTTGTCAGCAGTGGCAGGAGGACAGGTGGAGGGTGCAGGCAGCAGTCACACAGTGCTGGTAGCCCCAGCTGTGCTGTGGCCATCCCCCAACAAATGTTCTGCTCATCTTGGCCACGGTGGTGGAATACAGCACAAGAAGTGTCACCTTGTCCTCTATTAAAGCTGCAAGAGGCATCTGGTGCTGGCGAGGTATGGAGTGCAGATGCCTGCCTGTGCAAAGTCCAGAGAGACAAGCAAGTCTGCAGCTCTGCAGTTGTCCTTCGGCTCCCCTTTGTGAAGGTGTTTCTCCCCACCTCTGCACATCCAGAGCCTCCCCACCCCGTCTGCCACCTCAGCCCCACCTCTCACAGCTGAGATGCAGAACAGAGCCGAGTTCACAGCATGTGTGGTGCTCCTCAGGAGAGCAGTGATCCTGTCACAGACCTGCACCTTTCCTGCCTTCCACAGGCATCTTCATCTGCACCCTGAAGGAAAAAGTAAGGGACCTGAATTCCTCAGGACCTGAGGTTTCCCAGGGGAGGCAGGGGTGTCTCAGAATGAGACACAAAGTCTGAATTCTGTTAATAATGCAGTCCTCAGTCTAGCAAAGCCTATGCCTACCCTAGTGAGTAGCCTTGACTTTTGAGAGCTCTCTCTTTCCAGAAAGCCATCCAATAGTACCAGCACATGTTTTTTGGAGCACCACCAAGAAACAGTGCTGATAACATGGTGTTGAAAAACCTTTGGCCTGGTAGGTGAGGGAAGAGAAGACCAGGTGAAAGGAAGAAATACATCTCTAGACCCATCCAGGCCCTCTCTGCCCTTTATGTGTGTAGTCATCCGTGTAAATCTGGATTTGAGCTCTGCAATATGCTCACAAATTCAGAGTTGTATGTTTGTGCTTGCTCTGTCTGTGCAGGTTGATTTGATGGAAGGGTGTTTATGCCAGTGAGATCAAAATTAAGGCAGGTGACAGTGGTGAGTCTCTAAAAGCTGTATTGCATAGAGATTAAATTTGAAACTTCAAATGAAATTTAGATGAGCTTGCAGTTGGTGATTGGAACACTTGAGAGATTTTTTTATGGAGTTGTTTGCAGTTTTAGGAGTTCCTGAAGGTTTCTTTGTGAAATATTAAATCTTCCCTGTTTCAGTCAAAGTAGAGGTAATTATTAATACATTGTATTGTTTGGGGGGATAAGCAAAGATTTATTGTCTGTTAATTACTTTATATTTCTTTTGCTGGGCTTAGAAATTCATTCAGTGTTGGTAAGCTGCTGATGTACTTCACCATTTGCAGTTGAGGCTGTCCTGGGAAAAAATTGCCTTTGATAGGCAAACACTTTGATAGGCAAACACTTAAATAGAAATAAACTCGCATGGTGGGGTCTCTTGAAGTGTTAAAACAGGCTGTGTATCTCAGAGTTCTGTTTTTTTCTAATCTCCCTATAACAGCTGGAAAAAACATTGCTGAAACCAATTTGAGAGGAGTCAGGCTTTTCTAGCCAAAGAGCAAGAAAGCCTTCCAGAAGGGGTCTGGCAAGGGAGATGTGTGTTCGTTGGGGAAGGTGCAGGAGGAGCTGCAGTGGGAGATGCTGGGGTATCTGTGAAGTAGCAGCATCCTTGTGGCTACAAGGAGCCTGTCCCCTGAATGAAGCAAGGAAATCATGCTAAAAAGTGACAGAGAAAATCTATAGCTGGAACATCATCCAAAGGGAGAAAGGAGTAGGAAATGAGGGGAGAGAAAGTAGAAGGAATTAACATGAAAAAAGCATGGGATAACACAAGTCTACAGAGCTGGGAAAAAGGACTCTTGTCTGTGGCATGAAATGTGCTATTAGGGATGCTCCCGAGATGGCTTTTTGCAGTCCCTGCTAGCCATGGACATCCTTATGACTCGCCTTGAGGTTCGGAAGTGATATAATAATGGCAGGGGAGAGCTATGGAGTATGTGTTGTTATGTTTTATTGAGTACTAGACACATGTAACGTACAAGTAACATGAAATGGGAATTTGAATGGTTGTAACTTGGACAGAAGCCTGGGTTATGAATGGGGACAAACATTTTCATATCTTCAGTTGCACGGCACTTAACTGTGATGGAGTATTGTTTCACAGCAAATGAGCTTTTGTTTCTTTTTACTCTGTTGTAAAAGCACTGTGTGTAAAATGGAAAGAAGAAAAACCTTCCAAAGAGCTGCCATGTGTTTGGTTAGAGGTATCAAGATGAGGTTTCCAGTACAGAGGTTTGTCTGCAGGGCAAGAGTTGGTGTAGGCACGGTCAGTGCTGTCTGGTTTTGACCCTCCTCTGCTGCCCCAGGGCTTGAGAGATGTTCCTGTGTGCACTCCGTGAGGCTTTTGAGCCAGGCTGTGCTGAGGGGAGGGAAGGTTTGCAGGGGCTGAATGGAGCCTGTGCTGCAGTTTGTTTTGGAGCGGGAATGCTGGGAGAAACACTGAGCAGTTCGTGGCTTCTGCTCAGCTTTTAGGGTTGTCACAAGCTCCAGGCCAAAGCTGTGTTGCTTTCCTCAGGGATAAATTCCAGAAGTAATATCAGGCTTTTAAACATACGTTCTCCCTTTGCCTACCTCCTCACCCCCAAAAAGACGCACCCCAGTCAGCTCTGCTCTCTCAGGTGGGTCAGGGAAACATCCTAAGCAAGACTGAAAGTCAAAAATGGTTCTGTAGCAAAGTTGAATTTGTACTGTCAGTTTTTTCCCCTCACTTGCGTGCTGGATCTTCCACAAAGATTTTTGTGTGAATGTCCCATTAGAGTTCCAGTCGCTCACTGGAGGTGTGTGAGCTGGGAGTAAATCCCACTTTACAGACTTAATGGGTTCAGTGGACACTGTAGTTTGCAGAATAGAAATGGTACCCTGCTGTGAAAAAAAACAGGTAACTGTCAAAGTAGCTGATTTTATAATTTGATTGAAGTTGATTTTTTTCAGTGGAAAATGTCCCTGAAACTGTATCATTTTTACATCTAAAGTGTGTAAATGATACAAAGTTGTGTGTTACCACTGATGGATTCATGGCAGCAGGTGTAGGCTGCAATCCTTAATATCCACACTTAATAAATTAGGATATTGGGTGCTTAGAAAACACTCTCGAAGGAAGAGAATTTGCCTAATCCTAAAATGATTATTTTTTAAAAATGCTGAAATGATTATTAAAAAAAAAAAACACGCCCCCCCAAACTTGGCAAAGTAATTTTCAGGTATTATAGTAGGCTTGTTCAGCAATGGAAAGAAAATAAACTACAGTGATAAGCCAAATAGTTCTACTAAGACCAGAACATTTATGCAGGCATTTAATAAGCGCTAGGCTTGGCCTTCTACCTACTTCATATGTCCCAAATGTCTCAGGACAGCACTTCACAGCACAGTTGGCAGAGTCTGGTTGATTGTGTTCAAAATAATTTCATGTTCTGTGGCGGGAGAAACTGAGTGTCTTAGAGAGTGATGTGGTTGTTGATTTTTGTGCCCATCCTGGACTAAGTACCTCCTCTGTAACAGGGATGGGGATGTATGAAATAAAGCAAAACTGAAGCAGGATGGGATGCAGGAACATGCACAATGTGTGTAAGTTTTATTATGAGCTTGGAAAGGCTCACTTTGGAGGGCTTTGTTCAGCTGCCTGAAAGGTTCAAGTCCTGACAGGACCATCATACCTGGGGTTGTGATGTGGCATTGCTTGGAGCTGCTCCAGGGGTGTGACAGCTCCTGAGGCTGGCAGCAGGATTCCTGCTGGCTTATTACCCTTCAGCTCTGAATAGTATTAGCAAATGTGCTAATGATCAACCAATAAATGTGGTGTTTGGCTGGATTTTTATGTGATGTTTCAATGTACCTGTGTAGGTGCTGTCTCTGGAAGTGGATTTTGTCCTTTTTTTCTGCACTGGAGCAGATAGTTCCATTCTGTGCTATGTGTTATCTCTTCTTATTAACCTCACTGGGTTGCTTTAGCTCCCTGTCAGCATAGCCTTGCTTGTTACTGTGCTGAGACTGAGCACAAAAAAGCGGCCAAGCAAGTCATGTATCTCTTCCAGATGGAATATTTCACATTGTCTGAAACTTCATTCCTTGTTTTTTGGAGCATTTTAAACTAAATCTCTAATGTCACATTTGCGTGTTCCAGCAGACTTTTAAGAAGAGGCCTATGTCTCATTAAGGGAAAAACTCCAGCACCCCAGAGCACAAACACTCATTTAATGCTCAGCTGAGAACTACCGTGCACATAAACATGGAAGGGCTTTACACTGGGGGACTCTGCTGGAGGGGGTGAGGATTTATTGCTAGTGACACCTGTTTCCAAATTTGAGATGATGGAAAAGTTCTTATTGGCTGGCTTTGCATGAAAACCTGTAGGCAGTCAGGTTTGAGCCTCTGTTCTGTTGCTGGGGCTGGGATGGGGCACAGGGGCCACTGTCCCACCCTGCTGGGAATGGGCTCCAGTGGCAGCTCTGCATGGCCTGGGGTAAAAACTATCCTGGCTGCTGAGCTGCCCTGGGGCCCCTGATGGGGCCCATGTGCAGGTAAGCTCAGGGACCCCCGGATGGGCTTTTGGGGCTGAGCCACCCAGCAGAGAATTGAGTTCCTCAGGTGGCAGGAATGAGAACTCAAATGACTTTGAAAGAGGGATATGATTGGGTTGGAATAACAGCAGTAATACTTAATCATCTTTGCCAACTCCAGCCTTAATTGCAAAGTCTTTAATTGCAGGCAGCAGCAGTAAAATGCATTTGGTGTCCTGTGTGGGTTCTTGTGTGTGTGGGAATGTGTGGAGAAGTACAGGGAAGGCAGTGTGCTAGTGTAAAGAATGTTAATATCAGAGGTTGTCATGAAATAGGGAGTGGATCAAATGTTCAACCAGGAGGCATTTAATAGGTTACAAAAGGTTGTGTCTCATGTGTAATATTGCTCTTTTAAGAATTTGGCTGAACAAAGCTTGTTTCAGTTCAGAATATATTTATAGTTTTTCAGAAAAGTAGGTCGCTATTGTGGAAGAACTTCTAGGGACTTTAATTGTTTCCCAGCCATCCAAACATTTATTTAATTGGTGAACTGTTTCATTGCTGACACCTCAGAACTCCTGGAAAGAGAACATGTTTTCTTCCTTTAATGCGGTCACTTGAAAAAATTAGAAAATTTCAAAGTTGAAATAAAGAGAAACAAAAAGCCATTCATAAATGCAGTTAGACAATTGTGAATGTGTAGATGCTTCAGATGGCTTGGATCATATTTCCTGTGGTCTGGGGAGAGCCTGTGGCCTCTCCCAGGCATGGGAAATACCCTTTTGTTCTGGTGGTGATGGCACAAACCTTTCCCCTGTGTTGCAGCTCGTCCCCAGGCATGCAGGGATGCCAGGGGTGAAGCTCCTGGGCTGGGCTGGGTGGCCCTGCTGCACTTTGTCAGTCTCCCTCTGTGCTGGCACTGCCCCCAGTGGGGCATCCGGTAGGGCCAGTACTGAGTGGGGTCTGTGGTTGGGTCAGGTGTTGTTGAAACACACTTCATCGATGTCCCAAATTTTAATGCCAGTAATTTGAGGCTCCTGTTTGTGCATGTCTCTGGCAAGGGCAAAGCTGTAGTGTGTGTGTGTTGGAAACCTTTGGTAGGAAGGGTGGGAAAAGACTCACAGTGACTGTGATAAACACGGACTTGGGTGAACTGAGACAACCAAGGGCTCTGCTGCTGTGGCTGGTTCTGTTCTCTTGGCCTTAAGGTTATGACACTGCTTTCAGTAGCATTAGAGTTAGAGCAGGATCTTGGATTTCTGTGTTTTGCTGGTGTGAAATTCCTGGTAAATCCATTTGTTTGGGTCAAATATTGAATGACTGGAAAACAATCACTGATGGAGTATTTCTGAGTAAGGGGGTAGTGAATAAACTTTGTCACCTGCTCACGAAGGTGTTAACCTGGCCATGTGCTGCTCTCTGCTGCCCTGCCTGTTCTTGTCCCCAACATGAAATGAAGCAGGATCAGACCCACTGTCTGCGAATGGTCTCACCTGTCCCTTTTTCCATCTCCCATAACTGTGCTGTTTCAAAGGGAATGTTGATTTTTGATTTTGTTTAAAGAAAAAGGGAAGAAGCAAAAGATACTGACTGGAGTGCGTTATCAGCTAGGACAAAACAGCTGCATAGTAGGCAGTGGAAAGAGCTGTAATTGGTAAAATCTTGGGTTCTCCGTGTTGCTCTGTGCTGTGATAGTTGCTCTTAACCTTGAGCATCCCAGGTGTAGGTGCATACTCAGGTGGGGCAAACAGGCAGTTCCTGAGGGAACAAGGGAGAAGTTTTGATGAATGGCAGTAACTGTTGCAGCTCCTTTTGTTGTTTGTTTGTTTTTGCCAGGCAGTTATGTGAAAATTCTCTACAGTTGGTGGGTTGCCCATTTTTAATCAAAGCCATGCTTCCCAAATGTAAACATTCAATAGAAAACAGACCTGCACACCAATCAAGTGTGTTGAGTCTGTATTTGGAGCTGGTTTCAGAAATAAGCATGTAATTTTTTTTTTTGAAGTGTAGGTCAGTAGCTGGTTGTCTTGGAAAGTTTCTTGGCTTGTACCTGTTCCTGGCTGGAGCAGGGCTGGGCCTGGGCAGTGCAGCCCTGCAAAGCTGCAGTGATGCAGAGCAAGTGATGCATTTGCTCTCTTGGAAATCCTCCATGACTTTGGTGAAAACCTCTGTGGCTCAGCTTGGGGGGAAAGACCCTCAAGACATCTCAAAGTAAAATTCATGCAGGGATTTAGAATTCTTGCAGTTTTGTTTAGAAGATGGAGCACATCTGATATAAACCCAGTGCTGCCTCTTGAATGATAGTCCTGTTTAGATCATGGGAGCATGCCTGACTTTTCTGACAGCTGGGAGTCATCTCGAGTTGTTTCTATTACACCACAGAGATCAGGGAAGAAGTAAATTCACACCAGTGCTTTTCCCTGGCTGTGTTTCTCTGCCTGGTTTGTCCAGCAGCTCCTACACCTCCCAGGCCACGCCACCATGGAATGGCCATGTGTGTCACTGCTTTGTGCTGGGGCTTTCAAAGCTGTGTGCTGTTTGCCTGGGAACCTGGTATTTTGAGGGACAAGTATTTGTATCACAATTTGAAACTAATTGGTGACCATGAGCAGGTGGAGTCAATGGTGTCAGAGAGGGCTGTGATGCTGTGTCCTGCTGACCTCTTTCAGCTTGTACAAAGTCGCTGTTGGGCACAGAGTTCACAGATCATTCTGTTCTCAGGAGGGGATGGAAGATGAGTGTGATGGGATGGAGGCTGTGTCCAGGTGTGAGTTGTACATCCTCTTCTTGTTATCTTAAGCCTGGAGCAGGAGTCCTTAGAGGAACCCAGAGCTAAGCCTGGAGAGGGTGTACAGTACAGCTGCAGGCACAGACAGGAGTGATGCACATGAACTGCAGGTGGTTCTAGAGATCACGCTGGTGCTGCCTGTGCTGAGTGATGTGTTGGAGCTCTGAGGACTCTTGGCCATTTTCTTCCTTTAGTTGCCTTTTTTTTTTAGCAAAATAATAGGTCCAGCCTATTCTTACTTAATGTATTTTTTATGAAATCTTGGCAGTCACCAGGGGCTAGACTCAGATGCTGTTTCACTAACAATTAGAAAAAAGCTTGTTTTGCTTTGCCTAGAAAGAGAATCTCTCAGTCTTTCTGTGTGTTGGTTTTGAGGAAGACATTGCTGTGCGAGGGTGGTGAGAGTGAAAATGCTGGGACGTGCTGCCTGCTTGTGGAGAGTGGTGCAGCCACACCAGCAACACCTGCAGCTGGTCACTGCCCAGTTCAGAGAGGGAAGAGCTCAAATCCACAGCAGCTTTGGGCCTGGGGCTTTGAGCACCACACAGATGAGATTTGCCCCTTGCAGGAGTTTCTGGCAGAGTGGAGATGTGGCAATTCACTCACCAAATCTCACATTGCCTGAAAGCAATGGGGCAATTCCACATGAGGTAGAATCACTGGAGTGCCTGACTACACCTTTTAAAAAAGCAAACCCAAAAAACCTCCTTGACTTATTAAGAAAATGTAAAAAGAGAAGGGATAGCTTGGGTTAGGCTGAAACAGCCTTGCATGCTGTGTGAGAGCAAACTGATGGTGACTCTTTTGGGAAAAGGCTTTCTCAGCCTCTCTTTCCCACCTGGGAGGAATCCAGCCCAGGAAGAGGTGATCCACAGAGGCTGCCCCAAAGAAAACACTCTGAAGTTGTGCCAGGTGCAGACTTGCAAATCAGCTTCCTGGTGTGCCAAGTGTGTGAAGCTCTGCTTTTCCCTGCTTCCCACCTTCAGGGGCTTTGTCTGACTTTCCCATGGGGGGGTGGAAGGAGCGAGCAGGAGGGATGACCGGCAGAGCAGGGAGCAGCTCAAACCCATGTGGTGGCCTGGCTCTGGCTGGACACCACACCTCACTCTGTCTGTCTGATTTACTTCTGTAGCTCATGAAACAGGAAAAAATGAACCCACAAAACAAAACACGCATGCTCCTGAGCTGAACAAGTCCTGGACTCCTTTGTGGCAGAACTTCCTTTGAAACTGCTGGGTGTTTTGCTTGGTTGGACTGGCAGAATTGAGAAACCTGGTATTGGATTATTATAAGGTCAGAGAAAAAGTGCATTTCAAGACACTTTTGTTTCTCTGACAAAGTGTCCCATGAATGAGCATTGACTTAGGGCTCTTCTGTTCCCAGCTGGGTCAGTGCCTGCATAGGGAGTTTCTAGCCCTGCTCCAGCTGTCACTTCCTCCAGCCCTCAGCCCACATTGTTGGTTAAGGGTGATGTGCACTGGCTGATCCCACAGAGTTCCTCTCTTCTGTTCTTTTTGGCGGGGTTGTCCCTGCTTTGACTCCTGTTCCCTCTCAACATCCAAGTGCAAGGTCTGTGTGGGCTTGTTCAGAGACCAAGGCTTCTTCAAGGACTTGGCTGCTCTGGTCCTCAAGTTTGCTGTGATATTTAAAAGCAGAGAGGAAGAGATGTGCAATGTGTGTATGTAGTAACATCTCTTCAGAGGGCCAGTCACTCTGATTGGATGCTCACCAGTATGTGCATTTGGGGAGATTCTAAATTGATGTTCCCATACAATGTGGAAAAGCCAAGAGAGAGCTTTGATGAAAAAAAAAAAAGAAAAAGGAGGAGGCTGCTGAGAGTTCTGACAGATACGTGGTAATATTTGCTCAAGTTTCTGAGAAATAGATTATTTCACTTTTGTTATGAAGCTTATTCCTGTGTATTTGCAGCCCCCTAAGTGTTTTCTGGGGTTTTGCCATTTCAAGGCAATGTCTGTTGGTCCAGAACTGCCAGCACCAGGGCTGAGCTGAAGGTGGTATAAACTCACTCTCTTTTTAGTTCGAGTCATTTTCATTTTGACCAGGGAACTCAATTACAGGGGCACTGTGAGGGAATGTTAGATCATTACTTCAGTTTTGCTTTTACATGTTGTAAATTTGATTGGGAGTGCAACCAAAATGCAGTGACATGAATGAGTGTACCCTTTTAGAGAGACAAGAGCTGCACATACAGGTGGCAACGATGTGTAAAAAGTCTCCCTGAAGAATGGACATTAATTTCTGTTTCGAAGGAAGAGCTGGGAGCTGAATGTGCTGCTGGTGCAGGCTTAGTTCTGCATGCATTTTCCCTGCTGGAACACTACTGTTCCCTAAAAAATAGCTACCAGCCAGAAAAAGTGTCCAATAAGCCTGCAAATCCATTGCTGTTTGAATTTTTTTGGATCATGCAGCTTGCAGTTTCTCACCAAGCGGTTGACATAAGTCAACAAAGTAAGTGTTGTCTTGGGGTCTAAATTAAGGAAGACTGACTCAAGGTCAAGTGTGGAGGGAGGGAAGAATTGAGATAAGGATGTTCTGTGCAGGCTGGAGTACAGAGATCAGAACAGGTGACAGTCCACATATTTAGTCCTAAACAGGAATAAAATAGGTCAGATGCTCTTCTATCAAAGAGCTCTGGGATTGGGTCATGAAGAAACAGTGGGAAGTGTCATGCAGGGGAAGAACAGTTTGGAGCCTGGGGGACAGCCAGTATTTCAGGTGTGAGCTGAAGGGCCTCCTGCTGTCAGTAGGTGCTGAGCTATTGCTGTCTCCAGCAGGTGAAGGGCTGGAGTGCTGGCAGGGATTGCAGCCTGGCCCTGCAGAGGACAGGGCTGTGTCAGGACAGGGAGCAGCAGGGTGCTCAGCTCCTTCTAGCACACACCTTCATGCTGTGGCCACTGGCTTGGGGAAGGACAGGGAAAGGGATACGTGTTCCTCCTTGCACAGCCACTCCTGCCAGCCTGAGTCACTGACTCCACTGCAAGATGAAAGCTGTGGCTCCACCAGCTGAAAACCAATGGGGAGCAACCATTTTGAGTGATCTCTTAGGGTTTTAGTTTGTTTTGGGGCTTTTGTGTTTGTTTGTTTTGTTTTGTTGGGTTTTTTTGTGTGGAGGGGTTGTTTGTTCGTTTTTAATTTATTTTTGTTTATTTGTGGTTTTTTTGTTTTGTTTTTTTTTGGTGTATGTTTTTTGTTTGTTTGTTTTTTTGCTTTGCTGGAACATCTCTTTTGCTGTGGTAGAAGACAACCAGAGAAGATGGTTTGTCATTTTGTGACTAGAGTGAAGCACAGTCTGTTTTAATTGAGAGTCAACAATGATTCCTTCTCTGAGAGGGACAATTAGCTCCTCTGGAGAAATGATAAAATCCTTCATCTGTCAAAGCACCAATGGGAGATGCAAGGAATGTGCAGGCACCAGCTCAGTACCAACTCTGTACTTCACTCTTAACCTTACAGAGAAAGCACAGTGGAGAGTTTCATCATTGACTTGGTAAAAGCTACCCTTATTTTCCTGGCTATAATTACAGAAGAGGTTACATTCATCTGCAGACAAAGGCTCTAGTTTGTTTTGCTTTTGGTTTTTTTTAAAGCAGAAATAAATTTTAAGCTGCCTAACTAAACTAATTCTTTTAGCTAGTTTTCAAAAGATAAGTTTTGTGAGTTGTGTTAGTTGCTTTGTTGGTGTTTTTTTCAAGGGAGCATTGAGGAACCTATTTCTTGGTGAATACAGTGAAAGGAGAGATTCCAAAAGGGCTTTTGTGCAATTAAGGGGATGTTTGCATTAGGTTGTGCTGCAGTGGTTTAGCACATGAGAAGGAAAAATCCCAACTGAGTGATTTACACACTGATCTTGAACATTTTGATCAAAGGTCAGACTCAGTAATGCGCTTATGCTTATTTTTAAGTCCAAAGAGAATCCAGTGGGGACTTAATTTTTTAAGTAGGCATTTAATGTGTAAATGTTCACAGGCAGCTTTTTACTTAGCCCTGTCATTTTGCTATGAATTTAGACAGAGTGAGATTTACCTGGAAGCTGAAGTCCCAACTCTGCCAGTATCTACAACAGGGGAGAGCATTTCTGGAGACTGAACTGACTTTGAATATTTCATACATAAATTTTGTATTTTACTGACTTACAGCAGTTCTAAAGTAGGTAGGGAGAAGTGAAAATGAATCAGGGAAACAGGTTGATTTTTTTCAAAGCTTGCAGTCTACAGGTTCAGGAATGGTCCATCCTGACATGCAGGAAATAGCAGAAGACCTGTATGGATGAGCAAGGGGTTCTGAAGAAAGAAATTGAAAGGATATATGTAATATATAAGGGTTGGAAGCAGGGACAATTGACCTCGGGGAATATCAGGAGACATGAGGCTCATCTGGAGCTCACCCTGGTGAAAGACAGAGAAGTCAAGAAGTGCTTCTGCAGATATGTGAGAGAAAGGAAGACCAGGGAAAACATGGAGCAGGGGTGCTGGGTTGGCCTTCTGTGATGAAAAGCTTGTGGAATTAGGGGAGAGAAGTGGTGTTGGCTCTCAGCTTTAGTAAAGCTTTTGATGCTGTCACCCATAATATCCCTCTGGACAGACTGGTGAAGTACAGACTATGAGATGGACTGAAAACTGGCTGAGCTCGGGTGTCACCAGCAGGATGAGGTTGAGTTGGAGCCAGTCACTAGTGGTGCGCCTCAGAAGTCCATACTGGAGCCAGTTCTGGAGTCAGTAGTGTTTGACATCTTCACTAATGACTGGGGTGATGGGATAGAATACCTCTCTAGCCAGCCTGTAGATTGTACAACCATGGAGGACTGCTTGATAGACTGGATGGATGTGGTGGTGCTGCGCAGGACCCTGACAGGCTGCAGAAATGTGGGAGTGGGAACCTCATGAAATTCAACACTGGGAAAAGCCAGGTCCTGGCACCTGGGGAGCCACAGCCTCATCCAGAGCTGAGCGCCCACTTGGCTCAAAGCAGCTCTGCAGAAAGAGCTTCTTGGGTCCAGGGTGTGTGTTTGGCAAAGGAAACCAGCAGCAGCTTGACTTGGAGTTCAGGGTGAGCACTCTGAGGGCACTGGAGCTGCAGCATGTCGTGGGTGCCCCCCTGGACACTGGGTGCCCACATGCTTAGTCCAGCCTCAGTGTCTGGGCACTTTGTCTACAAAAGCTGTGTCTGAGCCAGGGGCTGGAGAGGGGTGTGTCAGCTTCTGGTGTGGGTCTCCTGGATGGGGCACTCCAGCTCCCAGCCAGTGCCCAGATGGAAGGTCCCTCTGTGATGGGAGCCTGTGGGGATCTCAGGTCTCATCTAGGCTTCCCAAAGGCAGCTCCTCCAGAGCCCACTTCTCAGGATCCCCTGAAACCTAAAAGGGCACCAGACAACTACCACATAGTTCATAATCAGATGTGAATTATCTTTTATTGCTTTTGTCAGGATCCTAATCTGAACCACTGCTTTAGCAGTAGGGAAAATACTGCTGGTATTGCACCTGAGACTTCCCCTGGGCTCTCCAGGGATGGGTGCACAGGCAGCAGCTGAGGTGGAAAGGGTTGCTTCTGTTTATCACTTCTGTTTTGCTAAGTGTTTTAATTAAAACCAGATAGAGGAAAATATCTCACACTGTTTCCAATTTTTAGTGGTTTCACCTGCTGTTGAAAATTGCATCAAGACATAACGGGAAAGGGATGATGTAAAGAGGTATGAATGCTCCTTTTAGTGGCTATGAATAGAGGCTTCTCATATCAGTTACTTGTTGACTTATAATTATGAAAAGATTACAGGTTTCTGGTTTTTTTTTTTTAGCTAGTCCTCTAACACATAAATTAACTAACATTTCACCACTTCATGTAACCTTTCAAAATGGAGAAGGGAGGTTTGGCTGATGAAATTCATAAGATCACATTTATTTGTAGATGTTTACTGTAACTAACAAAGGGAAAAATTACCTTCCTAACCCTTTTCTGTCTGCTCGCTCTTTCCCTGGTTATGCAGGTGTTATGTTCTTGAGGTGTTTTTTTGCTGTTACCGTTTTGCTGTTTCTATAAAGATTTTTAAAGAATAATTATACCAGGGGAGTTCACTCTTCAGCTGTGCTCTAGTTGTATTTTTGTAAGGGTTACTAGAAATTTAGCCACAACTCCTTTTCTGTGTTATGACTGTGGGTGGTGGAGCTGATGAGTTACTAAATAAGAGATGTTTGGGTGGTGAGGTGTCAGGAGTGGGAGAGAAGAGCATCACATGTCTTGTTTCTCACTTTGACTCGAGTCTGGCATCCCGCTTACAAGAAACAGAGTCCATCTTCCAAAAATCATCCTGAAAAGAGGATGTCTATCTGTCTTGGCATGGAGATGGTAAGTTGGCTGAGCATGGAGTAGGCACCCAGTGGTAGTTCTGGGGACAGCCCTATTGTGATGTGGGGTTGGATCCTGCAGTGCTGGGTGCAGCTGTTTCGTGAAGACAGGACTTGTTGGGTGCCAGTGCCAGCACTGTGCACTGGGATCATCAGCAAGGAGAAATCCTTTCCCCTTCAAGCAAGTTGCTCTTTGACAGGAGCCATTGGGGCCAGAGGTGTTTCCCTGTGTGCATCTCAGTGCCAAGTGCTCTTGCAGGACACATGTTCTGTACTAGCAGCAGCTAGTGGCAAGTTTCAGCAGGCTTCTCTGCAGGGGTTCCAGGCCAAAGCCTTGGCTGCAGGTGCAGTGGACAGGTTGTAAAAAGAGATGATGGCAAAACCCTGGTACAGGTGGGGGCTGCCTCTTGTGCCAGGTCTTTTTCAAGCTAAGTCAGCATCTTGGACGTTTCTCTCTCAGTGCCCAGGTTTTGCAGAGCAGCCAGGCACTTGTGTCACTGGTCTGTGTGTGAGAACAGAAAAGGTGGGTGGCAAAAAAAGTATGCTTTTAGACACTGCCAGCTCTGGCTGCTGGTTTGTCACTGCCTGGGAGAGAGCTCATAACTGAGGGCATAAATAGATTCAACATGTGCTTCTTAGCTGGATGTTGTGACCATAGCCATTTTCATCACCTTTTTCATCAGAGAAAACTAGCACTATGGGTTTCTTTCTTTTCTTTGGTTTTTCTTTGGGTTTTTTTTCTTCCCCCTCAATTTCTACCCTTTTATACTCACTTTGCTCCTGTTTCATGTCAAGATGACAATCTGGGTCAAAGCAGCAGAGAGGAATGGTCCTGAATGTAATATTTGTGCATTTCTGGATCATTCATTGGTACTATTTGGATGTGGATCAAGTGTGCATGTTCACATTTGTGTTGAGTTAGCCAGACCACATACTCGAGTTCATTCCAGCTGCTGGAGAGCAGACTGTTACATGATCCAGGACTGACAATACCTGATCCAGCAAAAAGTCAAAGTAGTCCAGGCAGAAGATACCTAACCTAGCAGAAGTCCCACCAAGATGAAGTTAACTGTCAGTACTTTACACTGTGTGGCATCTTTTTCTGTGGTACGAAGAGCTGTAAAGCTGGATTTATTCAGGTGTTGGAATGTGGCCTCCTGTGCTGCTCCCCATGTCAGTGAATGGTTCAGTGTCAGTCAGAGGGAGACATGTCCACTCCTGCAGGTCTTGGTGGTGTTGGGGGAGCCAGTCCCTGAAGGTGAGAATGGATCTCAGATCCTCTCATGGTGTGAGAAGCTCAGAGTTGCCCTCTTGCAGGAATCATTGCAGACAGGAGTCTGACAAAAGCCTGGAATAACCCCTTGACCACCTTAGGTCTGCCTTGGAGAGCAGCTGAACACATGGGCAGCGTGTTGATTTTCTAACTTTTATTTTTTCCCTCCCAGCTGAATTCAAGGCAGGAAATGAGCCCACATCTACAGCGTTTAGTGCTGCTGTTTCTCAAAGGTAGAGGAGGCAAAATTAAAATATCCTATTTACATGTCATTCGAGCTGTATTTGACCAGCTGTCCCAAGGGTTTTCAACTTGCTAGATCAGGACAGACTGTGCATCTTCCTGTCTGAGTGGAGGAGTGTGGCTGTTTGCACTGAGCACCTCCCTGGGCTGAGCCTTACAGCTGCAGGGGAGACAGCTTTTCACTGTTGCCAAGGTGGGGAAGCTGAGACTTGTCAGGTACTTCAGAACTAAAGTCCTTCATGACTAAAGGTGCGAGAAACCTATGGCAAATTACTTTCTGAAATGGTTGTTCCTGTACCTTATAGGAAGGAAGGTACATTCCTCCTGATGTTCTCAAAGCATCATTGAGTCACTGGACTTGAAGTGGCTGAAAAAAAAACTGGTTCAGAGGGTTGAGGTGACAGAGATTTTTAAGTCACTTCCAGCTTTTCTTAAGTGAATAGTTCAGCCTTTCTAAATATTAGCTTGGTATAATACCCACCTATATGCATGTTTGTGTTTGAGCAAACCTATTTATGCTTCTGGGAATACTGAAGAACCTCCCTGGGGCAGTTGTGAACTGTGAAGAGCTGTCAGCACGTTTGTGGGGTAGGTGCTGGAACTGTGGGGCGGTGGTGTCCATGTGGGGCTGGGAGCTGCTGAGTTTGTAACCAAGCATGCTTACGCAATTCCGTGCCTTTTCCAGACTGTCATGCTTGTGGCTGGAAATAGACTGTTATCTAAGAAAATAGGAAAGTGCACCTGGAAACTTTTAGACTAGTCTCCTTGTTTAATCATGAACCCATTTTAAATATGTCAAGGAAGGCAGCTGTAATATATGACCTTTTTCTGCCATATATTAGAGTGATGAGTCATGTGTGTAATGTCAGGAGAATGTAATGAAAAGTCTCCAGCTTGATGTCTGTGCAGCTGATGTTTGCAGCTCTGATGTGCTATGAAGTTCAGGGTATTTGCACTGTTGGTGCTTTCTGTTGTTACCTGGTTGCACAGCTCTGCAAGCTGTGGTTACACCTATGTAAGCTGAAGTATTTAAATTGATTCTGTCTTTTCCATGTCATCTCAGAAGGTTTTTTTTTTTTCTTCTGAAGACTACAGAGGTGTCAGTGACTCACATTTTATATAGAAAAGAGCCAAGACAGAAACCAAAGGTAACTAAGAACATCAAAACTGGAAAAGGGGGCTGGTGGAGTAGGTTTTCTGACTGGTTCCGTAATGTGAACACTCACTTACATAGAAAAAATCTGCAACGTGTAGGTAAATGTACTATTGTTAATGTGTGGCATCAGCAGAAAGGAAAGACAATGGCCATATGAGCTCTAAATATTTAGTTTATTGTTTATTTGCTGTAATAAAACTGTCTCAATGTCTGTAAACCTGTCACTGGAAAATAAAATATAATAAAACTTAAATAAGATATAAAAGGTCTACAGTCTGACCTGCATTGTGCCAAAATCTGAAGTAATGGCATAGGCAAGCATAGGCAGAAACTGGTATAAATTGCAGTATCCATGATAATTATAATGCAAGTAATTTTTTTTGTCTCCTCTGTCACCCTCTGTGAGCTGCCACTTTGTCTGTTGCTCATTGTATTGGGGTGTGCAATGTAAATGTCTGCCCTCTTCCTCGTCAGTTTTGAGTGCAGAGCAGGGCTGAATGCCCTTGGTGCTTCACACCCACTTCCTAACAGGGAATTTGCCCAGGAGCACTGTGGAGCTTTGGATGGTGGTATTTTATGGGTATGGACTGCAGCCAGGAGCTGCAGGAGCATTGCTCAGTCCTGCTGCCTCTGGGCCGTACCTGTGTGTGTTGGGCTTACCAAGACTCTGGCTGTGGTGCTGTGTCCTCCTCTGCCAGCAGTTGTATCAGCTCCAGGTTTTGGCCATTGCCTATCCTCCTCTGATTGCTACTACACTGCTAGAAATTCAGAACTCCTCAATTGGCTGCATTATAAAAGTGATTACACTGTCCGTGCTCCAGGCAAAGTGTGGTTTGAGCTGAAGGGTCTTGTTCATCTGGTCCCTTTGGGCTGTAAGAGGGCTCATGTCCACAGCAAGAGACTCAGGTGTTCAGCAGTGGAGGGGCAGTAGGACAGGGAATATGATTTACAGGCTTTCCCTCCAGATTGTTCATTCCCAGTGATGCCCTCCTTTACCACCCCAGCTGTATGTCTCCTGGCTTTGATAATCCCAGTCATCACAAGGTACTTCTAGAAACAGGATTTTTTTTTCCTGTCCTTGTTTTTCCTTAGTACTTGGTTGCTGAGGTTAGTTGCAAGTCCCCTTGTGCTGTGCTTTTCAGTGTGAGCATGAGCCTTGAGGACTCAGCTGAGCTCTGAATCCTGGACAAAGCAACCCAAAGTTGCATGGCCCATGGAGCAGCCACGAGAATTCATCTGTCTTCCACTTCAGTGCCTCAGTGGCAAAAGATTTTTCTGTAAATGCCAGATAAGAAGTATAAATTGTCCTGGAACTGCCATGCACTAAATCAAGACACAGACCAATGAATGAATATTTGTGAAACAAGCATCAGTGTAACTAAAGAGTTGTGGGTACCACTGGGGCACCATGCTCGGCCTTGTGCCGTTGGAGGCTCCACACAAAGGGGAGCTCTGCAGAGGCCCCGGGGTGCGATGACCCCTGCAGATAGTCAGTAATTTCATGCTTCAGAGCAGTAATTTCATATACTGTATGAAGCAATAAACATTTGCTGTGCTGGCTTTGGGCTTTCACTGTGTGACAAGGTGGATTGACTTCAGCAGTAACAAAAGCTTTCCTTCCAGTTTGCAGCAGCTGCTAATCAGGGCTGCTCCCATGACATCTCCACTCCCCAGTGCTGGCCCGGAGCTGGTTTAATTCACCAGCACAGACATGCCCTGGGCTCGGAGCTGCCAAAGTAGGGAGTCAGGGAGGGTATTATTTGTGAATTGTTTCTGTGGCCTTCTGTGTTCCCAAACACTTGCCCATCACCTCACCCTGCATTTGAAACTCCATGAGGGTTAAGGACAAAACAGAACAGGCACCATGTATGGCTGCTTTCAGAGTAAGCAGGAATAGGCCGAGTCTTGCTGGCAGTGCTGATACCTCAGGCAGGTAGAGCTTGGCTCCTGCTGTGCTCTGATCAGCACTGTCATTCCTGGAACTGGTCCCAGTGCCTTCCTTTGTGGCTATGACCTCTCCCAGCAGCTTTGTCCTACACAAGCCTTGTTAAGCAACAGGCGGAGTGGAGGTAATGAAAGCTATTGCAGAACCTAGAGACTTGCTTCTGTGAAACTTCCAGTTAATGTGAACTTTGCTGCATTTATAACCAAACATAGATTATCTCAAATTTTATTTTTTTCTGAGTAAAGTTCTACACATGCATCCCTCCTGTGTATTAATTGAGTAAAGCCTCCTGTAGCAGGCAGGCATTGAAGTGATGGAGATCTTCATAAGTCAACAGATGCATATCTCAAGGGCCTAAATAATTTGTTTATTCCTTGAGTACGAAAGTAAGGTTGGGGGTAGTCTCAATAAAGTTTAACAGTGACAACAAGAAGTCTCCCAGTCCACAGGCTGCTTCTTGCCTTGCTTTGTTTAAGCTGTGATTTGTGTTAGGTGTTGTGGCCCACGTTCCTCCAAGTGTAGTATACTCCAGCACAGTTGCTGCAGGGAGCATGGGGGACTTCCAGGCTGGAGCTAGGGTTGTGGTGCTGCATGGCATCAGCTCCCTCATGGGTGTTGGGGGGCCAGCTGTGGATGGGCTGGGGCTTGGCAGGGGAGCCTAAAACATTTAGTTAAGCATTTCTCACTTAGCTTGTCATTTTTCAGCCTGCTGTCTCCTGCTCTTTCCTGGGGCAGAGGCAGTGCTGGTAGCTTAGCCAGGCAGTCCCTCCATCATTCCTATCACAGGATGTTGCTGCTGGGAGTGTCCAGGTTGTATTTATTTCTAACTTGTATGTACTACATTTCATTTCATGTTAGATACTGAATCCCTGGTACGTTTGTAAGGTATCTGTCAGGTAACAAATGAAGGCCCTGCAGTGAGAGCTACCCATGGTGGCGAGGGCTGGGAGGGTTCCCTGGGCTGCCTCCCTCACTCTGCCTGGTTCTGCCCCATGCAGGTGCCTCGTGTCTTCTACCTGTGCCTGACTGAGGGATGAGGAGTGTGTCAGGAGATCCCTTCTCCTGTGGTTGTTGGAAGGAAACAAGCATTTTTCTCCCCTGACATCACCTCTTCAATCCAAGCTGCTGCAGCCCGGGATGTGCACAGGAGCTGCCGGGAGCTCAGCAGGTACTGCAGCAGCAGCAGCACAACTGCCTGGGCTCAGGGCAGCTCTGGGGCTTCACTGTTTACCTGGCTTCTTAGCAGAACACATTTTACAGGTAGTAGCACAGCCTGTGTGAGATTACTGGCTACATGTAGTGTGGAAGCACCTCCCCTGGCCAGGGGACCTGCAGGTGTCTGACACAGCCCCTCGCTCTTGTACTCTTGCTGCAGTTTGGCTTCTTGTTTGGAGCTGAGGCTTCCGTCCTTGTTTGTTCTCCCTGCTCCATGGCAGTGGGTGTCTGTTTCCCTGCCCCCATGCCACGGATAGGCTACAGGTGTGGAGAACCTTCTTTGGGACTTGTGTAGAGATGGTTTACCTCTGAAAGGAGAAAAGGAGATTTTGCAGTGGCCCGGCATGATGTTCATCTGCCCTTTTCCCAGAACTGCAGAGGCAGGGAGGGAGTCATCTGTGCCATGTGGTAGTTGTTAGTTTTAGCTTTACCATAACTCTTGATGACAGGGCTTGGTTGTTTCCTACTGTAGGCAGCATGTAGCAGTTATCCTGGAGATAAGGTGTGGCTGTAAGACAGTAAAGCTGCAGCTCATCCCTGGGTCATGGTGCTCAGTCTATGGCAGCTGGATTCTCCCAGCTCACACAGCTGCTGCCTGCTGGAGTTGAGAGGCCACGTGGTACCATTTTTCTTGCATTCATGCTAAACCTTTGCCTTTAGGTTACATAAGGATGGCATCAGGCACAGGCCAAATTCCATCTGTGTCTGAGGACAAAGCTTGGCCAAAAGGTGGTTAAATATCTGCCATGATATGCATGGCATATCATGATCAGTCTTTTTCCTGATTCTGGCTGCCTGGTGAAGTCTGTATGACATAGCAGCCTGTACTGGCATGGCCAAAAGAGCATCATAGGATCTGATGTACAGGTCCCAAACTGAACTTCTTGTAATGCACAGGCTACTACTAGTAGTAGGCTACTACTCTTACAAGTACCAGCAGTTTAAAAAATAGGTTGTTACTGATACCTTTGCTAATTATAATGCATTGCATTTGATTTCAAGTCTGGAGCAAAGTCATTGAACACATCAGGACATACCTGTGTGATCTTCTGCTGGTGCTCATATCCATGTTTGCTGGGTTTTGAGTTATCCAGGGAGCGTCTGACAGCTGTGCAGTGCTGGAGGCTTGCCTGTCTTGTCCAGAGATGATGTTCTCACTGATGTGATCAGGCTCAGTGAAGTGGACTGTTTAAAAGGTATGGGGAGTGCTGGAGTCCAGCAGGGAGTCTCTGGCAGCTTCTCTTTCTAGTACTGGTTTTTTTTTGTGGTCTTGTGCTGTGCTCCATGGAGCATTTGTTCAGTCTCTACTCTCCTGTTTGGTTAAACACTCTGTGAGGGTGTGAACATATCTCCACCCAAGCCAGGGACTGCTGTGACGCTGTACTCCTGGCTCATCCAACCTTCATGGCAACTTTGAGTATATGCAGCATCTTGTAATGTCTTTTTCTGGGTAGAGACACCAGATCTGTAGGAGAGCTGATGACCTGGGTAGAAACATAGCAGCTGATGTGTTAAAGACCTGGGATACAGCTGACTGCTCAGAATCGAGGTGTCAGGAGGGGCAAGGAATCTTATAAAGGCAGAAGTTGATCTGAAGTCATGTCAAGGGAAGTGTCAGAAATAAGACACGCTTGCTCTGCAACAGAACATTCTTCACAGGTGGTTTAACAAGCCTTGGAATTGAATCTGGGGATGGGGGGAAAGTGATGTAGCTGTTACATCAGGGCTTCACAAGCCCACAGTGTGCAGTCTGGGCTGTGACTGGTGGAAAAGCAGACCTGAGCAGTCATGTAATCAGGGCTTTTCCTAGGCAGTTATGAGCTCACACTAAACTCACACTGCAGCTGCATATATATATTCCAAAATACACTTCTGGCATTTCACATGCGCTTTTTTAGTGTGCTAATAATCTCTGTGGTCATTCATTGCTAGAGTTAATGACTACTCTCTTGGAGAAAACAAGTTAACAAATTGACAGCTGCTCCTAACAAATCATTTCCTTGGAGAGGCCAGTGCAAGTTTAACATCCACAATAAATCCTTCTTTTCCTTCTGACGATTCAGTGCAGCAATGGCAAAGAAATTAGGTAATAACTCATTTATCAAAGCAGTTTGGACTGTAGTAGATTTGTGCACAAGAGCTCAGAGACAGAATTGCTAGAGCTACAGACCGTGGATTCCTGCTCTTCTTTGATTTGTAGATGAGAAAATGTAATTCTGTTAGCATAACATGCCAGCCAGCCAGATTATCAATAGCTCCTGGTGTTGGCATGAAAAGGCAGTGAGGGACCAGGGAGCTTGGGGGCTCTGAAGGGGCTTCTTCTGTCCCCATTGCCAAAAGTGAACCGAGACATCGAACCTGGGCCTGATGCTATGGTGACACTGGCTTGTTCCAGGTGTGCCTCCCTGTGCAGCTCCTCCTGCCCCAGGGGCCCTGCAGAGCCCCAGGGATGTGATGGGACAGCGAGCAGGGTCCTGGGCTCTGTGCTGCTGGGAGTGAGGAATTCCTGCAGCTGCTGGCTCACAGGAATCTCTTCCAGTCACAGTGTCCACAGTAGTCAATAGCCACCTTTGATCAGTTAACCTTTAACTCGTGGCAAATAGAAGATGTTTTCCATAACATTTGTTTACAAATAAAGGAATAGACTTGGCAGCCTTGGATGAGGCAACAAATGTTCTGAAATTCCCATTTCTTGTGTCAGGGCTGAGCTCGCCCAAGGACTGGCATTTTCTTAACAAGTTTGCAATAAACTGATGGATCTGGATGACAGCTGGTTTGTCTCACTAGGTGTAGTTTGGGTAGCTGTTAATCATAAAGTTATAGTTTTTGCTTCCCTAAATTTCTGAAACCAGGTTTAAGATTTTAAAAAATTCAAATGGATGTATTGGGTTTTAAATTTATCATTTCATTTGACAGTTAGACTAAAATGGCAACATTGTGCTAGGATGTGGAGCTAGCTGAATGAAAGGTTAATCTCCCTTCATGACATGAAGTGAGGGAGTTAAAGGTATAAACAGCAATAAACCCTGTGATTTAATGAATGGCCTTTCCATTTCAGTATTGGAATTCATAATATAGGAAAAATACTTTTTTTGAATTTGCCAGTATCCCGATTAATCTGATCACACTCCACAGCTCTTATTGATTATTATTGCGATGATGCTGAACTGAAACAGTTCAGTTTTAAAAAAGGGGCGTTGTACTGGGGTGGTGTGGCCAGGTTTTGGTGATGGGGTGGCTTTGTGAGAAGTTGCCAGAAGCTTCCCCTGTGTCCAGCAGAGCCAATTCCAGGCAGCTCCAGGACAGACCTGCCCCTGGCCAAGGCTGGGCCCATCAGTGACAGCAGCAGCACCTCTGGGGAACATTTAGGAAGGGGAAGGAAATCACCATGGAATTGCAGCTGGGTGAGAGAGGGGAGTGAGGATATGTGAGAGGAGCAGCTCTGCAAACCCCCAGCACAGGGCAGGAGGGGCAGGAGCTGCTGCAGCTGCTGGAGCTGAGGTTCCCCCAAGCTCGGGGTGCAGCCCGGGAAGAGAGGCAGCTGTGCCCCTGCAGCCGATGGGGTCCAGGATGGATCAGAGATCCCCCTGCAGCCCCTGGAGGGCCCCACACAGGAGCAGGGGGTGCCTGAAAGAGGCTGGGACCCCGGGAACTCCACACTGGAGCAGCTGCTGGCAGGACCTGTGGCATCATGGAGAGAGGAGCCCAAGCTGGAACAGGTTTGCTGGCAGGACCTGTGACCCCACAGGGGACCCGGGCTGGAGCAGCTCCTGAAGGACTGACTGCACCCCAGGGAAAGGGACCAGGCTGGGGCAGCACCTGAAGGACTGCAGCCCATGGAAACTCTCACACTGGAGAAGTTCATGGAGGGATGTCTCCCAGGATAAGAGAGGGACGTCTGTTCATAATATGCTGATCTTCCCCCAAAGAGCTTGCATTTTTATTTTGTGTGTACTTACATAGAATGTTCACAGCACAGCAGGGGAGAATTCTGGAAGATAAAAGCTTGGTTTTGTAGTTCTGCAGTTCCTAGGTTCTTAGGTACATTAGCAGTTTTGTTGGTACCAATTAATGCCAAGTGTCTTGGTTTGAAAGGCAGGTGTCTGCTATGGAAGGCAGGAACCTCCCTTGGAATGGAAAATGTAAACTTCCTCCCTCCAAATTATTATAATTTTTAAATTAAAGAGCTCAAAGGGAAAGATATGAGGATAGGAATAACAGTTCTTTACTAGTGTGTATAAAATAAAGCAGAACAACAACAAAAAAACTACAAGTTAATAGGAAAATTAGAATAAGATGCAGTATTACAAAAAAGAACTGACAGAATTAGAATACAGCCTGACACCCTGTCAGTCAGGGTGTTGGTAACAGTCCAGTTTGAATGGTGGCTGCAGTCCTGGTGGGGTGACAGATGTGGTTCTGTTGAAGCAGTGATCCTGTAGAAGGGTGGAGTTTTCCTCTGAAGGTCCAGTGGTGATGTAGAAGGGTCTGGTCCTGCTCTGGGAATCCAGCGGAAGAAAAGCCGCCCCCCCCGGGTGGAGCATCTCCCAGTGGGATGATGGAGTTTTAGCAGCCATGCAGTGAGACTCAGTGTCCCATTAACAGAAGATTTCTCTCCCCCAGAAGGAGGATGGGTCCTGGAAGAGATAAAGAAAACTGTCTCACCCAGTTAAAACAGATGGCCATAGAATACACACCCCCAGCTTCATCTTGCATTTGCAGCCTTAGACACCAGGCTTGTGCATGCACTTGTACAAATAGAGCCTCAAACAACACACGGAACACAGAGTTTCTTTAGAGTTGTTTGAAGCAAAAAAGTCTCCATTTTTATTTTATACTGTAGTATTTAAAAAAATATCACCAGCCTTGTCTTGATGGACTGTCTTACTAGGATTGAATAGAGACCTATGGACATCTCCGAAAAATTTAAAAATCATCTTTAAAAAACTTAAAAATTGTGTGACAGACAGACATGGATTCCTCAGAGTTTAAGTTCTTCTTCATATGGATATAATACCAATGTGATCCTAGAATTAATTCCCTTCCTTGGTTTGAATTTAGAGGGGTTGTGCATAGGTAGAAAAAAAATGCATAGGCAAAAGACTCTCTAAAAAAAAAAACTTTGAAGAAATAGCTTTAAATACTCTCCAAAGCCAAACCATCCCAAAAAGCCCTCTTTGTAGAGCTTACTGAAATCATGACCTTCCCTGTCAGTTTGCCGTTTGTAGAGCTGACCACTGACTTGTTGGCTCCTGGTGCTTTGGTCTCCTGAGGACTCCATGGGAGTCATCTTTGGCATCACCAGGAGCAGGTGTGGGCTGTAAAGGTGAATTTCTGAGCCTTCTGAAGTACAACTGCGAGCCTGAATTTCTGCCCTGAGACCAAAAGGAAGGCAGAGGCTTTGCTGTCCAGTGTGGTAAGATGCCAGGTTGTGTTTATGAGGTTACATCCTCTGTTCACAAGAATTAAACAATTGCTAAATGTGACTGACAGATCCATTTTCCCAGTGGCTTTCACTGCAGACAAATGCACTTGATGTTGTATTTGTGGAGAGGGCCAAGGAGAAATCTTTTGGGCTTGGACTGAAATGTTGTTTTACCAGTGGCTTTTGAATGTCATGTGGTGGAGCACTTTGTTGTGAAGGTCTCACTAAATTATTTCTTGGGCTGGCAGAGTTGTTTGCAGAGTGTGTGGATTTTTCTGTCCTTTCTTGGCTGCACCTGCCTCCTCTGGATTTCTGTCTCTAGCCAGCCTCAGTCTCCCTGCATTGAAACACCAGCAGAGGCTTGGCCAGATCTATTCAAGGTGAGGAGCTCATTGATTTAGGGCCTGATGGGGGTATCATGAGTGTTGAGAATCAACGGCCTGGAGCTGTTTTTAGGAGCTGTGGAGGATTTTAACTTTGATTCTCTTTCTGCTTTGTAGGCATTTGTATAAAATGTGGAAAAGGTGTGTATGGAGCGA
Organism: Bombycilla garrulus; assembly: GCA_013400315.1. Taxonomy (NCBI): domain Eukaryota; kingdom Metazoa; phylum Chordata; class Aves; order Passeriformes; family Bombycillidae; genus Bombycilla; species Bombycilla garrulus. The sequence continues at coordinate 265,059 of VXBU01005192.1, forward strand.
GCCAGGCTTGCCAAGCAATGAGTAACCTCTATCATACCAACTGCTTCACGTGCTGCTCTTGTGGTAAGTCAGATCTGCCGTGCCCTTGTTATGTGGCTTCCTTTAGCAGCCAGTACACAAAGCAAGGCCTCATCCTGCCGCCTTCCCCAGACAAATTTCCCACGCAAGGCTCCAGCTTCAAAAGTTGTTTTTTATTTGCCATCTGTAAGTGCTCAATGGTGTTTTCCTAAGCAGTAGCCCAGAAAAATAGTGTTTGGTTGTTTCAAGGGCTCCATTTACAAAATGGCTTCAACCTGGCTGTTAGAAGCACTATATTCTTTAAATCACTTGAGTCTGTGGAACTGTAATGTGAGTGTATCATTTATGTAGAAAAAAAGGCAGAATTTATTCAACCAAAACCATATTTTTGTCACTTTCTATTTGCAAATGCCAAGTCTAGTCAGGCATATGTCTTTGTAATTTCTGTGTATGCACAGTGCTCAAAAATTCTTCACTTATGGTTGAATAGAAATAGAAACTCTGTGTTGAAATGTCTTATACTATTACAAGATTTTGTTTTTGTGGGGGAAAACAAGACAATAAATCGCTGTTTCCTCCTTGCTGCTCTGAGGACCTTTTTAGGTTTCCCTTTTAATCTGAAAGAGATGTTTCTGTGTGTGATTTGAGGAAGTCTTGGCTTTGCCAGGAAAAATGGAAAATTCAGGGCAACATTTTTAGAAGTGTGCCTTAAGTCAGGCATTATGAACTTAAGTTGGAGATTTCCTCAATGTCTTGTCTGCAACTGCTGAGAGCTCACAAATTCCCACCAAGTTCAAGGGAAGTGTGAGCTCAGTTTTCAGGAGTCAGGTGATTTTTCTTGTTTTATGCACACATCTAGTGAGGCTCCTTATATATGAAAATATTTACCTAGATATTGGGGGTCTTTTTATGATCCATATACACAGCAAAGGATTTATTTTGAGCAGAATGTGCTAAGCACAGATTGTTTATAAAAAGGATTAAGGATTAGAAAAAGAGTAAAAGATTATTGGCATAAAACCACATAAATTGATAATCAGAAGAATACTGTAAAGTTCACTTCTGACAGGTGAAGTGTTGTCTTTTCTCCTGAGATTTGTACTGATAAATATTGGTTTAAAGAAATCTTCAACCTGAATGTAGAATTTAGTGACCTTTCTAGAGTCATTACTCTGGACGATTACCAGATATGGGGTTGAATTAATCTCAGACCCTCAAGGACTGCTCATGACTTTGCTCAGGTCTGACAGTAAGTGAGTAGCTGTTTTGTTGGCTCCCAAAGTGAACGGCATCCTGCTTAGCAAAGGTTTACAAAATGGGATATCAGATAATGTCTATCCACAGCATTAACCTAACCTAATTGCATGGGTGAATTCCAGCTTCTTCTCTGGGGCAAAAGTGTTGTTTTCAAGTGCTCAGGCTGCATGTCTGCCACCATGGGGTTTTGTAGGTAGGTCACTGTTCCTTAGAAAAATGTGTAAGGGACAAGAAGTATATTTTAACAGCAAAATACAAACACAACTCAATTATTTAAACACATAACAAGCTTTTCTGATTATTTTGGAGCATTATGTGGCCAGTGTTCACCTATCATGGGACAACTTGAGACATGTCCACTTGAAGCATTGCTTGCCCCACCCTTCAGTGCCCTGGAATTTGGTGATTCAGGCAGCTTCCAATGAGTCACCTGATGCACAGGGAGATGCTCTACATTGTCTTCTGAGCCTCTCACTGTGCTGCTCTGGGCTGGAGGGCCCACCAGGACAGTTCACCAGTGAGAAGGTCTTGAATTCCCTTCTGTTTGCAATCTCTGGTGCAAGCCCATTGGAAGGGGAATGTTTGGGTACTTCCTTAGGCAGGCACTGGAGAAGGGCTGTGCTGCTGCTGGGGCAGCTAAAACACCTGGTCAAAGCTCAGGTTCAGCTGCTTTTGAGGGTGAATCCAAAGCAGAGGTTTTCCTCTGAACTCAGCTCTGAAATAAGATCTACATGAGCATAGATGGGAGGAGGATGTTGCATTAACTCTTTCTTTTCTCACTGTATTTTGGGCTGTGCAGCCCATGGAAAACTAAGTGGTTCAGGACAGAACCAATAGATGCATGCCCTGGGACCGAAGGCATGCAGGTCTTGTCTGTGGGAACTGCACCCTTGAGAATGGTGCTGAAAAGGCTTTACAGGAGCTCATGGGCAAGCTCCCAAATGGTGGCTTCTCACAGGACTGCGGCTTATGAACAGGGAGTTCATCTTGTGACATTGCTGGGACCTGTGTGAGAATCCTGAGCTGTAGGTTTGGTTCCTATCTTTAAGTGCATGAGAGTAACCAGAGAGGGCCCAGAAGAACTTAAATAGACGATTAAAGGCTGGAGAAAAGCTAATCACAAGAGCCCAGTGTATTTTAGGTATCTGAAATTATCAAAGGGACGTGTGGCTAGAGCTTGTAAGTACATGAACCATAAAACAGCATTAGAAAGTGGTCTCATGTTCTAGAGACAAACACAAGAGAGATCTTTCCTGGAGACTGAAATTACACAATTCAAATAGGAAATCAAAGACAGTTTTTCTGCAATGAGGATGATTAACTGCTGGAACAAAATAGCAAGAGAAGTGGCAGGTTCTCTATTTTTCTTTGTATTCAAATTAAGACCAAATGTTCCTTTGGATAATGTTTTAAGTTGAGCCAAGCTTTAGGTAATTGGGTGATCATTAATGATCTTTGTTAGGTGAGGGGTCACAGCATACACACTGGTGCTCCTTCTGAGTCTTTGACAGGAGAGTAGGGAAGTCCATTGGTTCTCTCTGCCTAAACCAATGTCTGTGCTGTACTTTCTGTGCATGTTTATGTGGTGGTTAGCCCTGGCTGGACACCAGGTGCCCACCAAAGCCACTCCATCCCTGCCCTCCTCCGCTGGATGGGGAGAGGAAATATAAAGAAAGGCTTGTGAGTTGGGATAAGGGCAGGGAGAGCTCCCTCTCCAGTCACTGATACAGCAAAACAAAAAATCTATTAACAACCAAATCAGAGTAGGATAATGGCAAATAAAAACTAAATCTTAGAACACTTCCTCACCCCTCCTTTCTTCCTGGTTTTAACTTTACTCCCAGCTTTTTCCACCTCTCCCCTGAGTGGTGCAGGGGGACTGGGGTTAGGGGCTCATCCCAGGTTCTCTTCTTCTCCTTCCTCCTCAGGGGAAGGCTCCTTACACTTGTCCTGTGCTCCAGTGTGGGGTCCCTCCCACAGGGGACAGTGAGCTCCATGAGCTTCGGCAGCCTCAGAGCTTGCCATGGGCTGCAGTAAGTTCTTCATCAGCTGCTCCAGTGTGGTCCCTTTCCCTGGGCTGCAGGGGGATCTCTGATCCATCCTGGACCCCATCGGCTGCAGGGGCACAGCTGCCTCTCTTCCCGGGCTGCACCCCGAGCTTGGGGGAACCTCAGCTCCAGCAGCTGGAACAGCTCCTGCCCCTCCTGCCCTGTGCTGGGGGTTTGCAGAGCTGCTCCTCTCACATATCCTTGCTCCTCTCTCTCACTCAGCTGCAGTTCCATGGTGATTTCCTTCCCCTTCCCAAATGTTCCCCAGAGGTGCTGCTGCTGTCACTGATGGGCCCAGCCTTGGCCAGGGGCAGGTCTGTCCTGGAGCTGCCTGGAATTGGCTCTGCTGGACACAGGGGAAGCTTCTGGCAGCTTCTCACAAAGTTACCCCATCACCAAAACCTGGCCATGCCATCACAACGCAAATTAGAAATGTGAGAATAAGCACACAAAATTGCCTGTCTTTTTTAGTCTGTCTTTTTTTTCCCTCAAATAACAAGAATGATCTGAGCTCACCTCCAGCAGTTTTACTTTCATTAGAATAGTAGAAAATAAAAGGCAATAACCAAAGAACAGTAATTCTGCACCTGAAGAAATCTGATTTACATAAGGGCTCAATACTTAACTAGCTACAATTAAAAATAAATTAAATAATATTTCAAACCCTTGGGAAAAGTTGTGGTTTGGAGACCACTCAGGCTGAAATGTGGTAATGAATGATGGAGCCTCCAAGGCTTCATTTCATCACTTGGCAGTGAGTGTTTTCAACTCAGCAAAGAGAAATGCAATTGTGCAGAGAAGCAGAAATACTGCTTGAGTCAGAGCCCTTTTTTAGGCACTTCTTTGAATTTATCTTCAGTTTCAGTGCCAGGTGCCGTCTGTCAGGGTGTCGTGGTTGAAGAGGGCAGAGTGTGCCAGGACAGGCCATTCTGTGCCTTCCCAGGAGCTCCCAGTGCTGTCCTTTTCCACTCCCACTGTTGTTCATCACATCATTGCTGGGGGATTTGTACTGCTTGTCATTAAGAGGAAACCCAAAACCAGACTCTCAGCTGTGGGCACCTCTGGGAGGCTCCAGCCTTGCCAGTGTAGAGGCATAAGGATGGAATGGGGGTTATTGGGGTCTCCTGCAGTGGGTGTGGTTCCCTCTTTGAGGACATGAATGCAGAAAGGTGAGAAAGTATTTCAGGTACACAGTGAATAAACAGGAAGTGTCTGTCCCCTCTAGACATTTTGGTAAAATGCTTAGATAGTAAATCTCTTAATTGTCTTCCTAGGTTCTGGCAACTTTGGGAAAAACCCTTAGTAATATATTGATTCAGAGTTGTACAGGATCTCCTCAAAAAAAAATGAGATTTCACCAGTAAGATGAGATCAGAATTAAAATGGAAAAGGAGAGTAGATTACTTATTGAACATGTTTTATGCGCTGCTTTTCTGCCTCTCTAATTTGTTCAGTGGGCTCTCAATGGCGCCCATAACTGTGCAAGTTCAGCATCTCAGATCCTTACTCTGTCAGTAGATTTTTGCCACATCTCTGTAAACCCATACGGCCTTCTGCCTAAAGCCATGCTCCTTAGATAGCTTTTTTCCAGAGATCAAATAATTCTCTTCAGGTAAGGTAGAGGCCAAAGTGATACGATTTCCTGAGATCAAGTATTTCAGTGTAAGTCTTTATTCACAGGCTCTTAGAGGAAGCAACTGAAGCTCATTAGGATGGTTTTAAATGCAGATTGTGTCCCAGCCCTGATACTAACAGAATCTCTTTTAGGCCTTGATTCAGGAAAGCACTTAGATGTGTTTAAATACATTATGCTAGTCATATGTAACATCGCTTTGCTGAATTTTAAATAATATATTAATTCAGGCAACAACATAATCTGTCCCTTCTGTTAAGTGAAAAATCTTGGCTTTGGCAGTAGTTCAGTTGCAGATTTTGTTTATGGAAGATATGAGCTGAAAAATATCTGCCTGAACAGCTCATCGTCTAATTCCACTTCATAGTATTTCACAGTATGACAGGATATCTTGGAGGATAATTGCTGTAATCCCAGATTGTTTGTGTGATCTAAGTGCAGGTAAACAGTTGCAGGAATTAATGGACTCTGGTTGATACTCATTAAAGAAGAGAACTTGACAGGTACCTTCAGTTTGTAGATCATAATGTCATCCACTGCATCTTTTCAGGCTGAAAATTTTAATTCAGTGGTAATGATAGCAGAAACTGCAGTAAGAAATTTTTACAATGAGGAGTGTCAGTTTGCTGTTTGTAACTCAGAGGGTGTAAGGGAATGAGCTTTCGTCAGGGAATGAGCTTTGCAGAGCTGAGGGTTTGAAGGCTCTACTCTTAAAGCTGAGATGTATTTCACCATAAAAACCAGGAACATGTTCTGCTCTCCTACAGGAAAGCAAATTATTGAGCATGCCATTCATCTTTAATTGGAGCTTTTGCTGCTGGTTTTAAGGCACCTAAAATCACGGCAAGATCAACTAGAAGCTTGAAGCAAACTGAAGGGATGCAGCTCTCACCTCTTGGCTGTTGACCAAACTGGAGTGCTCCCAGGGGTCAGACAGCACTTTAGTTTTGAAGGACAGCTGGTAAAGGTGTCATAGGTGATGATGGGCAGTGCTGTTGCCTTTGTTCAGCCTTCACAAGCTCATCCAGGTCTCTAGAAGGGGATCTCAGGGAGGGCTGACAGAACTGCTGCTTTCAAAGGCCCAAGTGGGACAAACCACAGTTGGGAGTATTGCTATTATTAGCCTGAGGATATGAAGAGCACTTCTGAACCAGCCTGTGTCCCCAGCTAATGGGAAAAAGGAGTCAGTTCATGGCCACAGTCACAACCTGCCTGTTCATTTCTGTCTGAGGCAACTCAATGCTACTGGATGTAGATGTCTATTAATAGGAGGTTGCTCATGTCCCAGAGAAGTTCCTTGTGACACTGGTGATGGTCTTTTGCATATTTGCTGCCCCCAAGTTGAAGCTTTGTTTGCTCTTGGTAGTAATAAGGCACAGAATATCTTAAGGAAGCTGTGTGTCCCTTCAGTGTATATTTACAGCAGAAGATGAGTTTTTAAAATACCCAAATTCCTAATGGAAGGTTAATTTTCAATTTGTATTTGTTCTGTCCCCACAGTGTATTTATAAGTTTGGCATGAGTCACTGCATCCAAATTGCACATTGCCAATACTTGCTTTGTAGCTACAAATTAAATTATCTGTAAATGTGTCTTTCCCATAAAATAAAACAAAATTCAGTGTCAACTCTGTGAGCTCTACAGTGTGTGTCCCTCACTGTTAGGCCTGGTAATTGCAGTAGTACGAATGTGTGTTTGTGTCAGTGGTTCAGCCTTGGTAGCTCATGACTGCTCACTGACTTAGTTACAGGTTCAGTATCTGTTCATCTTTCTGCAGCTGCTTTGTGTAACTCTTCTGGGCATCAAGGAAACCCAACAGGAGGCCTGAAGGGAGAGGGGCTTGCGGGTATTGCTGTGAGTGGCTGTGCAGTGACGGGCTGCTGAGTAGCTCATGTCCTTGTGTACTTTTACCTGCCGTTTTCTAACCACATGTTGTTGGACTGGACCAGGCTGGAATGTTGGCATTTTTGGTCTGTATTCTTGCCAGAGGCGCTGGCTAATACCTGGTGGTCAGGGGCCAAACTGAGGAGTGACTCAGTGGTGTGCTGTAGGAACGTCGTCTGCGCCCTCCCCCCCCAACTCCCTCAGTTAGCACCCTGCCATTGTTGCTCATCCATGACTCTGGCCCGTGGTTGTATTGAGTCTGTGGCCACCTGGATGTTTGGTGGTTTCCAGGCTGTGACTGGAACTGACAGCAAGTCCTATTGCGTGTGGGGTGGATACTTGGAGGTGTGATTCCCAGGAAAAGCTGAGCGCTGGGTGGAGGTGGAGGTTGGGTAGGAGGGAGGATTTGGTGTCTGTGCTGCTTACTGTGGCTGGTATAGACGTGTCACTGAGAACTCCTGTAGCTGCTGCATGAGGGCAGAGCTCTGCCTGAGTCACTCTGCATCTCTGGGATGAGTTACAGCCTGTGCTCAGCCCCACACTTCCCATTTAGCACCTATCAAGACAGATGAATAAAGCCATTTCAAGTCTGTCTGCAGCAACAGGCCCAGCCAACCCCCAGTGCAGAACTCGGGAAAGGGAGGTGCTCGCTGTAGCAAGAGGCAGTGGATGGCAGAGATGACAGCTGGCTTCACATGGTTTTAGGCTACCCTGTGCAAGATTCTGAGCCATGACTGAGTCTCAGCAAAGGAATGTAATCTTAATTTTAATTAAAAGGCAAACTTGGATACCAGCTCATGTAAAAGCCCAAGTACCTTTGGGTACTGATTACTAGAAAAAAAAATTTATTTTGATCCATGATTATTCTGATAATACCCCAGACTTTAGAAGAACGAAAACAATGGGATGGAAAAGGGTCATCAGAAATGTTTGAGATGGGATAGACACAGGAAATTCTCCTTTATTTAAAATATATGTAGTTGAGTTTTACATTTTAGGAGGCATTCTGTATTTCTCTGCATTGCTGTCTGTTGTCCCAGGTAGCTCTGGCCCAGTGGGGCACTGATCTGCGTGCTGAGCTGGAAATAAAGCAGTCCATTGCTGAGTCCCTTTTACAGATTATGCTGTAAATACTGTGTCATGAATGTTTTCAATTCTGTGATTTACTAAAATTTAGTTCAGCTCTAGGAGAGAGCCTTTTATTCTAGGGCTGGCTCATCTGATTGCTTTACTTCCATGGAGACATGCCAGATATTGAAGATGCATGTGCTTAAAACTTTTTTGGTTGCGGGACAGTGTGTCTTGGTACAGTGCCACTCTTTTCTGAGAGCTGCTTTAGCAGCTGTGCTAGAGGTGGAGGCTCAGCCCCAGGGAAGGGTGATGGGATAAGTACCTGGCTGACAAGGAATTGTGAAATGCTTCTCTTTCTGATGATCAGAGGGCATGTGATCAATAGTTGGCTGGTGGTTTGTCTCTGTCTCCTTGTTTCCTTGAAAGGCTGTAATTGCGTTCTGCTATTAATGATTCCACCATGAAATATATGGCTTTTGATGGTTATTTTAATTGGTGGGGGTTGCCTGGCAAGTCATGACAGAAACTTTCTTCTATGTTTGTTGAGTGACCATAGATCTATTCCTTCCACAACATTTTTGTATTCATAATGTGGAACCATTCACTGACAGCACCTTTGGATCCTTTCAAGGGTTTGAAAACACATAAAATACAAAAAATACGATTTAATTAACAAGGTTTCTGTCTCTTGTGTTTTATTTCTGTAAAAACTCCTGGGAAGATAATCACTTCTTTGCACAGTTTTGTGGGTCTGAAATGTCACCTATTGTCTAGAGTAACAAGATTTGGTCAAACTTCCCCGTTTCCGTATTGGCATCCTTGGGTGTTCAGTCTTCCCTTCTACTCTTTTTTTTTCCTTTCTTACCTTCTCCTCTACCCATTTACTGTTGTCTCAGTACATTTTATCCTCATACAAAACCTGTCCCTGTGTATACAGACATTCAGGCTCTCGTGTGTTTAGCCTAGCCTAAAGCCATGTGTTACCTGGATCCTCTCCTGGCATTTGGGTGACTCTCCACTTTCCTTCGCCCTGGAATTGATCTCATCAATGCTGCTCTGGATTGACCAAAGTGTGGTCTGTGGGCCACCATTACCTGATAGTTTTCCTGGTGTGTTGGAAGGATTGAACTTCAGTTTTTGTCTCTGATGCATCTTGTGGGAAGAAGAAGATCATATGTTGTCCTTTTCTTCTTTCTGCCTGGATTTGCTCTGATGTGTGTGCTCCACTACTGAAGAATTCAAACTTCATTACTATTTCGGTATGGGCATCTTCTGTTTTCCATCTCAAACAGGCACAATGGATGACTTTAGTCAAGATTTTAACTGCATGTCAGTATCTTTTTCTCCAGAAAATAGTGAGCTCCTCTAGCACTGTTTGAAATCTTCCTGTACCCTGGTAATTCCCCGTTTATTGATTTGTTACACATATCTCTGTCTTTTCCTGGAATTCCCAGTGTCTCAGGACTGCTGGCAGCTCATCATCCCCATATCAAGGAGGCAGGATTATATCACTTTGCAGCCATGAAAACTTCAGTCTATCCTTCCTCATCAGCAAAGCTCCTTTTCCAAACTTCAAAATAGTTTTCTATTCCTATTCTTGTTACCTGTTTTCCTGCTGTTTCTAGTCTTGGACTTGTTGCTGTCATTCCCTGGTGACAGTGCAAGGACAGGACCTCTCCCCTCCTCCAGGCCAGCTCTCAGTCCAGCTCTGCAGGCCCTGCCTAACAAGGACTTGAGCTCTTAGCAGAGGACATAGCATGATCAGGAGGTCTGGTTTTTGCTGCTTCTGTTGCATTCACCTCCCATGCTGTCTGACAGAAGGGCTCTGGCTTTGCTCCTCAGCCATGACCCTGGTCCAGTCTGAGTTATGATCCTTGATTCTTGTTAACTGCTTATTTCCGGGGTGAGTTGTCTGTATGGCCTGAAAACACATTAAAGTTCTCACCAGAAAGCAGCCTGGGTTTTACCTTGCAAATTCATTTTACAGATCAAAGGTTTCCACTGCCACTCTTCATCTAAAGGATGCTTTGACTTCTTGTGGGTCTAAAAAAGCTCTTTCCTATAAGAATCTTGCCATATACAAAACAAAATAAAGATTTTTTTTCTCTAAAGTTTGTCTTCACACTTATAAAATACACAATTGCAGCAGACTTCAGCACTCTGTATTTGAGCCTTTGTTTTGGCAGAGGATAGTGGCAAGCGACAGAGGAAAAATTCTTAGCTGAGAGCCTTGGTAGGCTGGTGGTCACCAAGGTGTGGATCTGCCCAGGGAGGCAGAGGACAGGGTTTTGCTCCACTTGCTAAGGCTTCCTTGTCCTCTTGGACACATCATTTCACCTGTCTGGCTTGGCCCATGTGGACATAATCCTTCTCACCTCCCGCACCTGGGTGGTACAGTGCTGCTTTCAATATTTTGAAATTATGTGGAGATCTTGAGGTCAAAGCACCGGAGAAGTAAGAAGTTTTGTAAATCTTTCAGTAATTATTGTTATATCACAAATAGATGTATGTACTGGAGGAAACACTTGCAGTGTCTGGCAGCCAAACCATACAGCTACTACCACATGCTACTGAAACGAGTTACTTGCTCAAATAATGTGTATTTACAGTTTATGGGGGACCAGTTTGAGGATTGTATATCATTAAATAAATGGATTAATGCAAGATTTTAAAAAGCCTGCTTTCCCACCACTGTTCCCAAGAGCCCTTAGTGCCTGGGCCACGTCAAAAGCATTCCCATTCCTCTGTCCAAGCCCGGAGTTGTTTTTAATTTATTTTCTGTATCCAAGGAATGCTGTCGCCAGTATTCAGAAGACTCTAAATCAGATGTGAGACAAATGCACCAGAGAAGCTTCTCAGAGAAACAGGCTTGGTGTGAAGCATGCATAAACAACCATAAATTTTTCTCATTTAAATGAGAGGACTCAGGAGGACTGGCCGATTATAGCAGCAGTGGGCTGGTCTTGGGCACCAAGGAAAGTGCTTTGGTAACCCCTGGTTTTTGATATTACTTGAATGTTTTGCTTGCTTATAAACTTACCGTTACAGACTGACCAGCTTGGTTCTGGTTAATTCACTTCTATAGGTCAGAGTTATTTACCAGCAGTGGATGTTTTCTCCTCTCCTTGGACTTCTCAGGAAATTCTAGCTAATTTTAACCCGGGTAATGAAGAGCTCTTGTTTCCAGCCTCCTCTCACTGCTTCACTCCCTTAAAACACAGAACAGGAAGAAACTTGGTAAGTTCAGTCTTGGCCAGAAAGCAGATTTTTCCCCTTGCTTCCAATAAATACCTCATTTCCTGAAAATCCTGACTTTGACCAAAACTTCTGGGACTTTCTAGATTTGTCATCACTCATGGCCAGTTTCAGTCAGTGTTAGGATAGTCTTGAGCTCATGCTCCATGAACAGTGTGAGCTCTGAGCTGGGCAGCAGGAGCTTGCTCCCATCACACTGACATTAATCCTGTGGTTTACTGTAGTTTTATAAAAACCATGTAATTTTTCAATATGGCTTTGATTGTGAGCACCATGGCAGAAACAGTAAGGAATTCTTTTATGGTTTTGTTGTGAAATTCCTATTATTTTACCAGCATGAACCCTACACATGGGTGCTCTGCACTGAACTGACACAAATGAAAATAGGCAACTGTCATGATTGCAAGGTTGATCCCAGAGTCTTGAGCTGGTACTGTAAATCTTTCTGAAAGGAAACCCGAAGCAAACCTGCTGTGGCCTTGCCAGTGATCAGCGTCTAGTCCATCCATATCCAGTGCTCCTTCCTTTATCCAATGTCTCTCTCTGGCAGTTCCCAAGACTGTCGGAGCCCAGGGAGCTCCTGTGGCATTTCTGAATGGCCTGAGCCCTGATCAGGCAGCTTTTTAGCCCTGGCAGGAGGGTCAGAGACCCTTGCTTGCAGCTGAGAATGCCTGTGGCTTTGATTTTACTCCATGGGACAAATTACCAACTTTCTACGAAGAACTGCAAGTCACCAAAGCTTAAATAGTAGAATGGTAGTAATTATAGAGTAAAAGAAGAAGGTTTTGAGCTTTTTACAGGGGGGTTTGAAATTCTGTACAGAGGGGTCTGAGAGACAAGATGGAGAATTTTTACAACGTGGCATGTTATTTCTTCTCCTTCTTGCCATCCATCTTTGAGCCAGGGTGGCATTTTAGGATTGGTTTGTCAGAGAACTGGACAATGTAATGTAAGGGTCATGGATTGGAAATTAATAGTAAACATTAAATACGTAGTTGATAGTATAGGACAGCCCGGGCTCGGGGGCGGGCAGTGTGCCTCAAACTCCCAAGCAGGGCAGCCGGCTGCAGGGCAGAAAGAAACTGTGATAAGATAATAATAAAAACAGCCTTGAAAAACAACAGCCTAAGACTCCAGATTGATTCTTCAGCAAGGCGGGTTGGAGAAAAGGACTTTTTACACATCTAGGATTGCCCGGAACAGGGCAGACTCCCACAGACTGGTCTGATGGAGCAGAGATCATGTGCTGTGTTCTTGGTGCTAGGCTGGAAATTGGTGCTGGGCTGTTCCTTAAACAGCCCACTCTTGCTGACCCACCCTCTTGTGAGGGCTTACCCACTCTCCTGACTTCAGATTAATGAGGGTTATTTTCTTCAAGTGGTAGAGAGAGCAGGAGTGTAATAACTTCAGGTGTAGTTCTGTGTTCCTTGTCCCAAACATCTCATGCAGGCTTAGGGCATGCAAGGAGTGAGGAGGAAATGGTGTTGAGTGTTGGCTGGGCACTTGGGCCTATTGATCCATTTCTCGTGGACACTGGGGACTCGAGAACAAGTTGTGTCCTGTGATCATGGGCCAGAGTAAACTCCTACCACTGATTTGGGGTGGTGGGTGCTCTGGGGCTTAAGCATTTCACCCACAAAATGGCTATTCCTGGGCGATAAATAACCCATCCTTTACGCTGAAGTGGCAAAGAGCATTTCAATCTCTGTCCTGCGTCCTGCAAAGCTGATGGGTGAAGATGTAGCTTCATTGTGTTTTTGTGTTTGTGTGTGACATGACTGGAAAGGCCTGGCAGCTTGTGGGGCAGGAAGTGTTGCTCATCCTGTCAAACCATCTTCTGTCCGGTGGTTTTTCAAGTGCTCTGGTCACCTTGTGCTATTTGGGAGAGGCACTTCGGGGCAGGAGGGTGTCTGGGACGCTGTTGACCATCATGGCCTCTGCAATGGGGTTTAAAAATCCCAAGGTAAACTCCATTGCTTTTGAGGTTACTGGGGCCCTGTGAAGCCATTCCCAAAATCCCCCTGAGTGCTTTCTGCTTTGTGGTGTTAGGGGCAGGCCTGGAGGACCAGGTTTCAAGTCCCACAGAGACCCTCCCTGTCCTCTGCCCGTTCATGCCATGGGGTGCTGGTGGCACACCAGTACTGGGTGCTTGGTGACGGGGTCCCTCACTGTTTTGTGCACTGTCTTGCTCTTACTGAATACACAAGCTCCTTTTATGGGTGCACAAAACCCTATGTTCCTTCCTGTTCAGGGCCCTGTGCACTTCCTTACATGCTGTTACTGCTTCTCTTCTGTGGCTCAGTCCCAGCCCTGGCACTGCCATCCCCTGCTGCTCCCTCAGCTTCTGCCCTGGCCCTGCCATCCCCTGCTGCTCCCTCAGCTTCTGCCCTGGCCCTGCCATCCCCTGCTGCTCCCTCAGCTCCTGTCCTGGCCCTGCCATCCCCTTCTGCTCCCTCAGCTCCTATCCTGGCCCTGCCATGCCCTGCTGCTCCCTCAGCTCCTGTCCTGGCCCTGCCATCCCCTTCTGCTCCCTCATCTGGCTCCTGCAGCCCAGCCTGGGCCAGGCAGGCAGGCAGCCACCACAGCTGGGCAAGGGCTTCCAGCAGTGCTCCCTGCTCTGGATGCCCCCCTAGGCTTGGTGCTTTCTCCTCCTCTCCACCCACGCTGATTTTTTCTTACCTAGAACATTCTAGTATTAACTATTTGTTTACCGAACTCCTGTGAACTTGCAGTCTGTTTGGAGTAGTGGTGGTAAAAGTGAATGATGAGCCAGGCAAGAAAGAGGCAGGGAATTGGAGGAGAGACACTTAAAGTATCTGCTGTAAGAAGAGGTAGCATCAGCAGTGGCCCTGACTCCGGCCAGCAGGGCTGGCTCTGCTGCTGTGGGAACTCTGTGCCGGTACACAAACATCAGTACCTTCCAGCTCTCTTAGATGTGCCTGTGCAGAGTGATAGGCATCTGATTTAGTGCATATTTAAAAGAAGGAATGGATTTAGCAGTTGTTTTTGATTACTCACTGTTACATCTCAGCAGCTGTCTGTCAGTGTGCTCTAAAATAGAAGTGTGCTATGTCCTGATGTTAAATTAGATATAGTCACACAACTCCCCTGGCTGCCTGGGTGCTCTGCGTTGTCACTCTTCCAACTGCACTGCCTGAAAAATTTTTCCTGGATGTAATGCAGATAACTTTATTGAGTGAGTCAGCGGATTACTGACCTTAGAAACCACGGCAGTGTAAATTCAGACCCATGGAAACAATTTGTTGAATCAGTATTAACAGTGCAGTGGTCTCTAGAGCAGCAGTCTCCAAAGTCGGCTGCAGGCTCCCGAAACAAGTGTTCAGGTTTATCCTCTAGAGTTCAGGAAGAAAATACTTCACAAGTGGATGTATATAATTCATAAATGTACATGTATTGGAATGCACGTGCAAACATTTTTTACTGGTAGGGGAGCATGATCAAAAGTCTGGACTAGGGATAGAAAGCCTAAAGAACACACAGCCACCAGGACTTGTTTCTACTGATTCTATGAGTTCTTTAACAAAGTAGAATGTATGCACTTGGGAAAATAAGGCTGGAAATAATCTACTTGATCTCTTAAGAAAGTATGTAGGTGAGAGCCAGAGATCGTGTTTTCTAAGCCTTGTTTTTGAAGGGATTTTTTTTTTATTACCTTGTTTAGATTCAAATAGCAAATCATCCCTGTGGTTACAGTATACTGTTTTGGGCCCTGCTGCATGAGGCTGGTTCAGGGAAAGGGGCTGGTGGCTGCTCTCTCTCAAGTCCTTTGGGATTTGGGTGATGATGGTGAAGATAATTTGGTTCACATGCACAGATGGCAGCACAGAAGCTGGCAGATCATACAGTACCTGCACATTGAAACCTCAAGGAGGTTTCAAAGTTTGCACAAAGGGGAAGTCCTTTATCAGTGAAGTTCTGCAGCTGATCCTGTGCAGTTGTGAGTGATTAACTTTGGGGTCACGGGAGCCAATGCATTTGATGTTTGGGGTTTGCTGTATAGCTGCTTTTTCATATTTGCTTCTAGAGCCTTTTCCCCCCTAGCCCAAATGTTGGGCAAGTGAACAAGATATGCAAAATCAAAAACAAGGAGAAATCAGGAGTAACCAGCTTTGATAGGAGCATGGCTGAAGGCAGAGGTTTACAGTGTCCTAGTCACCAGTGGCTGTAGTGGAGAGCTGTTGTCTCATGCTGGGTAGAGAAGAGAGGAAGGAAGTGGATTTAGCAGAAATTTGATTTTATCTACTTGGTCTCCTTCCAGCTGAATCCTGAGTTAAGTACATTCATCCTGAACTAATCGTTGTGGGGAATTGGCTGAAATCACACATACTTCTTAAAAGGAAAGCTAAGCATTAAAGGAACAATATCCTTATTGTACCTGGGTGCCGAAAGAAGTGAGTGTACTGTCAGGAGCTGTACCTATTCAACCCTCTGGCTTGGGAGCTGCTTGTGGGTTTAGTACTAACGTGACCTGTTGCAGGAAGCTGTGGTCAGTCCAGCGCAAAATATCAAGGTCAACCCAAGGAGGGCTGATCTTCTATTAGATTTCAAATTGGCTGAGCAAACCCCAGTCCATTCCAGTAATTGAGTATAACTGTGATTTTCAGTTTTGTTTTGTTTACAGCAAAGAATGCTGGAATATTGTCTAAAACACGTATCTAAGGTCCTGGCAAAGTTTTGTTCCAAGTTACCCAGGATAAATGTGAAGTAACATTATTAACATCCGTGTAATTGTTCACCAGTGTGGGCAACAGGAGAGTTGTTTTCTGTGCAGGTGTTTCAAATTTACAGCTGAATAATCTAAACCCAAAGAGGGTCCTTCAAAACTAGCAGCTATGTTGTCCTGTTATTTTTTTTCACTGTGTACTATCCTCTGTAAGTTTTCTTTTTGCTTCTGGACCCAAGGACCAGACCCTGGCATGTTCTTCCATTGTCCCATGAAGAAAAGGGTACAGCTGTTGCTCAAGTTGTCATTTCTAGGCACTGCAGATTTTAACAATCTCACTTTGTTGCAAAGATTTATCTCAAGGGAAGGAGAATTGTGCACTGTGAGCTCGATTTCACCGAAATGGGGTGCCGTTGGTGCTGGCTGCTGAGTACTTTCTGGACATGACTCAAGGCAAGCCCTGCTGGTGTGTGGAGGTTCCACTGCAGCGCCTTTGATGCTGCTCACGCTGGGTACTGACTCACATGGCGCTACTTCGAGGAGGAAGCGTGAACTCTGCAAATCCATTCTTGTTTTTTGTGAGACGAGGAGAGAGTTTAGGGAAATTGCTCATCTCCCTTGAGGCTCTCCAGCATGTTGCCACAGGACTGGGCTGTGTCCACTCCTTTTGTTCAACATACTTTTTTTGTGTTAGGAGAAGTGATGCTGCAGCTCACTCCATGTGGAGATGACATTCAGCAATTGCCTCCTCCAGCTCTGGTTCAGATTTCTCTTCATCTGCTTCAGAGCTTGGCTAAGCTGGGACTTTAAGCTGAGGCTGGACTTGAATGGAGAATAATGACTTGTAGGAAAGAACCTGGTAGCAATGGTGAGGAGTCTGCAGTACCCTCAGTTCAACAACCTTGTCCAGTGTTCGCTGGTGTTGGGTGGAGCCTCCAGTGAGTTCTTGCCCTACTCTGAATGTCCACATGACACTGAGGACCAAACATCTTTTTTTTTTTCTTCTTCCTTCTTGTCTTCCTTTAGTTTTATTGGAATACAGTAGCATCTTTTTGGATATATTTCCATAGGAATTGCCTCCTGCTGTGTTTCTCAGCAGCTCACCCCTCACAAAGGCTGCTCAGGAATTTGGGGCAATGCAGAACTCAGGAGGCTGATTCTGTCTTCCTCAGGGAGATCACACAGTGTGAACTTTGATTCAGGGACTCTGTTCCATGTGTGTGTGTCCACGCCTGTGTTGTACAAAGAAGACCTGAGCAGAGTCTCAGAATGCTGCTAGATAAAAATACCAGTTGTGCTGGAGATGTGCACCCCATTCACATCAGGTGCAGCTGAAATTTCAGACTCTGACTTACATAGCTCTTTAGTCTGGTGATGATGACTGCACTGTGTTCTCTAGGATGCAACAGAGGCTTGAGATCAGCAGAGGTTCAAAACAAAAAAAGGGAACGTTTCATACAATGCACAGTGAAACTGTGGGACTCTGCCATAGGGACAGTGTGGAGGCCAAAAATATCAGTGATCTCATAGAGAAATTAGACAAATTAGAGAAGAATTGGTCCAGTGAGGCTATTAAACATAGTAGTTACAATGCAACCTGTGGTGCAGGAAGGCCTTAAGTGCTGGCTGCTGGAAGCTGAGACACGTGGGAACACTGCAGCTGTGTGAGCCCTGTTTGTAGTGCTCCTTCTTAATGAACTTCCACTCTTGGCCACATCTGGAGACAGGATGCCAGGATAGAGGGATCCTTGTTGCTGACATTGTGGTGGTTCTTGCTGAAGGCTGAATGAGAGCCACCCACCACAACACAGGGGTAGGGGCCAGCCAGGCTGCTGGGACGCTGTGTCCTGCCTGGAAGGCTTGGGCTGGAGTGGGCTGCACTTTGGGGCTGGATTTACTCTGCTGTAGAATGGGCTGGCACTTGGACTCTAGGATAGTGTGATAACTCCTTTAAGTCCTGGCTTACAGGTAGCAGCTGGAAAACTGGAATTCTTTGCTGATAACGACTGGAATTCTTTGCTGATAACGAACAAGACGAACAAGACACTGTGATGGAATGGTGAAAGCTTCCCACAGTGGAAGCTACATTGGGGAAAGAGCTGTACTCCATGCCCTCCCAG
This sequence comes from Bombycilla garrulus, assembly GCA_013400315.1. Taxonomy (NCBI): domain Eukaryota; kingdom Metazoa; phylum Chordata; class Aves; order Passeriformes; family Bombycillidae; genus Bombycilla; species Bombycilla garrulus. Next base: position 283,029 of record VXBU01005192.1, read on the forward strand.
CTTGTCAACTGGTGGGGAGGCCTCTTGGGGTGGCTTGGTGGAGTTTTTTAGCATTTGTAAATCCAGCCCTGGGGGAAAAACATTAAATTGAAGTACACTAGGACCTTTATTTTACATTTTCTTGTGTTGCCACTTGCTGGCTTGTTAAGTAATATATTTTAAGATGTATGTCAATGTATACACCCAAAGTAGCTGTTAGATCAATGCAGGCAGCTGTATTTCTGTTTTTAAATATATTCTTAGGTTTTTGCAAACCCTTTTTCACCATAAGTTCTTCTGTTAGAGGTCTGTGGAAATAATTTATGTGTTAACTCTGAAATTGATTGATGGTATGGGATAGAATAAATATGTAAGTGGGAGAGAAAGGAAACATCTGCCAATTTAAACTTTAGCAAATTATATGGAAGCTTGAAAGTATCTGCTGAGTTTCTAATATAGTTTGCACAGGAATGCCTTGCCAGAGGTCAGAGAGCTTCTTGTCCCTGCAGCTTTAAGTGACCTTTTAGTTAAATAACCTGACCGAAGAGTAGGAGGAGACAGAAAGGAAGAGAGAATTCCACACTAGAGGTAAACATAGCACAGAGATTATGGATACCCTGCCAGGAAAGGTGGGGCTTTCCAGCAAGGTAGCAAAAGATATTAGCTATCTATCTACATAATCCTGCTGGAGGCTGACAGCTGCAGTCATGCAGTGAGGCTGGAGCAGAAATGCACCCTCGGTGTCCTCAGCACCCACTTCGGGCTGTGGTGGGCTGAGTCCTGCAGAAGTCCGCAGTGCAGGGATACAGGATACAAAGGGTTGGATGCAGCAAAGGAGCTCTTACTGGGTGTTGCCTTCCATGCCATGGCTGCCTCGGGGCAAAATCCCAGGGGAAGATAATGAAGTTTTTCGCTTTGACATCGCGGCAGGTAAAGGTAAACTGCAAAGGAGAGTCTCAGGTTTACCTTGGGCTACAGACATGTCCGAATGATAGTGTGCTGTGTTTTCACCTGGATTGTAGCACACGTTAGTGAGTGCATAGCACAGGCAGCCCTGTTTCTGTCAGGGTGGTAGCAGGGGCGGCTCTGCAGCCCAGCCCTTGGTTCGGTCCTGCCTCCACCCCCAGCAGCCGCGGACCCACCGGGGCTGTGAGAGGTGCAGGCGTGGCAGGGGCTGCTCCCGCCAGGAGAGGTGGCTCGGGGCACTGCGGAGTCTGGATAACAGCCAAGAAGGGGGATGATAATTGTATTACACAAGAGTGTGCTTTTGTGAGAGTCCAAGTAAGAGCTGGGCAACGGTAATTGGAAGGAAAAATAGTTAACTACCATCTGCCTCCCCAGGGCAGAGTGACGAGATGGAGAGTGAGAATGAATGCTGACTTTGTAGCCACGGTTAATTTGCATTGAAAAGCTCAGTTTTGGTGTACAAATACGAATTAGTATAGGAACTTAAACTAGAGAATGATTTCCAATTATTCATTTGAAAATAATTTATTTAAAATTATAATTTTAAACCATTTTTATGCTTTTTCAGCATCAATATTTCTTGAAATTGGATCTCCTCTTTAAAGTGTTTGTTCAGTTCTTGCTATGTCTGCCTACCTGGTGATAATATTTTATTAGAATTTGTTCACAGACTCTGAATACTCTTTCCTGAAAGAACCTATGTAAAGAGAGAAAACAATACACATCCTGTACTCCACCTTCATAGGCCTCCAAAATACGATGCCACCTTTTGTTTGCAAGAGTTTAAATTTCAAATAAAATCCCAGCATTCTTTTGAAAAAAAAGGAAAGGGCCTCTCCCCTGCTTAGGCTGTCAAATCCCAGACTAGCCTGGAATTGAATAGGCCAAGTCAGTGACCTCAGGCAGAAAGAATGTTGGTTATTTACGTAGGGCTTCTGCTATTTTAGCAGCAAACCTTTTCTTCTGAAAGGACAATGTATACTTTTTTGTGTTTATGGCCGAATAAAAAGCTTGTAGATTTGAGATTTGCATTGTAATGGCCTCGTAACTCAATATACAGCATCCTCAAAAATAGCTGTGCAAGGCTCTGTTTTGTCTTAGCCAGTGCAGGTCTTCTAGAGGCTTTTACAAAAGTTCTCTGAAAAACAGATCTTAAGATTCAGCTGCTTATATGTTTGCCTTGGTGGCTTTTTTTTTTTTTTCGTTCCTCAGAGTTTTGCTTTGTTTTAAAACCTAAAATTACATGTGGTTTCTTTAAGAGCTATCAGATCAGTGCTCAAAATATTTTGATGCATCTCAAGCTAAGCTGTGCCTCCAGCTTGAAACCAGGAAAACGTGTGAGTGAGTGTGTGGTGTGCGTGCAATCCAGACACTGAGCATTTTTCCTGAAATAATGGGAGCTCTTTACAGGCATTCTGGCCTGGTGGATGAGCCTGCAATTCCAAATGGTTTTTAAACTGTGCCTTTCTCAATAGATCGTAACCATGAGGAGCTATTGTGTGAGTAAAGCACACATTTAGGATCCAATCCTGCATTCCTTAAAGTCAATGGGAGTCTGAGCGTGAAAGGAATGCAGGATTGGGTCCTGGAGCAGGGGAGCAAAACTGTGTGCCAGATTGCTTTGAAAAGAAGAATACAGCACATCCACAGTAGCCACTTTTTAGTGTTTCAGATTTCAAACGACTGGAGTGTGTGAAAAGTGGCTTCTGCCAACATGCAATATCTTCTATTCAAAGGAATTTGGCATTGACTTTTTTTCTTCCCCTATCTTAAAACCCCTGAAAACCCTAGAAATTCACCCCTTCTTTCACAAAGCCTGAGCATTATGCGGAGGGGAGGAGGCCGTGACACTGGGGGATGGAAGTTTCTCCAGGGGAGCTGGGCTGGAGCTCAGTCCCTTCCTGGCACCCTGACTGTGGTGGCAGCTTCATCACAGGACCCCGGCACGGAGAGCTTGTACTTGGTGGCTTTGTGCGTGTCCACTGTAGGGGACCGAAGAGAAAAATTTAATTAACTATTATTGAGAGGATAAAGCAACCTCAGTTTGCTCCGCTCGCAATGGGTGGAGTGGCAGAAACCCTGTGGGAAGAAAACTTCTGTGCAGGGAGGCAGTGTAAGCCAGAGGGAGGGATGGGGAGCTCCAGGCCCAAACTCACATGTGAGTAAAGGAGGAAGGGTAACAAATAAAAAGTATTAGAAGCTTTTGTTTTCTTTTGGTACATCTTCAACTCCTAGACAGGCAAACCTCTCCTCTGCTGCTTAAAAAGGAAACAACTGTCCTGGGTGAAATTCTGCTCCCGTTTTAGCCAGAGGTGTCTGGGCAGAGGAGGTAGCAGGGGTAGCTTGCTACTACATAATGTCTTCAATTATTTATTGTGTTTGTAAAACTTGATATTTCTCTTTAAGTTTCAGCTTCTGGACTCATCTGGTGACTTAAAATCTGGCTTACATTCTTCAGAAATAGTTGTTGTCCAGCTTAGGGGTTTGTGGAGAACTGGCTTGGCTTCTGGAGGTTTCACTTGCCCTTCAGCTTTTGAGTTCTGTTTGTCCCAGTTCCTCAGTCCTCAGGTGGTGTCACACAGATGAGAGGGACAGTCACTGCTTGCCTGCCAAGAGAAGCTACAGCATGTGCCAGAGGTTGATGGACAGTGGTGCCAATTGTGATGCTGCTGTGGGCAGGACTTTCGGGAGGACCCTGGGTTGGAAAAGTGTCTTTGGGAGCATGGGCATGGGCAGCCAGTGGTTGCACACAGACCAGCTCAGAATCCAAGCAGCCTCAGACCAAGCAGCCAGGGCGTTTTGCAAAACAAAAGCCAGGTTTGGCCTGGTAAAAGTTTACATTTCACTGAGCAGTGATGGACAGCCTGGCAAGGTGGGCAGTGGGCAGGCAGAAGGATTTGCTCCGCTCCAGCCGCCTTGTGTCTCTTTCCACTTGCACAGGGCTTTGGGGCAATATATGAGAATTTTCCTTCACTGTTAAGATAGCTGGCAAATATTTGAGCAAATGTTGTTGCGTGTGAGCAGATCCTGTGTGTGTGTGTTTACACATCACTGTTCTCTAAAGGCTTTGGGAGACTGTCACTTAAAGTGCTGGGATGAGACAAGTTCTGGTGCTGGTGTTACATCAGTCGCTGCAGAGATGGCATCTTGAGCAGTTAACAAGCAATTAGGACCATGTTTAATATTGCTGACTAAAACAGACATGGTTCTTTGGTCAGCCAGGCATGAGGAGCTCGGGCTGCCACGCTCAGGAGGCTGGGCAAGTCATGGACCAGAGCTTCCAGAGCACAGAGATCCTCACTGCATGTCCCCATTAGCCTTAGCACTGACAGTTCATTAAATAGAAAGGAGGAAGAACTTCAAGGAGAGAAGCAATCTGAGAATTTTTTTTCCTCCAGAAAGAGCTGTTAAAGAAGGATGCTGTGGATCTGTCTTGCTCCTGTGAGACAAGTCAGGAGCTCCTGGGTGCCCCTTTCCCAGCAGGAGCAGGGCATGGCCATGCTGGGGGCTCTGGCAGGGTCCTGGTGCTGTGCAGGGCAGAGACAGCCACACTGCCTGGTCCTGCAGCTGTCTGTGGCTTGGCCTCTGCCTGCACCCCTCAGTGCCTGCACCTTCTCTGCACTGCACAGCTGTGTCCCCAGCCAACAGGAATGGTAGCCACTGAAGTAATATTCCACGGTGTTAACTTGGGCTGTTCAGGCTGTTAATTAGTTCTGCTTTAACGAATTTCCTATCTTTACCAGTGACACCTACAACTGAAATCTTAGATTGCACTCTGTATGGGAAGGTTTAATCACATTTTGTGGATAAAATAGTATCCTTGTTCCACACAGCTGCGACATTAGAAATAACAGGACATTATTAATCACTTCAGTCTTTGTCCCTTCTAACACTGAAATTTTCCCACATGAAGTTAGAAGAGGCGCACATCTCTGTTGAGAATATGATGAGAGGGATCCTGATGGTGAGGGGGTGCTCTGCTGTTTTTTTAGCACACTGGTAATCTCTGGGATGCACCAGGCATTATCTGGGAGGCAGGGCTGGGGCTTCAGCATTCCCACGATGTCAGAGGGGAGCTGTTTGTGTTTGAGTAGCATCAGGCATGGAGACAATGCAGGCTTCTCACATGAACTTGCTTACCCTACAGTACTACTAAATCACGATTACCAAAGGGTTGTGTGTTTTCAATCATCAAAGTACTTAAAATATTATAATAAAGCTTGGTACTTTTCAACTTCAAAGCATGCTGTGAACAGTAATTAGGTCTAATAACCCTGCTGTGACAGAGAGACATACCTATCTCCTGTTTTACAGCGGTGAGGGGGGTATCAGCCCCTGATCCGATTGCATCCATCCTGTGTGAGACAGGAGATCTTCCACTGAAGGCTGTGATTGATAAACTGACCTCCCTACAGGCAAATACACATTGCCAGCAGCAGCACAGAGGGCTCAGAAGGTGCTTTCCAGGCTAGAGGGGTAGGGGCAGGACACTTCCAGTGCTCTTTTGGGCTATGTCCCCAAGACTGTAAAACCATTCACATTTTGCTCCATGGGGGCCAGGAGCATTTGAAACAGCATTGGAAAAAAATTTTTACTCCATCTTGGCTTCCTGGCTGGTGTATTTTCACCGCCCAGCAAAGTGTTGTGGAGACTGAGGAGAATACTTGTGGACAGCCTGTGTCAACTGGGGTCATTTTTTCTTTTGCAAGCTGTCTTTGAGTTGAATCCTTTGATAAAGGAGCTGCTCTCCCATTCCTTCCTTTTAGTTTGTGACATGTAGGAGATAAAAATTGTGCAGGATAGACACATTTAAATAACGGAGACTTATAAACTGGTTAATTTTTTTTTTAAGAGTTCCACAAACCTGCGTTCTTTTGAACGTTTGTCATGTTGATTGCAGTTACCAGTTGTGATCTGTTCTTGGGATACAGTAATTTATAGCTTTCATTTTATTATCTGCTTTATTACCTCGTGAGTGTTTGCAGTGTTTCTGGAGTGTTGGTGAGGTCTTTGCCTCCCAGCCGAGGTGGTGACACTCCCTTAGCCTGGTGCTCGCTCCCTCTCCAAGGTGGAGGCGTAAGGAAATGGACGTTGTTTTTCACTCGTAGTGCCAAAGCTTTGTTTTCTGTGGGAAAGGAGGCTGAGGAGCACTCAGGGGAGAAGGGGCTTCCGCGCAAAAGCTGCTGCTGGTGTCAGGAGCCTGCACTCAGCCCGGTGGCTCCCTCCCCGGGCCGAGCGCCCTTGTGCATTCCCTGCTCTGCTGCCCCGGTGGGTGTGAGACGGAGCCGCTTTCTCGCTGCTGCTGCTGCAAACTGGTCTGACAGGGCAGGCATGCCGAGGTGGGAATTCAGCAGGAGGAGGAATCAAGTGCAGTGTTTGTGAAACCCCGCACTAGTGAACTCTGCGCTAGGCTGCTTATTGTTATTATAATGAGCCGTCAGCAAGTTGCATCAAGTTTTGTCAGAAGCTCTTGACTTTTTTTGTTTCAATATTATGAAAGCAAATAGTAACAAGGCTTGGCTAGACGCAGTCATTCAAAGGAAAGCCAAGCAGCAGAGCCTGTGTGCCAGTGGGCAGAGTGATGTTACCTTCCTTGGCTCACCTGGCTAGAGGAACATCGGGGCTTTTTAACTCGTAATTTCTGCCTAATTGACAGTAATAGATTACAGCTACACAGAACAGGCTGGTGCTGTGCAGGTCCCTGAGTTGCTCCAGGACCTTGAGAGGTGAAGCCCCCTTGTCCAGCACCAGGAGCTCGGGGCAGACATCCCAACATGAAGGTGTTGCACCCACCCTGCTGCCCTGGGGCTGGGTACACCAGCACTGCCTCTCCTCGGAATTCCTGTCTCCCTGGCTGCAATTGCCAGCACTTTCCTTTTGATTGCAGTCTGCACATGATGCCCAGGCACTCTGAGTGTGGTGTTTGACCATGTTCAGTGCTGTCATTTAGTCAACCCATCTGGAGTGCAGTGGAATGTACACTTTTGCCTTCATTTCTAAAATGCAGGATGTAGAAGCCAATATAGGCATCCGTGATTGTTTGAGTGATAACTCGCTGTTTCTTGTTTATGAGATAATTATTGTACAGTCCCTGGATGAAATTCTTCTAAGGTCAAAGGCCTGTCAATCTTATTAAACATTGCTAGTAATAGTCATTATCATGTGAGCAAGCTGCTTGCCTACTTTATGAGTTTAGGCAAGTCAGTTCCCTAAGAAGTGTCTTGTTTTTTCGGATGAAAAATGAGGAAAATGGTATTTTCCCTCAGTTTTGAAAGGTGGTGTGCTGGGAGTGCAGTGTGGTGCAGAGGTGGCAGGTGTAGGGCAGGGAGAGCAGCTCTCTGTGCTGGGCCGGTGGGGGCTCATGGGGCAGGCTGGGAGCAGGGGTCCCACCAGTGCAGGGCTGCTGCTCCACACACAGTGGGGCTGGGCACGGGCAATGAGCTACCAAATGTAGCTGAGACCCGATGTGTCTGAGAGGCACTCCAGAACATTGGCTTTGCCTTGTTGGTTTGGATCAGAGGCTTCCCACTCCATCCCAGTCCAGGAAAGCGCTGACCCCATTGGCTCCTGCCAGTGATGCTGTGCTAAGGAAAGAACCAGAGCAGAATTTGTGCCGTACCTTTCAACCACACACTGGCAGGCTGGGGTACAGAGTGGGCTGTTGGGGTCCTCCTGCTCCTTCCACAGTGCTTTGGGAGATGCTGGTGCCTCACTGCCCTGGCAGATTGCTCTCCTCTGCAGAGATCCTTCCAGCAGCCAGCACTGGGACTTGTCCCTAATCACCTCTGCTGCTTTCTCACCACAGTGTGTGCTGAGGTGATGGCCAGTGCTCCTTCCCCTGCCACAAACACCCAGCTCTGGGGGAATGAGCATGGGGGAGGTGCTGCATCAGCACATCCAAGGCAGGTTCCTCTTCTGGGTGGACACTTCATGTCCGCCAGCTGAAGACAAGTTGTGTGCCAAGGCTGAGTCTGACAGACAACATGTCCTGTACAAAGCCATTCTGGCCTCTTTCCTTTTTTCCTTTCATTCCATGTACTTTACCTTTCCCTAGAGAGTTTTAAAAACAGCTTTGACAAGCAGGAGGGAAGATCTAGATATGGTTGCTTCTTCATCAGTTGAGAGAGGCCCCAAGGTCCCCTGATTGCTGTCCCAGCCCTGTGCCTTGTACACGGGATGGCCCAGTTTTACCTAAGACTCACAGGGGATGAGCACATTGCCCACATCACCAGGGTCCTGGTCCCCACTGGGCAGCTGGAAAGACAAACAAGAGCTGACTCCACCTACCAGCAGTATGGAGACAGCGGCCTGTGAGATCGACAGCCCAAGAATGTGCACACCAAAGAAGCATTTCCCTCAGCCACTACAGTAAAACCACCAGGCAACCGCACGCAGCATGTGATTTCCCAAAAGCATCAGCCCAGTTTGTGCTACACACTGTTTCTCAGGATCAGATCACAGTGGCAAAGTGTAAAAGACGCTTTCAAACACTGGAAATTAATCATATTTCCTTCAACATTGTTTATGGAAAGCATGGAGAGCACTCCTGCCCCTCTATGCTGGCCAGCTAGCTCAGCTCACCAGCCCTCGGCGTCAAACCCTCAGAGATCGCTGGTGCTCCCGGTGGAGCTGGAGGAGACATCCAGGCTGATTCCATGGAGTGAAGCTCTGGCAGTGAGCTGGGATCTGTTGACCTGTGATTTCCTCTTTCCCTCCCCCTTGCCCTGTGTCACTGCTGGCACAGCCTGAGGCAGCCCTGTCCATCTGGGGCTGGAAAGGGCTCCTGAGATCTCCCATATGCCTGGGAGCTTTTGGTCAGTGGGACCCTGGCAGAGTGGGAATGTGTTGGGATGAGTGTGGTTTCCTTTCTCCCTCTCTGGTCTTATGCTGGTGAAGCAGCACTGCTTTCAATAGAGCAGCTCTGGTGTAAGACAGCTCTGATCTGCTGTATCTACAAACTGATTTGGCTTGGTGGTTCTTGAATTCTTGGTTTGAATCCTTTCTGTTGGGACTCTCTGGAGTCTGCTGTGCATTTCTTCACTGTAAAGGAAGCCATCTGTTAATGACTATCACAGGCTTTGTCAGTTGAGTTCCACATGGGCTAATGAAATGGTATATGTCAAAACTTGAATACAAAATCTCTTGACTACAAAAACTTGAATACAAATATTCTTTTCTGTGTGATTTTACTGCCCTTCCCTCCGTCTGTGCAGCTTGTACTGCTTTAGTGTCGCAGGGAACTGCTGAGACACTATTAGTATTTTTGAGGGTGTCAGGAACATCCATACACAGTATCTTTTGTGTAGTCCTTTGGGGACAAACTCTGCTGCTGTTGATTGCAGTGGATGTGAGCCTGCTGGGATTTTACCTGCCAAGAAAACTGTCTCAATTTGCGAAGGAGCCTTTTCCCCCAGATCAATTTTGAGCTTAGATTGCAAGTTTTTCAGGAACTGTTACCAGCTGGGTTCCATAACCTGCACTTAAAGGTAACATACAGTTGGTACCTAAGGCAAGATGTGGTACCTGATTTGGTAAGGCCAGGTAGAGCCAAGAGCCTGACCCTCAGCTCTGGCTCTGGATGGACCCTCCAGGGAAGAGGGGGACCAGGAACAGACACCACAGACAGGTACAGGGGGTGTACTTTTCACTTTGCATCCTGAACAACTGGGTTTGGGGACGAAGAACAAAATTCTGATGGTCCTGTGTTTTAACAGGGAGACGACTACGAGGAAAAGCATTCTACAATGTCAATGGCAAGGTGTACTGTGAAGAAGACTTCCTAGTAAGTAAGATTTCAGGCATTTTTTCTATTATTTCTAAAGCAAATAGTTCCTTTAAAGTTGACTTGTTTGCTTTGAGAGACGGTTTGATGATGCAGGGTCTTCTGCCAGTGGTGGAATTGGGAAGCATCTACCACTGGCTTCGTGGTTTGAAGTGGCTGTAAAACCAAGTACATAACTGTCCATAAGCCATCAAAAAGTGTAAATTACAAGAATAAACACTGGGGCTGCTCAACCTTGGGACTTGAATTGCTGCCACAGAGACTTGCCTGCCAAGCCTGAGCTCAAAGTCAAACATCTGGGGAATACCAACCATAACAGGAGAGAGACGTTTGTGCTGGAAGCACATCAGGGCTGTGCACAAAATTGCTTTGTTGAGGCACAGCTTAATCACTGCTCTGCTCGTGGGGCTGTGGGGCTGACCTGTGATTAGCTGGGAGCTATCTGCCATAGAGGGGCAACTCAGGTTCTCTCCCTTCTCACAGAGCTTTTTTTAAATGCTTTACTTTAATAGAGACTAAGTCAGGAAAAGAAAAATGAAGCCTGTTGCTGAGCTGTGTTGTTCCAAAAGTAAAATATTCATGTAATTAAGGGTGAGGGTTGAACAGTGCACCGCAAATGATTCGGTAAGTGCAGACTATTTAGAATTAAGATGAAGAGGATGGCATGGATGGGAGTTGCAATTAGAGAGCAATGATATATTTTAGCTTAGAGGAAGTTGAATTGGACAATCAGTATGTTGAATTTATGCCACCTTATTTATTGAAATACCATTAATTTAGAAGCTTGGGTCTTCCAGAACAACTTTCCATTTCTAATGAATATATAATCATGCTTTTTGCAAAGGAATTATTCAAAGTATATTCCACAACAAAATAGTTACTGGCAGTTCAAAGTGCACAAATGCATTTCTCATCAATGCAATCCATAAAAATTATGGATATTCCTAAAATATAAGCTATATTTGCGTTCACATGTTACACCTTTGTTGTGAGCTGGAGCCTGTTGGAAAAGAAACCAAATGTGTTTTGTGCAGAAAATAAGTATCTTGTTATAATTGAAACTTGTTATTCTTTTGCTTGCATTCTGGAGAGAAAATTCTTTTTTCTTACTTGCTTTTTTCAGCTCTTTCTTTACTGTGTTTCTGCAGAAGCACAGGGAGGGGGAGAGGAGGTGGAGTGTGAGAGGGAGGGGCTCAAACCTTTGAGATTTTTCATTTGAACTGTGTTGGAATGTACTTTACCCATGATCAAAACCTTTCATCCAGATTTAATGACATGATTGTAAGCTTGTAATTTCAGCCTAAACATTTTAGAATTTTAAATCTAAAAATCTTAATCTTTTGGAGAACATTCCGTTTTCATGGAGTGGGGGGAAAACTCTTTAGCTCAGGCATGTTCTGTAGTGGGTTTCTGAAGGAAGATACTTGCAGAGATTTTCTCAGGAAAACTGAGATTAAGGACCTGATAGGAATGAACTTTCTGCAAGTTAGGGAACTGTTGGGACATTTAAGGCATAGATTTAAAAGCCCAAACTTCCCAAAGGTGTGTTTTAGCAGATTCTCAGTAGCAGAGTGATGGGAGAGAAGCAGACAAAGGGACATGGTGTAAGTCAGCAAAGAAACCAAAGTCTGACATTGTCCCTGCTTGTGGTAATCTGTCTGCTTCTCAGTTAATAATTGCATCTTCTCTCAGCTCCCCTGAGCAAATGTCATAGCAAGAATCCTAGGAATTGTATGGTATCACTAATGAAATCAAACAACCTTGCCTATTTTAGAGTTTTATGAACAGGGGAAGCACAAAGCTTTTCTTAAAGTTGAAAGGAAAAGGCTGCAAAATAGCCATTAAAAAGGAAATTATTTTAACTACTTGAACTTCCCAGGCCTTCCTGTTGAACACTGCGAAAACCCAACTCTTTCTAAGAGGCGTTTTTAGTCTAAAGCAGAAAATTAAATGCTTTTTCTGTATAACTGAGAATTTCAGTCTTTACCAGGACTCCAGTTCATTCATCCAGCTCCATTACAGTGCAGCAGGATTCCCTGCTGACACCATGGTAGAGGAATGTTAGGGAAGTTAAGGCAGGGGGATAAGAGAAAGATTATTTCAATTTGGGAATGTAAACAGATACAGTCTAACTGCATTATAATTGTATTGCTGCTAAGAAAATGCTGCTGGCCATGGGTGTCCTTCCTCTTTCTTGGCTTTTGTTTGTCTGGGAGTTGATCTGGAGAATTAGATGCTCCTGTTGGTTTGGGAGTGGGGACCACAGCTCTGTGGGTTTGCAGCCCCACAGCCAGTGACCAAGTTATTTCAAACATAGCAAGGATTAGAAAGCAGAGAAGCTTCAGAAGATGTGGGCAGGAGGTGCAGAGCTGTCCCACTGGGGACACTGGTGACATCCAGGTGAGAACAGGCTGTGTGTACCTGGCTGGGTGTGCATCAGCCTTGTGATCCCTCCACAGATTCCCAGGGTCAGACTGTTCAATGACCAGGGTCAGATATCAACTGAGGTGGATGTTTCCTTGCTCACAGTACCACCAAGGCAGCAGAGGCTGTCCTCATGTGCCTTCCAGCAAGAGGCATCCCGAGGGGAAGCTGCTGTCCTGTCAGTGGGTGACAGAGGTGGTGGCACCTGGAGGAGAGCCCATCCCCTTCCCAGGGAGGGCTGTCATTCCTGCAGATCTCTGTCCACCCCTGCTGCTGCCTCTGTGTATCCCATTCATTTGCTGCAGGTTCTTCTTCCGTATCATCCTTGGAGTCACACTGGGTTTGTCCAGGCAGGACATAGCGATTCTTGGTGCTCCAGTGAGCAGCACCTGAACAACGATGGGCAGAAGAGCTGAAATGGCTCTTGATGCAAACAAATGCAGAAAATTTTAGTGAAGAATGGATATTATTATATATGGATATATATATGGATGTTGTTTATGGGTTTATTCCTATTGTAGCTGCTAGAAATATTGAACATCCTATAGATGTCAGTATTTTATTTCTTCTGCAATACTGCATTTTGGTGTGGCAGACCAGCTCCTGCTGGAGCAGTCTCCAGAGCTGCAGTCAGATGGGATACCTGGTTCTTAAACTACCTCACTCTTGACAAATCAGCTCTTTTACTCAATCAGAGGCAGTATGTGGAATTCACTCTGGTGTCATGTGTGGTCCCTGAAGTCAAGACCTTGAGAAAACCCATTTTCTGATCCTTTCAAATGTTTGGCTCTTGAAGAGCCCTCCTTGGCTTAAGTGTCCCCCTTGAGGGCCAGCCAGTGCCAGGTCCAGCTGCTCCAGGGTTCTCTTCCATTTGCACTGTGGCCGTGAGCTCCTGTGCAGGTCATGTTTGAACAGAGCACAGTTGTCACTTGAAGCACAGAGAGCGCATGAGAGCTTTGGCTACTGAGTGTTTCCAAAATATCAGTCAATAAGCGTGGCATAAGGACCTGCTGGTATCAAACTTTCCAAATGTGCCCATTTATTGGAGAAGTGCTTTTGATTTGTGAACACACGTCATGAGTCAGCTGGTGCTCTTGCTCATGCTTCTGGTGAGCACTGTGAGGCTGCCCCAGGACACCCCACACTGCCCCTGCAAGAGCCACAAGGTACATCCTTCTGGCAAATAGTTTTCCCACGTTTGCTCTTATTGAGGGCACAGTCTCCACACCAGGTGGCTTATTTTGCTCTTTCTTTGCGGGGAAGAAGTGTTAGAAGTTTTTTTGACTCACTTGTGCGGTTGTAGGTGGGCAAGGGATGTTGCCTTCTATGGGGTTGGGAATGGATGGCTGGGAATCCCCTGCACCTGGAATACCTCTGCCTCCCAGGGTTATTTTTGTCAGCCTCCTGCTTCCAGCCCTGATTAGCTGCACATTCTCTCAGTGCTTAAGCCCTTATTGGCTAATTGAATTAAGTGAATGAATCAGATTTTTAAAAATAAATCCACAGATAATTCTACTTCTGCCTAAGACATTGCCTGAGCTGTGCCATTTCCAGTAGGATACTGCATGTGTGAGGAGCAAAAAGAACAAAAACAGCCCCCCAAACTTTACATTGCTTTGCTTTAGCTCTAGGGAAGATCCAGTTACTCCTTTAAATGCTACCTTAAAGTAACAAGTCCAGCAATACCCAAGTCTTGCCCCAGCCCTGTTAGGAGAGTTGTTTCATGAAAGGAAATAAAACAAATGACAGTTTAATCCTTTCCTGAAAGCTCTTTGGACACAGATGGCTAACTAGCTGTAACAGAGACACTGTTCCTGGTGAAGTGAACAAAAAAATAAATGCCTTACTGTATAATAAATAATCGGAGTCAGATGTTCATGTTTCATTTTGTTGATAAATTGCTGCATAAGCATGGGTGAAGGAAACATAATTTTAATTTGTCTTTCTTTTTCTATGCTTAAATATCATGTAAAGAATTTTTTTTAAAAATACTGTTTTGCTTGGCAAGAAACACTTTAAAAATGTCACCAAAGCAGCTTGAATCTTAGATCTGTTATCTGTCTCTTTTCTTTTTTTCTCTCTTTTTGAGAGGCTTTTCCTTTTTCTCTTGAGGTAGTGAACATTATTGAGTGGGGGTCCAGTAGAGGTTAAGAAATGAGAGAATTTTCCTTGAAGGAGGAGAGGAGAGGGAAAATGAAGCTTGTGACAGATGTTAGTTACATTGCTTTATGCAGTACTGGAAGATGCTCAGATGCTCTGGAAATAACCTTTTACAGACACCACAGGCTGCAGTGCATTGCAGTAAGGTCACCCGAAACTTCCCCTTTTAAGATTTTCTCTTTCATTGTCTTAAAACTTTGCCAAATTTAATCATTTAGGCTGAACTTCTTCGTGCTAGGTTTTTGCCTCTGGCTAATTTTGCTGTCATTAGTTGCTGAAAGTTTCATCTAGAGCTGTTCATCCATTTCAATGAGTAAGACTGGAGGAACTCTGCCCATAACTCCTCAAAGAGAAAGGCTCTAAAAACTTCATTTTGCACATAGCAACCATAAAGAGACTCTGTGCATTGCAAACCTGCAGGAGCCTTTGGGTGTCCCCCCTGCCCTCCCCAGGAGAGTTCCGAGACTGAGAGGGCTGTGGCAGGAGGAAGGCAAGCAGTCCACAGTCCCAGTAGAGCCCCTTGCAGCCCTGCAGTCTCTCTCCAGCATTCCTTCTCCTCTCCATCCAGTCTGGTGGGGTTCTGGATCCCTTTCTCCCCTACACCGGCCACTGGTCCCCCCCCCAGAAGACTTCTCTTTGCTGGTCACTGCAATACAAAGGTTGGCTACAGATGTCATAGAGGACCTTGTCTTATATCCACAACTATAAAGTCACAGTGATTTCAGAAATGCAGAAGTATCAGGGTGTGCAAGAACAGGAGGCAGGTGAGAAGTGGAAATGCTCAGCTTTTCATGGGGAAAGGGATAGGATATCACCTCAGGAGTAGCTGAGTGATCAGCAGCTCGTCAGAGCAGGGCTTGTACCTTCATCTTCATCTTAGGTAGCACCAAACACAGCAAGACCCTTACCCCAGCCAGGGCCCCTGGGCATGGCTGCAATGTGAATATTAATACTAATGAGGCATTTCTTCTCAAGTTTGTGCTTATGCTGTTTTCCAAGCCTGGCAGTGTGGGAAATGGCCTGTCCCACTTGCTGGGGCCCTCGGAAGATAGTTTTTATTTAGTGTAATGGATGCTGGTGTCAGCTGGAGTCAAGACGTTTGATTTTCCATCTCAGCGACTACTAATGTTTGGAAGTCCCCCTTGGGAGGGAGCCCTGGGACTAGTGCATTGGTCAGAGAGCCCACTTCTGCTAAGTGAGACTCTTAGAAAAAAATACATTCAGTTGAAAAGGTGAATGATTGAAGTTGTGGCTTGTGTCCATTTCCTATCTGATGGGAATCACACAACACATGGAGTTCTAGATAACTGTGGGAGGATGTTGTATTTAGGAGACTTGCTATTAGAAGCCATACTCCAGTCAGAGAACAGACAGACCTGGGAGTTTATTGATATGTTTAAAGAATGATGGAATCAAATCTTAGAAAGAGATTTGCTGCAATATTCCTGATGTACAGAAACATAAGGAAGTCTGTGAGTGTTTTCAAGGTGCTGGTTGCTCTAGGCTGGGACAGAAGGTTCCAGAGGCATAATGAATGCCAAGCATTGCTGTACTCCGAGATGCTGTCACTGAAAACAAAGGCAAACAATTTATAGCATGTTGCTAATTGAGGCACAAGGGAGTGCAGTCATGTCGCTGCTTGTGTATATCTTGCTCCAGCCCCTCCCTGCCAAAAAAAATTTGAATAGTTTCCTTCCTTATTTTTATCCTACGTTTGTACTATTCCAGTGGTTCTGGGTTTATTTTATAAATTATTTTGACAGTAATGATGTTTAGTTGAGGTGTTCTGAATTGAAGCATTGAGTCAAACCTACAGATGGGCTTAAAATTCAAGTTTCATACTATCTAGGGATACTGGCTAAGATTGGTCTGCCTCTGCACTTTGGACTTGGATGTGAATCAGCATGAAGCATGTGTAGAGCTGACAGTTTGGGGTTTCCCTCTTATTGCAACACAATTCCAGAGTGCTGTGTCCTGGATCAAGAAGTTACAAGTCCATTGAAGGTGGTGGCAGAAGTCCCATTGTCTTTAGGGAGGTATCTGGGTTTTCTCCCAGGGATTCCACCCCAGAGGACAGAGTTTTAAAGCTGCAGCCCATAAACAACTAAAGGAGCTGAGAGTGAAGGCTGTGAGCACCGCGTGCACAACATATCACGGGGCTTAGTGGTCAACACTGGGGCCGCAAGAGCAAACCAAGTGGAGTCCTGAGACATCTCAGGTTTACAAAAGAGCAGTACACAGGTGGTACCTAGGCCCAGGTGATAATCCAGATAAACATAATGTGATGAAATTTCAGTGTATGAGTAGGGTCTGTGTTCACTAAAAGGGCACTCAGCATTTCCAGAGCTGGGTTGCAGATTGTTAAATGAGCTGCAGGAATCACTCTCTGGGACATGGCAAAGAAGAGAAGGAAAGGCAAAGACATATTTTTTCTGATGTATCACTACTGACTACCTTTTGTAACTATCCCGTATGTTACATTTGTTGGTGGGATGTTGGAAGAGCCTGTTTCCAAGTCCAGCTGGTTTCATGCCAGATAATCACTCCCCTATTTTCTGTTCAGATGGTGATCCAAATAGTCAGACTACCCATTTTTCTTAATATTACATTGAAAAGTAAATTACCATAACTGAAGCACACTTAAAAGAGCTAGAGCTCGTTCTAATTATGTCTTAACTCCTGCCAAACTCTTGTAAGCAGACAGCATTAATTTTTTTCTATGGGAGGGTTAGAAAAAGACCCATGTGAGAAAGCAGCATGTTTCCACTTTGATAATAAACACTGGTATTAGCTGCTGTTATGTTCTAAATTGAAATCTCTCAATAATTGTTTTGAATAAAAACCAGATAACTTTTTTTCCAGGAAGATAGGTTCTTGTGTAAACAGTTTCTTTCAGTGTATGCAGTAGACTGTAGCAGTGACAGTACACAACCTTTTCAGCAGAGTATAGCCCTGTGCAGTGTGAAGTGCTTTGCAGTATGAATCAAGTCAGTAGATGTTGGGCTCTGTTATATGATGCAGAGTTAAAGCTGTTGACTCAGCCTTTTTTCTTGATCATTGTCACTGTGGAGCTTCCACAGGAGTTTGTTTAAGGAAGATCTAGGTAAGAAAATCATTAGTGGCTCCTAATTAATCACCCAGCAAGCAGGCTTGGTGAGTGCTCACCCAGCGTCTCTGTAGGTACTGTAAGATGTAAATGGCTAGTCTCTTCTCAGAGGCTATAAAATGCCTGACTGGCAGATGCAGAGTTCAGGATCAGCTGAATTCCTGGCAGAGTTTTGTGCGTGGCTAGACCACCTGCTACCTCTGTGCAGAGCATGGAGTCCCTCCTTGCCCTGTCCTTGTCCTTCAAACATGACGAAGTGGAAGGACAGAAGCAAGAAAGCAAACTGTTGTGTAGTGTTTTCTCACAGACAGCAAGACAGCATGAAGGAACAGGATATATTGAAAGGGCTTCAGCAGGATGAAGAGTAGTTCTGGACTATTTTCCTCTAGTTAATCTGTCACCTGCCACGAGGCTCCTTTGTCTTTGGTCCTGAGACATCCCCATTTTGTCCAGTTCATTTTAATTGCTGCATTTAAATATGTGTGTGAAAAAAAACAACAAAACCCCATCTGCATGAAACCAAATTTGATATTTGCTCCCTCTCTTTATGCAATCCCATGAATTTCTTACATTGTTGTGTCCCATGTAGTAAGGGTCCCATGCAGAGAGCAAACAATACAGCAGCAAAAAGACAGATGCTCTGCTAATCTGAAACCAAGGAGCAGAGAGCCTGTGAGGGATTACAGGCAGCCTGGGGTTGGAATACATTATTAGCATAGCACCCAATTCAGAAATTAGTTTTCAGAATTAAATGCCTGAAGCATTTTGGCAAAAACTCCTTATCATCCCGCTCAAAAGCTCTTAAAGCATGAAAGAGTAGGAATCTTTAGGCTGAGCAACCACGTTTAGTCACTTTGCAGTGCTGCAGCAGTGAACTGGAGATTTTACAGCTTCATGCCATTACTGGGGCAGCAGCTGCCACACCCACTGAAATGTAACCCACTCACTCTGCTTGCACAAACCTTCAGCAGGTTTTGAACATCCTCATCAAAGAAGCAAATGGACTTGAACGAGATTCTAAGGTCTGTTTCCAGGAGGAAGGTTTTGTTTTGTTGAGTGCATAACAGCAGTGAAGAGCAGCAGCCCCTCCATGGACACGGTCAGGCATGTGAGGGAGAAGCAGTGACATGTCTTTTCAAGTACCTGACATTGCCTAAGGTAGAAAGTTTGGGTCCTGAAGCCCTTTTCAGGCACACTATTTTCTGAATGTTTTTATTTTGAAAATCATGATGGGAACATCAAACTTTAAAAGACCCTGGTAGACAGCTAAGATATGCTACAGGACTGAGAACAGACAGCGGAAATTGCTTGTCATGGTACTTGGTGGGATTATCGTCCATGCATAATTGTTCATTATATGCTCAAAATTAATTCTTAATTTATTTTGGATATATTGCATATTAGACAGAGGAGTTATAAATCCCAGTATTATCACAGGAGGATACTAACAGGCCTATATATTCAGGACAGAAGGGGTCTTGTTTTCCTCTTACATTGAAACAAAGACTCTTGGACAGGATCATTAGAGTTTTTTGGAGTTTTTCTATTTTTTGGGGTTTTTTGCCTGTTTGATAATCAAAGTATATTGTACAGCAAACAAAAGAAAAGTTCAGCTAGCCAAGTCTTCTACTTTATTTTTACTCTTCTATTCTAACATAATTAATATAGTGCTCAAGGTTTATTTAGTTTCCCAGAGTCTTATTTTATATAATTATCATTGAGGAGCTTAATTACAAAGTCTTGATTTGTGTATATAAAATAAGATTTTATTATCCTGGTAGAGAAGACAAGGACAAGGTAAATAAGGGAGAAAACAGTTGAGACCAGACTAAGAAATTAGGAAAAATAATATGCCAGCTCTTCAACTTGCACTTTGTTTTCTTTTCATTCTGGTCTGTCCAGCATTGTACTCCTGAGTCACAGAAGATGAGTGAAGAGTAACACTTCATTTTCAGCATTGAATTTCAGAGCTGGTCTTTATTAACAACTTCTCTCAGTGTTTTCATATATGCTTAAGGAGTATCTGTAACAAATATTAGGGGGAGTTCAAAATTACGTTTCCCTTTTGTTGTGGATACAAGTGTCCATAGACTTCTGACTGTTCCCATCCAGACTTAGATTGGTCTGTATTTACATTATTTTACTGCTCTGCCAACAAAATACTTTTTTTAAGAAACTGGCACAAAAGGAACCCTTATAGAGTAAGGCTAGAATTGAGTCCCACACTGCGTAGATCCTGAATGAAATTGTGCCTATGAATACAACGGGAACAGGAACCAGAGCTGAGATTTGGCTTCTCCATGAGGGTCTTGCCTATAAGCTTGTGGCACCTCACTGCTTCACCTTGGCCTGTTTTTTCACATCTCCAGATTGGGAATGGTGTGCTCAAAAGCTCTTTTTACTTCTCCAGCTCTGTCAGTAATGAGAAAGGCTCCAAGTCTGTGTTGTGAAACCTTCTCCTCTCTGTTACCTGCGCACAAGCTCTGGAGGACCAGTGCTTCTCCCTCCCAGCCATGCTGGGAGCCCACCCTGGGAGGCTCTTGGTGTGCTAAGAGACAATAAAGAGGCCATTCTGCCTTGTCTGCAGTCTGGAGCAAGTCACAACTCCTCTCCCATTGCACACACAAGATCTGTGAAGGTTGTTAATAATCGAGTGCTTCAAAGACAGACGTTGACAATTTTAATAACTGTTTTATGAATTTTAAATTCTGGCTCTAAAATTCAAAGCTTAGTACAGTAGCCCTGTTTGAACACTCCAAATTAGGATCAAACAGTGCAAAGAAGCAGTTTACAGTAAGCTCCAGAAATGTTGAGAAAGTAACTTACTGCTGTTAGAAGCAGCATCCACAGTATTGCCATCATGTAGAAAACAGTGTTGCTGAGCTCTGAGGCTGTTATTATTTTCCAGTCCAAATAGATTTAAAATACAAGCAGACCTGGATCCAAACCCCTGATCTCACTGAACCAGGCCTTCAGTCTGTCAGGGACTGACCCTGTGACTAGGAGAGAGAAGAGTGTAGTGATAAAGGACAGCTCCCTGAGCCTGTGAAATATTTTGTCACTGCTGTTAGACTTACTGCCATTTTACAAACTCTTCTTAATGGGGTAATCCAGCTCTGGATGTGTTTGACTAATAACAATGCTCTTGTTAAAAACAAATCATGGTTTTAATTTAATAGGGTTAGTTTTATAAAGAGTGATTTTGTGTTAGCAAAGCCTTTCTTTCTGACAAGCGGTATAATTTATGACAATCTAGTTAGCAGTAAATGCCATTAATCTGACCACTATGCCATTCTCTTCCTGGGGAATAATATCCTCTCTTAATCGATAGCTGGGTGAATGCTCCTTTGCATTCCTTATCAAATGACAGCCAGATGGTACTGGTAAATTCATTCCAGCAGGATTTTAGAATTAGCTGGGTTTGTGCAGTTGTTAATCCTCCACTGTCTGTGTCACTAGGACCTGTCCACCTGTTCCCAGTAAGCCTGGAGTTCCCAGCCCTAGGAAACAGTCTAGCCAGAGGGTTACTCAGCCATGGGGCAGCCAAGAAACATCCCAAGCAGTGAAACCTTTTTTCTGCATCAGCAACAAGAATGAAAAAGCAAATACAAGCAGTATCTTGGAGAAATAGCCAGCTAGGGCTGCCCACCTCTGTATTTGTTCCCTGATCTCTTCTAGGGAAGTTTCAAAGTTTCTTAAGACTGCATTAGCTGTGTTTCTTAGGGCATAGTAAGTTTTGTGCCGTGACAGCTGCTATATCATTTACTGACTTCTGGGCCCATCAAAGTGTCTACGAGACCTTTTCCTTCATAATCACTTTGTTACATAGCAACAATATTTTTTTCTCTAACCTATTGATCCAACATAACATGTAATCCCCTCACTCCAATAAGAAGGAAAACATATGGCAGCTCCAGGCAGGGAACCCACAGGCTTTTGATATAAGGGGACAGTTAATCCCCTCTAAACCAGGGGGAAGTGGAGCAAGATGTTGGGGCTCAGAGGATGCATTAGGTGCCTGAGCCAATTAACCCGTGTTCTGGGAGAAGAGTCAGGTTTACATTCATCCACCCCTTCCTCATCTTTTATGTTTTGCAACTGAAGCACATTTCAGGTGAGCTCTGCTAGAAAAGCATCACTGTGCACCACCCCCACGTAGGTGGGCACCCCTTCCCCCTGGCAGGATGGTGCACACACAGCTCTCAGCTGCGATGGGGCTGCAGAGGGTGAGGGGAAAGTTCAGCCTCTGCAAACATCAGTTTCAAATGTACATAGCTGGAGTTCCTCAGGAAGATGTCTCTTGTTTGTAGGCTATGTTTTGGTAGGTCAGTCTGATAACCTGGATGGTTTTTCTATACCTCTAAACAGAGGGTTAAAGCAGACCTTGGCATCTGAAATAGGATCTGCTTTGGAGACAGGAATACAAGGTCAGGACCACTCAGGCAGGACAGAGCTTTGGTCCCTAGCAGGCAAAGCATTTCCCCATAGCTGTGCCCTTGGCACTGCAGCATGGGCTGGCAGCCAGGCTTTGGACCATCTTTCTGAGGTACCTTTACTGCTGCCTACACTTTGCAGCAAGACCAAGCTCCTGTGAGTGCACTGCTGGATTCTTTTCTGGCTGGAAGGCTTGGTATCTACAAAGCAGCTAAATCCTTCTTGGGCTTGTCATCATTTTTCTAGCTTGCCAATAGCACAGAGTGAAATGTAGGTCCAAAGTCTGAGGCTGTTAATTTGATCAGGATTTGGGAGGTGAGTCCTATGTTATTTAAAACAACCACCAAAAGAGTAAATTCAAGCTAGTTTCCACATGTCAAACACAAACTTTCCATCTAGACTTTAAAACTTAAAAAAGCAAACTTACAATAATACTGTTACATTGGGAATCTCAGTGGAAATATTGCAGTGGATCAGAAGGCCAAACTGGTATCTGAACATACTGCAAGAGCCGAATGAAGGCTTTGGAGTCACTGTCTCTGTCATACACAGCACAGGCTGGAAAATAGCACAGCCTTCACCTGTAAGGTATTTCTATGGCTAGAGGAGTGGCTACTAATGATCCTTTCTTTTCTGTCATTTTAACAGTATTCAGGTTTTCAGCAAACAGCAGACAAGTGCTTTGTTTGTGGACACCTCATAATGGAAATGGTAAGAGACCTAAACTCCTAATCGAAGAGTAACTTGGGAAGTGCACTGTGAGACATCTGCTTTTCCCTACCCAGGCTGGTATTGTGTCTTCACTGCTGTCAATATAGTTTTTGAAACTGAGGCCATAAATAAAAATACCTTCATGCTCTATTACTACTATTAAGTACAGAAAGTTGGGCTTCTTTGCTACCTAAGAATATGGAAGGCTGTTATTCTGCTATTTGTGAGTTAAAATAGAATTTTAATACTAAAGGGGGAAAGTACAGCACAACTTTGTTTGAGAATATGGTAAAGGAACACAGTGGGTGTGCTTTGTAAGACAGTAGATAACAAGAGCTCAATCAAGTGAGTGGAATCTGGGATAGAGCAGAGAGGGACTTTTCAATAATCCTGAGGTTTGTCAGCTGCTCTGTGACTTTCTTTGTTTACCCTCTGTTACTTGGTCCATGTCATTTAAAATGCATTATTGCCACTGGGATTTATAGGGAACCAGTAATCAGAGTTACTTTTGTAATAAAAAAAATCAAAGGGCTTTGGGTTGGCCAGATATTAGTGGCATCATTTCAGTGGGTGAAAGTAGAAAGAGTTTGTGTGCTTTTCCTAAACAGAAATTCCCAAACAAAATGAAGTGGTTTGCACAACGAAGGGCAAATCCCTTAGTGTATCTGTTTCCCTCTTGCTTTAAAGTGTGCATGAACCTCAGTGTGCCTAAAAGAAGTAGCCGTTGTGTTACTCACACAGAGGTTCAGTCAGAGCTGGAACAGAGACTTCACTAATGAGGATTCTGGCTCATATCCTGGCACCACTGGTTCGACAAGGATATCGTTCGTTTTAGCCCAAGAGCAAATTTCTAGAGGTGTGTCATGCTGGGAGGGGGAGGGGTATCCTGACTTGCATGCTTTGAGCTGGCCCTTAATTGCAGAATCCCAGGCAAGAGTCCATAATAGCTCACTGGTGGAGCTCAGTACCTGGAAGCTTGGCAGGTGCTTGTCTGCCTCTCTCCCATCAGCAAGTGTGCTCTGACAAGAGAAAACAGCTCTGGGAGCTCCAGGAATTCAGCACTCCTGTTTGGCTAATTCTGGCAGGTTCCTGCCTGGGAATGTGGCCCAGCCTTGCCATGTGCTGGCCTGGGGCAGAGGCTGTGCAGGGCTGGGTGAGGAGCTGCCCTGTGCTCCATGCTGTGGCTGCACAGCTGTGCCAGGCTGGCACCACAGCACACTCCTGCAGCAGCACCAACCTCAGCACAGGGACCAGCTGGCTCTGGCTTGGAACAGCCTTAGGTCACACAGAGTCTGATACCACTCACTGATCTACAGGGCTTCATCAGAGAGGCAAAAAAGGGTTAAATTAAATTGGCCCTTTTTTTCTGTACTTCTTTCCTCTTGGTTTGATCTTTATTCATAGAATTATCTATAGGGCCATGGGAGCTTAGTCTGTGGAGATCTTTCATCTCAAGCTTCCCAGCAGCTCCAAGCTGAACACTGTGCTAGCAGCTGAAATTTTGAAATTACTTTCCAAAGATACTTCTTACACCCAAAATGTATGGAATCAGTCTTATAACCTGTTGAGAGCTGCCTGAAAATGATCATTGTGTTTCATTCTTCCCAGAGGCTTGTCCATGGGCTTGCAGTGTCCTCCTTGATGTCCCAGTACCACACTGAGCATTACGTATGAGGACGTCAGGAGTGGGGGAACTGTTCCGTAGCAGGACAGCCAAGGCTGCATCAGACCTTTCCTTGTGACCTTTAAAATGCAGTAGGGAAGGTCAGCAAGGGAAAAGCCTGGGCAGATGAATGGATCAGTATCCAGACATATGGATAGTGATGGAATTTTATCAGAAACCGATGGGCCCCTATGACTGAGTGATAACCAGTCAGTAACTCTGGGAGATTAGGATCCTTAGTTAATAAAGAGGCACCTTTGCTTGTTTTGTTATTTAACTTCTTTGAGTAATGGCCAGTTTGGATTCTGTCTGACACAGCCTGTTAAGTTTAGTAAAGTAACTCTGTATCCCATAACTTGTATTTGGGATTTCCCCAGAAGTGGTCTGTAAAGCCATTTTTAATTTCCATTGGCAGTACTGGCCCTGCAGAGCTAAAGCTGATGGATTTAGCCTGATTTTCAGTTTTTGCTCTTCATTAGGAGCATATTGAAACCCACTAAAATAAGCAAGTTGATTGTTTTAAGAGGCCCCTTGCTGACAGATCTGCAGAGTGGTAATTTCATCCTGAAGTGCTTTTCTCACTGTCATTATTAAGAATGAGAGAGACACAGCAGTTTACGGGGAGAAAATATGTCATGTAATCATGCATCCATTATTCTGTTGTTCACCTCAAAAGATCTTACAGGCCCTTGGAAAGTCTTACCATCCTGGCTGCTTCCGCTGTGTGGTGTGTAACGAGTGTTTGGATGGAGTCCCCTTCACTGTAGATGTGGAAAATAATATTTACTGTGTCAAAGACTACCATACGTGAGTACACAAATCCACTGCATGCTCAGTAAAATTATAGTAGTTGAATCATTGATGTAGTTACAAGCCTTGTGATAAATGAAAAGGTCACTTCTATTTGCTCACATGTCCCTCAACTGCTGCTTTAATGTATTGCATTTGTAAAGTATTTTAAGGTTTGTTAAGTAGTACGTCATGGGCCCAGTCTGGCATACAGTGGCCAAGTGAGGCTGAAAATCAAATTGTATCAGATGATGCATTTTTGGGGGGCTGTTCCTCTCCTTCTTTCAGGACTACCAACAGGAATTATACCAGGCCACTTCTGCAAGCGTTGGTAGGTTCTGCTGGCTGTTTCAGGAGCAGAGGTTCTGGCAGTGCTTGACATGGGTATAAGTTTTGTTAACTGAGACAGAAGACATGTAATTTACAGTTAGTGTTAGAACAATTTGAGCCTTACCTGACAAAAGGTAGAGGTTTAGGAGATATCTTTTGGACTCCTTCCTGATTCCGCAACGGAATCCTGCTCTTAGCTCCAGTTAACCAGTAATTCAGTTACACAGCGGGAGTAAATCACTCTGAATTCAACCCTGTTGGTGCCAATCTGGCTGTGTTACAAAGACACAGTGAGTGTTAGCCTAGTGACTGTCAAGAAATGAAGCTGTACACCATAAGCCGATTTGTGTATTTAGCTGGTAGATTCTGGCCACGGTCAGCCCCTCTCCTGTTTAGCATTGTTATGTCTTTCTGATGTCAGACAGTGAGAGTCCCTAAGTCAGGAGCTGCATCAAGCATCAAGGCTCTGGAAGATTTTGAAGGGTTTTATAAATAAAGGAAGGAAAGAAAAATGGCATATACAGGAAGAGGAATGGATTCACTATGCCTCAAGGTCGGGAAGACCTAAACAATAAAGTTGGGGTAGATCAGCCTTTCCCAAATCTCCTTTCCATTGAATATCTCAGACAATTAGAGGTGTTTCAGATCCTGGGGATTTCCATTTTACTAAAAACAAGGCATGGTTAGAATGGCTCTCTCCGTTCTACTTTTTGAAGACACTTTAAATGTGATTGGAACCCTTTCTTCTTGCACCCTAGGGTTTTTGCACCAAAATGTGCTTCCTGTAACCAGCCAATTCTCCCAGCACAGGTAGGTGTTAACATGCACTAACTCTTAGGGAAAACAGTTGTTGGCATATGGGCTCTTTCTAAAAACATGCTAAAGGCCTTTCTTTCCTCTCACAGAATCTATACTATGTTAGATACTGAATTAAACACAGTTCAGCAGTAAAGTGACTCCCAAACATTCCCAGAGGGTGTACAGTCATACTACTTCTACAGCATAGTACTTTATATCTTTAGGGTGCTTTCCAGGTCTTCATTAATCTGTTAGAAACCTCATTTAATTGAAAACACTGACTGGAGCTCCGAGAACAACTCAGGGAGTAAAGCCCTTGAAAAGGTATCTGATGGTTACACTGAGCCTGTGAGAAGACCACATAGTTTGTTGTCCTGAGGTGGCAATGGAATGGAAGTTCTTAAAGGGATTGAAAAGGCAACAACAAAAATGGAACCAGGTGAAACCTGCTTGCAAGTTCAGCCTGTGCTGACAGTGTTGTTGGCACAATTATCCCAGAGTGGGGCTCCCTCATGCTCTGGTGGGTGCAGGACTCTCTGGGTTGCCTTTGCTGAGGTCACTGACCAGCTCATTTGTAAACAAGGGCCTCAGCATCTCCCTGCTTTTCCTCACGTCGTGTTTACAGAGCCAGAGCTTCCCTCCTGTAAGCTGCTGTACCGCAGTAAAACATGACACTAGAGACTCTCACATGCCCGCCTCCATCACTCTGCACATCTCATTTGTCATTAGTATTTCTGTTAATTGGACAAGTCTTACATAACCAAAAAACGCTATAAAGACTGAACCAGAACTGCTTGTCCTGATGGGTTGTGAGGACAAATGTAAATGTCACTGAATTTTGGTCTTAAAAAATAACTCTTTTTTTTCAAGAAAGAAAGAAAAAGAAATAAAAGGCAGTCATAGTGCTGACTCACCTGATGACTAGCAGAACACACTCTGTATTCTTTCCCGGGGAGATTTCTTAGGTTAGTTGAAGTCTAGGAGTGCAGGTGCTAACTTGCCTACAGCTTCTCTCAGACGTAGTCCATGTCATATATGGTGCTCTAACCATGCCTGGAATTGGAAACAATGCAAGGCAACCAATTTAATGAGCTCTGTCTTCAGAGTGAATCAGGAAAAGAGCCTGTGAGGTTACTGGAAGGGTATGGGCTGCTCTGCAAGGCCTGGGGCTCAGCCAGGAATTGCACAACTCTGCTACACCGCTCCCTCACACTGAGATTTGGCCTGTGCATGTAATTACCTGCCAGACTGGTATGTCAGTCCATCCCTATAGGGACACACAGTGTAATGTACATGGGGAAAAGAGCTGTGCAGCAGATGGTTTGAGGGGAATACAAGTCCTGGAAATCAGAGCAGGGTGTATACAAGGAAAAGTTACCCAATGAGCAGGTTTTTGACTGGTGATTTGTTCAGCTCCTGGATGCCCTTGGAAGATTACTTGATTTCAACACTGATTTGTTCCTTGAGGATGAGGTTTTGGCTGCATTTCCTGTGAGGATCTCCTTTGCCCCAGGAGACCCCACAATGTACAGAAAGGTCCAGGTTTCCGGCCCGTGCTGTTGAAGGAGTATCTGGAGTCGTTTGTTCGTGTTCTCAAGGCAGTTTATTAATTCCTTATCAAAAGTAGATTTCTCTGCCCTGCCAGGGTTGACACAGAACGCGTCCAGAGACACACTGTGCCCGCCCCGGGTGAGCTGTAATCTTTTATACTAAAAACTACGTATTAAATGTTTATAATTAAGTACCAATCTGTGCCCCTCACATCACCATGTCCAGATCTGTGTCAAACCAATCCAAAAGTGCCAGCATCACCAAGAAGATGGAGGTTATAAAGAGGAACATAAGATAACATGCCATGTGTAAAGATTCTCCATCTTGTGCCTCAGACCCCCCTGTACACATCTCCAAACCCCCTGTACAGGGCTTTAAACCCCCCTGTACATACACTCAAATTCTTTTATTTTTACTTATAACTACTACTATTTCTCTAAGTTTTTGTGATTTCAAATTCTTCATACAAAGTTGACAACCTGTTCCATGGATTAGAATCAGAGCTACAGGCATTTTTAGTATCATTCCAGGGTCCCTGACACCTCTGGCAAGGCTGAAAAGCCTCCTGACCAGATTTTGGGTTGGCCAAAGGCATCATAGGAACCCCCTGGGTTCCAACAATTTCCCAAATGAGTTCTGCAGCTTAGATGTGCCAGACACCCAGACAGCTGCTGCACAGCTAAGGAGTGCTGCAGTGCCATGTCCCGGGGCCAAGATGTTCAGTGGTCACAGAGCTCTGCTGCTTGGGAGAAGAGGGGATCTCCCAGGGAAAAACAACTCTGCAAAGCAACAAGCTGGGCACTGAGTGAAGACTGGAAGAATGCTTCTTAGACACCACTGTCACTTTCTCTCTGCTCCCCGCCCAGGGCTCCGAGGAGACCATCAGGGTGGTGTCAATGGACAAGGATTACCACGTGGAGTGCTACCACTGCGAGGTGAGCCCCGGCTCTGCTCACTGGCATCACGGCAGGCTCCGCCTCAGGGGGACCTGCTCTGCCTCTGGGGGGGGACGTGCTTTGCCTCGGAGGGACACTGACTCACCCCATGGGCTGCACTCGCTGGCTCTTGCACACCTGGGCAGGTAGGGCTCTGCCCCACAGCTCCTGGAGGAAGACAAAGGGAAAGGGATGAATGCTGCCTGGGCTGGAAGTGGTGCTGCCATCACCAGTGCAAAATCAGTTTTTGGAGTGTTTTTTTCCCAATATATTAACTTCAAAGCTGGGCTTGGTTTGTTGGGTTGAATTTTCTCTGTACTTCTGGACGGGGAGTAAGCAAAGAGTAGGTGCCAGTTCTCTTTTTCCTCATCTCTAGGTACAGTCTGGAGGGCTCTGATCTAAGAAGACTTGAATTTACATTGGCTGTGCAGGGAAGGAGTCTCACTGGAAGGCCTTTCTAGGGGATCTGGTTTTTCCATACTGAATGAATATTGATTCTTTACTAGGAAATTGACAAGGATACCATTTGACTTTCTGTCACTTTTTTGGGAGTAGATTGATACTGTGCGGAACATTTAAACGTTTATTGCCACAGATCAAGTTGTGGAATTAGTGCTCTTGCTTCAGAGAGGAGACCTGAATTCAGCTTTAGTCCTGCATCCAGGAACATGGTAAGGGAAACAAACTCACAAAGCTGGGATCAAACAAAAACTTCTTGTTTGCCATAGATTTGGCTCTGCGACATAGCACACAGATATCTGCACAGATCTTACCTGTTAGCACCAGGGGCAGCCATACAGCAGTGCTGCCTTCATGCACTGCTGTGCAAAGGTTTTACAAGGAATCTTCTGACTGAGAGAAAATAACAAAATCAGGTCATCTTGAAATGTTATGTACCTAAATGTAAGGAAGGCCCCATCCACTCAGCTATCTCCTTTCAACAGACACCTGATACGCCATCCATTTCTATTAATTTTTCAAGAGAAATTGGCACAGGAAATTGTAGTATTTTGGGGAGCTGAACTTCCCTTCTCCTTCCCCCAGCTCTTGTTTTGTGCAGGCTTCACCTAAGATGACAGCTCCCTCCCCTGCTCTCAGGCTATTGACTTTATGCTGGAATGTCCCACTGGGGATTTATTTTCTGTTCTGTTTCATTATTCATTTCCCCATTCTCATTTGAGGCAAATCAAGCTGCCTCCACATCTGCCCAGAAAGGCTGAGCACATTTATGTACAGAAATCAGGAGTTAGCTGTGTGTCAGCAGGGGTGGGTTACTGCTTGATGGTCTCAAATCAGGTTCTTTGCACACTGCTGTTCCCAAATGCTGCTGGAAAAGTGAGTGCCAGTATTTTGAGGTATGCATGTGGGGACTTTAGCAAAGGCTGCCATGACTTAGGCAGCCACTTCTCATCTGCTGTTGTCATCCTCACCGGGTGGCCACACAGTCAGTGGTCAGGTTGGAAACTTTGCAGCTTTTCTGTGCCATATCTTTCATGTGCAACCACTTGACTTCTGTGGAGGAATTCAAGCCTTTTAGCAGATCACTGGAGCCCAATGCTGAAACTGGAATCCACTGACAAGGCAGGTTTTCTCCTTGCAGAAAGAGAATTTGGAGGGGGAAAACACTTGGCATATCTATAGAGCATTTGAAATTGGTAAATTCTAATTTTAAGTCTTGTATAAATTGCTATAAAATCATTACATAATATGTAGCAACACACAGAAAATTATCTTGGCAGATACTTCGATTAAGACCTCTCTAAACTAATACTCCAATTTTAAAGTTTACTTTAAAACCCATTTTCAGGCTTACTTCAGTATTGTAAAATTTCAAGATTTAAACTTGAGCTGTGAATGCTGAAAAATTATCTGCTCGGTTTAAAGCTTTGTATTTGTTTTCAGTACTCAGACCACCTATATGCCCAGTTTGTTCCTTTTTTTTTTTTAATTAAGTGCATAGATATATACTCAGAATCTCTGGTTTCTCAGAACCAATCACAGTAATAATTTCTAGATATATAACATACTTGAAACATTAAATCTGAGCAACAAACTTCAATGATTTCCAAACACACTCAGAATTACAGTGATGGCAGCTGGAAATCAGGATGGTCTCTATTGCAGTGTACATAAAGACAGGATCAGTGTTAGTTGCTTTTCTGTTTGTCTCTGTAGTTACGTGTCAGTTCCAGAGGTACCAGCATTTCCACTAAAGATGGACCACTGTCCTTGAAGTCCTTAAGTTCTTTTAATTCCAAATTAGAGAAAGTATAGACCTGCTCCAGAAGTAAGATATGTCAGTCCTCCCCCCTTTTCCCTTCCCCTCTCATTCTTTACTTATACTCCTCCACATCTTGCTCCCTGCCTTGCTGCAGAATTAGCTCCTTCTCTGTTTGAGCCTTTTCCAGGCTGTATTTGTCAGGCCCCTGGCTTGCTTTTAGGCTTTTAATTTACATCGCTGTTTACTAGATGGAGAAGAAACCAGAATGGGAAACAGTTGTGAAAAGAAAAAACTGGGCACTACCATAGCTTGTCCTGTTGGATTTCTGTAGTGTCAGTGTGAGACGGTCAGGGTGCACCTCCCAGGCGCTGTGGAGGTGGGGAGGGAGCTCTTGGGGCCAGGCAGGACAGACCAGCAGTGCTGTGAGAGGCCTGTCTGAGTCACTCACTAATATGGGATGTCTCTCTTTCTTCTAGGACTGTGGCTTGCAGCTCAATGATGAGGAAGGCCATCGTTGTTACCCCCTAGAGGGACACTTGCTCTGCCACAACTGTCATATCAGGCGCCTTAATATCAAACTGCCATCACATCAACCTCCAAGCTACCCCATGCATGTCACAGAACTCTGAAAGACATTTCCATGATTAATAAGCTGTTTGAAAGAGAGGACAAAAATCTAAAAATTACTTCCATGTTCCTTTAAAAATGAGGTTCTAGTAATAACCATCTAAGCCACCTATTTATTTTTTGAATCAGAGGTGAGGGGTCCTTTTCTGATCTTGTACATATGCAGTCTTCTATCTAGACATTTTCACTGAGACACTGTCTACTTGAACAAACGATTCACCACTAACTGTAACTGGTAACTGTAAATGGCAGCATTTCTAAAAACAATGGTACAAAGGGCTGTTCTGCACTCACTACTCACTCCCTTCAGTGGAGATTTTACCCAAGTAAGGACTGTAGAATTACTTTCCAAAAGTTAGCACCTTATCATATTGCAGTAAGCATGATGAAATAAATGCTAGCATTTTAGCTAGTTTTGTTCAATTCTGGTCTTACAGAATACTTAAATTCCAGAAGTAGGGAATAGGCAGCAAGCAGGTATTTTAGCCAGGGCAGTTTTCAGCGAGGTTAAAGAAGGGGGTGTTCTGTGAAGAAGTGTCAGGCCAGCTCTCCATCCTACAGGGTCCCACAATCATCCAAAGACTAATTATTTAGCTTATTCAAGGAATAGGGCAAGCATTTGATGTAAAACCCACTGTACAGAGGATTGTATGCAAAAAGATCGGCATGTGCAGGATCAGCAGTTGCAGCCCTCTACAGAGGGCTGTGTAGTCATGGCTTCAAAATGTATTCCTATCAGCTGGACTGTTTGGCACTTACAGAAGAATACGTTTTTCAAACCTGTTTAGTAGGATTCTATGCAGAGGTACGCTTGTCTTTTTACTGCTTGTTTTATGTAAGACTTCACTTGTTACCAACTGCTTCATGATTGTGTGTTGAGACATTATTAAAGACAGGCACAGTGGTTTGGTATTACCTTTTCAGCTTTGTGTTCTTTATGAGATTACTTTTGAACTGATTATGGTGCTTGTCTTCATTGGAAAACGAAGTGCAGTATAGCAGGAATAGTAATTTAGAGTCAGACCACGAAAAATTGGTGTTTACAACAAGTATTAGCTGTACATAGAATGTACACATGTTCATGTTTTGCATAAGCTTTTACAGTACCCTCAGACCTCTGGGGAGAAATATATGTCTTCCATATAGGAAGTTAGATGAATCTTTTATTTTATGGTTTGTTTTCTACCATGAGCTGATGTTTTACATGCAAGTCACACATCTGTATTCAAAAAAATTCCTTGCATTCTCGTGAGAATTGACCCAGCCTTCCTGAAGCTGCAGTTTATCATTGCTATCTTCAACTGTATTCAAAGTTAACAATAAAATAAAATTCTTCAGCTCCAGAGGAAGTAGAAATGCCGGATGGGATTCTTGGCATATGTAAATTGGGACATTTCCATGCCAGTTTTCAACACTTGAGAATCTGCCCCATCCGTTTGGAAATGATCCTGTGTCAAATTCAGCATGCAGAGTGATGGAATGATTTATTTGGCAACACCACTGCAGTTTAGTTTCTTATGCTCCATTGACTTTTTGAAAGCCATTTGTGGTGCTCTTGAAAAGCACAAAGAGCATCCAATGGCCACTAATTCCTAAGTGGAATAATTAACTCCCTTAACAGAGCTTTTTGATAGTCTGGAATTTCCTTATGGGGAANTTCCTGAGAACTATTTTTTCTGTTAGTAAGGAAAAAAAAAAGGGATGCTTCCTGAACTTATGCCAGACTTCCATTGGCCTAGATTAACCTGTCCTACTGAAGGCTTCTGGGCAGAGTAATTTTGTAGTTATTATATACCAGTTTATAATTAACCCGTTTAATGTGAATGCCAGGATTTGAAGGAACTGCAGTGCAATCAGTGCCCCATTTCTGCTCTGTGGTCCAAGAGGCCTGGCCTGCAGATGAGAGGCCAGGAGTGCACATGTACTTCTTCATTTGCAGACACTCCTGTGTCCATAGTCAGCAGCCCAGCCTCAGGAGGAAGTGGAACTACATGTACCAGCAAATGTTGGAGAAAGGGGAAAAAATTTCTTTAACTGGAATCAAACTATGTCAATTCTTTCAGATTTTTAGAAACATGGAAGGTGCTAGAGCTTCAGGATAAACTTTCAGCATCAGCTGCAATGGAATGCTTTTTCCATTGTGGGAGGGTGCTTTGGACCACATTTAGCTTTGAGGTATTTTCACTTGTATGTCTTTACAATATATATTAAGGGACCCAGATTAAGAAAATACATAGGGAAGGATTGGGTCTGTTCCTGGGAACAAATAGCAGTTACTTGCTGAACAGGAAAAATGCTTTGCCCTACCAGCAGAGAAGCAAAACCTTCACACTGACAGTGGACAGAGCTGGAGGTGACTTACTATGCCATTCAGCCCAGTCTTCTGCCAGCACCTTCCTGAACCCTTTGCCTTCATCAGGGGCAGGTTTAAGTTTCCAACATACTTTCCAAGGGCCAGCACACTTTCAAACGTGTACATACCAGACTATTTCTTCATGTTTTTTTTCCAAAACAATCATCCTGTAGAACAGAATTATATTTCATTTCATTTCACATGCTGATTTTTCAGTCTCTTGTCGTTCTGTGCAGTTCTGATCTGTTAAGTGTCATCATGGTAAAATTCTGAAAGGTAATATGTCAATACAGAATAAGCAATTTGTTTAAAAACAGAAAGCAGCAGTTGTTGTAGTATTTTCTATAGACAGATGCATTCCATTACTGTATTACAAAGTACAGCTTTGCATTTCCAGCATTTACTATAAAAATTGGGGCTTGAGTGAGATTTGCCAGGTTTGGTTGGGGTTTTTTTCAAATCAAAGAGAAAAATAAAATCAAACCTGAAATAATGATGTGCTGTACTCTTTAGGGCTACTGATAGTTTCTGCACATTTTACCTCCTGCCTGGGGAATTACGTAAATGAGAAATCTTGTTTTAATGATTTTCTTATGGAGTATTCTTATGTTAAATCAGTTCAACACAGATGAAGACTTCCTAAACTTCCTAAGTTCATCCAGCCCCGCAATTGTTCTTCAGAAGCCTTTACTGTACTTTTAGAATATTTCCATAGAGTTACATCAATAACAACCTGTTCTCATTTGCATTAGGCCTGCACCTTCCTGTGCAGGAAGGTAATCTTCCCAAGCCCCTCCAGCACAAGAGGCTGTGAATAGTGTGGGGTCCCCTGTCCACGGGAGGACGTGTTCCAAAGAGAAGATCAAAATAATAATTTGAAAACAAAAGAATGCACTGAGGGAATTGAGCTTACAGAGAGGGTTGGTTTGGGTTTCTTTTCCTTGGGTGCACATGTGTGTATATATTTTGTAAGGTGGAGCTTCAAAAGGAAAACATGGTTAGAGGAACTCTTTAAGATCAGAAACTCCAGAGTAGTAAAATAAACCAAAGCTCTAAAGGAAACAAAAGCTGCTTTCTTGTGTTTCAAGAAAAGTTTAAAAGTTTGTGATTCATCCTGTAACTAATGTCATAACTAGAGTATATAATTTGACTTAAATTAAGTTTTCATTTGAGAAATATTTTCATTTTCTTTAAAAGAATATAGTTTTCTTCCAAGAACTTGGACCAATGTTGATTTTTATTTTGTAGTAAGAATTCCCAGTTTGTATATCATGTAACTAGTTTACATGCTGAAAATATACATTAATTGACGATTTTTGTATATATATCCTTGTAAACCATTTCAATGTGCTTCTGTCTTTTAGTCTCTAGAATTACTTGTGGTTTTGTGTTTCAGTGTTTGATTCCTTTGATTGTTGAAGAAAAAAATTGGGAAATGTAGATTTATTTATCTAAAGAAGAAGCTACTTGCTATCATCTTAAGTTATTTAATATTAAAGTCAGAAGCTTCATTTAACCTTAGATGCTATAATCTGCTTTTTTTTCAATAAAGACATTTTGTAGTTATCTCTGGTTTTATAGTCTGTTGCATGTAAGTATTTTATTTTTATTTAATCTAGGTGGGCATTAAAACAATTTTCAGGAACCCTTGTATTGCCTACAGAAATGCCTAACTGATATTAATTGATTGCAGCTGCATTCATGAAAGATTTTGGTCCTGTAGTGCAAGTGTTACTAATTAAGGTCTAAAATATGCCCACAGCTAACATTCTGCAGCTGCACTTAGAAAAGGATTTAGTCACTCTGGCACTTTTTAATTAAGCTTTAACCCGTCTGGCTAGTTCACATGTTGGACAGTCAGTATTTAAGAACACTTCCTTTTCAAACTCTCATTATTTTTTGGAGTGTTCCACAAGAGGAGCATTTGCCTGGGCTATGAACTTAGACAGCTTGAAGCACTGGGACCTTGTTTTGGGGAATTTTCTCTATATTCTTCCTAATTCACAATAAACCAGAAACTGTGGCCAGAGCTCTGATAGGCTAAAAGAGATGCATGTTTATCTGTTTTGCCTTTCTGAAGCTTTTTGCCATTTTCCTGTGTTCAGTTTCATGGCACAGATGGGAGCTTGGTCACATTTACCTTCCTCACCCTGTGGTCCTGCAGGAGCAGCTGTGTCTGTTGGGCAGAACATGCACTGGTGTCCTGTCTCCGGCCAGCCAGGGGAGAGAAGACAACAGCAAGTTCCTTTCTTGTTTCCTCATATTCGGTGTCCTTCCTTTCCATCAGGCTGGGCAGTTGCTCTCCTGGTGAATGTTCTTCCCTCCAGTGACTGGCAGACATCAAACACTCACACGGCTACTGCTTGGGTGTGAGTGCAGCTGCACTCCCATCAGAGGAGCCTCCACAGCTCTGCCACCCTGGCTTGGCAAAGCCCAAATGACTTCACAGCTGGAAAATAAACTTCCTGGAGGTTTTCCCACAATGGCTATTTTGGCAAATTTTTCTTCTGCACAGTCAGACTGGAAAGAGTTACAGATGGCCACAATTGTTTTAGGGACACAGTCTGCACCTTGGTGCTTTGAAACAGATGTGTCATACTTCTGTAGGGCCTTCATATACATACTATTTTCTCATTATTATTTTCAAAAATTCATTCAAAATGAGCAATCCATGCCCTTCTTGAAGGAAAAAAAAACACACCCTCACAAAGACTGGCCAACTCAGAGCATTTTAACAGGGCCTTACTACATGGGTGATACAAATGTACTTAATAAAAATCTAGGACATCTTAATGCAGCAAGAATTTACACCAACTTATAATCAGCCTGACTGAAAGAATAGAGTACTTAAAAATTTTAACTGTTCCATGAGGGCCTCCATGCAGAAAGCAGATACTGGTAAAATGAACATTGCTTCATTGCAGGGTGGGTGTGAGTCAGGCCCTGGCTCCCAGGGAAACGCCACCAAAGGCTGCACTGTGCTGGCTGCCTGGCGCTGCGCTGGGTTCCCAACATGGCAGCCAGGCCACAGCCCCTGTTCTGGCACTGTTGAATCCCATGGCTGCTAAACCTGGCATGCAGATGATTTGGGAGGGCTTGACTAGCCCTGCT
The DNA here is from genome assembly GCA_013400315.1 of Bombycilla garrulus. Lineage (NCBI taxonomy): Eukaryota > Metazoa > Chordata > Aves > Passeriformes > Bombycillidae > Bombycilla > Bombycilla garrulus. Next base: position 319,969 of record VXBU01005192.1, read on the forward strand.
CTTCCACCTTAGCAGCTGTCCCCAGTGCTGCACCCCTCACCTTGCAGCTACTGCACAGAACCAGCATTCTACTGGGTCATCCTAGGACTGAGCCAGAGACATTTGGTTAGTTATGGAAACTATTAGGAATATGTGACCTAGGCTGCTGAGGATGTCTTCAGTCCCCACAGTTCATAGACTGAATAAATGAGGCTAGACAAGATGTCATTTGATGCAACAACTCACCATCAACACACACACAAAGCAAAATATGTGTGTGTACGTAAACCATAGAATTGTTTAGGTTGGCAAAGACCTCTAAGATCATTGAGTCTAACCATTAACCCAACACAGCTAAGGCCACCACTAACCCATGTCCCCGAATGCCACAACCACATGTCTTTTATATCCGTCCAGGGATAGCTATGCCAATGCTTGACGACCTGTTCTGAGAAGATATTTTCCCTATAATCCTACCTAAACCTCATTTGGCACAACTTGAGACTATTTCCTCTTGTCCTGTCCCTTGTTCCCTGGGAGCAGAGCCCAACACTCCCTGGCTGCCGCCTCCTGTCAGGGAGTTGTGCAGAACCAGGAGGTCCCCCCTGAGCCTCCTTTTTTCCAGGCTGAGCCCCGTTCCCAGCTCCCTCAGCCTCTCTCCTGGGGCTCCAGCCCCTCCCCCAGCTCTTTTCCCTTCCCTGGACACATTCCAGCCCCTCTAGGTCTTTCCTGTAGTGAGGGGCCCACAACTGAGCACAACACTCAGGGTGTGGCCTCAGCAGTGCCAACTACAGGGTGACAATCACTGCCCTGGTCCTGGTGCCCACATGGGCACTCTTGGGTTCGTGTTCAGGAACTGTCACCAGCATCCCCAGGGCCTTTCCCTCTGTGCAGATTTTCAGCCCCTCTGCCCCAGCTTGTTGCTGGGCAGGGGGTAATTGTGACCCAAGGACAGGACCCGGCATTTTACCTTGTTGACCCTCACACCGATGGCTCAGCCCACCCATCCAACCTGTCCTGATCTCTCAACAGAGCCTTCTACTCTCCAGTAGGCCAACACTCCCACCCAACTTGACATCATCATTTGATTTAGCTGAATTTGCTAAAACTACGATCCCAGTTGGTGCAACAAGCTTCATGCTTGGGGCTAATTTGAAGGAGGAACTACTAAGCAAGGTCGGGAAATAGTGAGCAAGAGCTACAACACATGGAGCAGGAGACATCAGTCTTCACTGGGTGTCTAAAATATTTTCTTCCTATTCAAAATTCATTTGAGATCCTATTATACTGCTCGATACAATTCCCCCCGTCTCTTAACTTTGAGACAACAAACCCAAGTTCCCATGTTGTTCAAGAACATGTATTAAGAACTAGCTCATGACTGCAGTACCTGAACAGCCACTGTGCTGTCAGTTTCTGTCCCATATGAAGACAATACACAGCATTAGAGAGAATAAATCACTGTGCTCACACAAAGAGCATAGGAGAAGGACAACCTGAAAACTGTACAAAAAGTAAGAAACCATGAGGAGATCTGGTTTGCCATAAGTGATAAAGTATCTATTCAGAACACATTTAAGAACAAATTCTTAAAGGTTTGCATCACAGCTGAAAAAAGAAATCCTCAAACCCCCTCATTTGTATGTGTATGTACATGTCTGGGAAGCCATCGCCTTGAAGAAAGAGGTCTGCTTTGGTTAGTCACAGTAATTCAAGTGGTTAGAGTGGACTATCAAAAAAAAACTTCTTCATTAAAAATTTGGCACATCTAAGCTATTGCAGGAATGTTAAAGCCAACTGATCAGTTAATTGCTGACTGCTCTGGTGAGGTGAATGAAAGCCAGAGACACCCTCAGTGCCTCCAGCACAGGAAGGGAATGGTGGCACACACAGTTCCGAAACAGTGTCAGTGGGCCTGGCACTGCTGACCCTGGCACTGTGCTGGGTCCTGCTCACTGAGGGACCTCAAGGGCCTTGGGACAGGACAGGAAACCATGGATCAAGCTGTGTCATTTACCATCTCAGCTGCAGCTGAAAACTTCATACGTCAAATGCAACAAGCACATCAGAGGGAACTAAGCAGTGATAAATTCTGCTCTGTGAAGGTCAGGTAATGTGGGGCTCTGCTCTCACCTTGGTGTCTTGACCTGAAGTTTTCAAAGCTCACACACTCTAGATGGATACACAACAGAGTAGGGGAGAAAATTAAAATGGCCTGTGTGGCAGGATGCAGTACCAAGGAGAGAATAACAAGAGTTATCTGCAATACCTGCAAGCTACATGTTTAACTGTACTTACCAGTATCAGTGGACATGACTCCCAAAAAATTCTTTCACAGAGCTTCTCTGGTGAGGCAAAAAAAGGGGCTAATGTTCTGCATCAGGCATTGCTGCCTGTCTCCCAAAAGGATGGTGATGACACTCCTCCACACATGGGAGTTTATCCTTTTTCTCACTTCTTCCTGTGTCAGAAAAAGAATAGGGGTAAAAAAAAGCATCACAGCTTCCTGCAACATTTACTTTCTGTTCCTTATCGGAGCATTTCCCAGCAAGGGAGAAGAGGAAGCTGGCTGGGCACAAGGCTGGGCCTCTGAGCACAGTGTCACTGTCACACAAGGATCCTTTTGTAAAAATGGCAACTCTTGGTCCAACAAACATTATGGTCACTTTAGACACATTCTACTGCTGCTAGTGATGTCTTATCTTGTGGAATAATTAATTTGCTACTATATTCCTCCCCCATAAAAGCTACAGTTGATTTGGCTCATTGTTCTTTTATCACCCCAATATACTGCAGTTAATGCAACTGTAAAATGCAACTGTATTTAGATCTGTGTTTACTTGGCTGTAAATGTTATTTCATTCTCTATTTAAAAGAAAGTATTTGTAACCTTTTTTTTAAACTTCTTACTCTCCTTGCAATCAGCTACTAGCAGCTCACCTACGCTCAGCACATTTTCAAATCTCTAGGTAAAAACTTTTAAAGACAGAAAACCCTAATTTTAAAATTAATAAATGTACTGCCAGCTAATATATAACTGGACCAGACTGCCAGGTAATATATAACCATTTTCCAGAAGCCCCATCAGAATGGGGAAAAATTAACAAAAATGTGTGTATGGAAGATTATGCCCCTGAAAAGGAGCAGAATTTCTTAAAGAATGTGCAATTCAAACAGAATCAGAAAACAAGGAAGGTGGAGCAGGACAAAGTTTTCTTTTAATGATTCTTGGAAAGGCCTTGAGCAACCTGATGTAGTGAGAGGTGTCCCTGCACATGGCAGGGGGCGTTGGGACTTGATGATCTTTAAGGTCTATTCCAACCCCAACATTCAATGAGTCTCATTTTATTCTGCAACATACAGAAGAAAATGTGCGAAAATGAGGGCTCTGGCAGCCACCAGACAATGCTTTGAAAAGCATGATGAATTTCAGGGTATAATTTAGCTGATTTTTTTTTTCTGCAGTAATCACAGTATCTTCATAGGTGAAGTATTTTCCTTTGCTGATAAGCCAAAAGATAGTGTGAAATTAGGCAGCTACTGCACTGCAGTCAGTAATTTTCATATCACCTTTCCCAAAAGTGTTATGGCTTTATTGGCACCCAGGTCCAAGGATCTCCTGCAGCAGGAATTTGCTTGCAGGCTTAGCAGGCACAGTCAGGGAGGACAAAGGAGGAGGTGCCAAAGGCTGCTGTTTTCCATGAGCTGGATCTTCAATTACAGCCTTGTGTCTGAACATGCAGCCCCAAGAGAGCAGCACTGGAGAGAAGTTGTTGCAGAGACTCGGCGGTGCTCCCGTGTGAAACAGGAGAGACAAGCCTGGCTGGGTGTGACATGCCAGAACAGCAGAGCTCTCTTGATGTGGTGCATGAGCAGTCTCTGCGTGCTTTGTCCAAAATCTCAGCAGTTTACTATCAGTGCATGCCGTCCTTTGTATGTGCTCATGAAGAGGGCAAAGGTTTTGTTTGTCCTTACAGCACCTCTCCCCTCAAAAAAGCCCCAATCCCATATATATGAACTCACTGTAAATACCGTACTCAATATATACAACAACAATCCATGTGTAGAGGTGTAAGTGGGCTGAAGGGCTATTGTGTGTAAAGTTCTCGTTTTAGAGAGAAGCTGGTTGCATCAGATTCACTGACAAAGGATTACAGAGTATTTTACATGTTTCCCCATATTACTTGTTAGGGGCAGATGATAACACTACTTACATGTACATAAGCATATTTCTTCTCACTGTGTGACAGTAGTTACTCCTTACTCCTTCTCCAGCTGAAGTGTACCAAATATCCTGTTTTGCCAGGAGGAAATTCTGCCTGTGTGAGCTGCAGATCCACAGCCAAGGACAGGAAGGAGAGGCAATGCCTACTGTGGGCATGGCAGGGCATAGCCTGGGGCCAGGCCATGGCCAAAGATGGGACCAAAGATGGTGCTGCTTTGGGGGTTGCTTCTAGATGCTGCCCCACAGCCTCCCCCAACAAAACACAGGTTTGCAAGCATAGCAAGATGAACCCTCCTGGGTTTTGCTGTGTTTGGGTCTCAGGTAGAAGAAAAAAGCTGCAGGATGTAGAACTAAAGGTGGACAAAAGGTGGAAGAGCCAGAGGTGACCCAGCCAGGGGCTGGATTGAAGAGCAGCTGGTCATTGCTCAGCTTCCTGCATGGTGCCAAGTGCACCAACTTTGAAGGACATGGGAATGTCACCAGAGGGCCTTTTCCAGCAGAAATACTGAAGTTATTTCAAAGTAGATACCCCTGCGGAGCATTCTTCTGTCCTCCCCAGTGCTTCCTGGTGTGCCCAGCAGAGCCAGGTTACCAAAGTGAGCACTAGAAAGACAAGAACAGCATCTCCAGTTCCTCTCCTCCTCTGCCCAAATGGCTGGATGCTGAGGGCCAGCACAAGAACCCATCAAACCTCCCACAGAAGTTGTGCAAGAAACCGCACAGTGCTGCTGTGCTCCTGCCTGAGGAGATCAGGAATGGTTATCTGGGACACTATGGAGGAGACCTTCCTGCTGTACCTTGCTGCTGTGAGCTGCAGGGAACTCCACTAAGTTCCACCACAGCAAGGCAGGTTTAACTGTGCAGCTATCTCAATTTTTTTTCTTTTTTCATTGTTTTGATGTAGAAGATTCTGGAAGTAACTAAAAATAAGTTTGTTTGGGTTTTCAAGCCTTATTCAAACATATTTGTGTCGTCTTTCAAGATGGCACCTCCCCCTTGCGCCTACTTGACAACAGATTTGTTAGTCATTAAGAATGCTCTGTATGCACAGAAATATCTCGGGTTATTTTTCCCATAATCAAAACAAAACAAATCCCAGAGCAGCCCTGGCAGGCCACTTCCGGCCAGCACTGCTGCCCCCATGAGACACATCAGGCTCAGCTGCTGCCTTCGGAGGGCAAACAGGGGAGTTTGCTTCCAATATAAAATCAGATGCTCAAACAAGCTGACTTCTCCCTGCCCCCCACCACCAAAANCCCAAGCTCTAGCCCAGCTACTTCTCCATGAAGGATATTCCAAGACATTAGTTAGATGTATATGAGTGCTTGTTCTGGATAAGGCAACACAGAGATTCTGTCCTCGCTGAGAGCAGTGCTGACCCAGCTCAGCTGCCAGGGTGCCCTCTCCCACTGTCTGCTTGTGCTCACTGGCTTGCTCCTAAAAGGCCCTTCCTGATTATGGAGGATTGGCATTTAGGAATAACTGCAGTTTTTTATCTCATTATCCTCCTTTGAATCCCTCCCTAATACCTTCATCTGCTGTTATGGTTAAAAAAATTTTGCCAATTAGAGGTGGTAACATGCTATGGCTACGACCGGTATCTCTATTCTGCTTAAATTTGGACAGCAAGTTTCTGAGGGAAAAAAACCCTGTTTTTAATTACAAGGAAGATAGTCTTGCAACTCTAAAAGTTTACAAGTAAACAAAAGCAAATCTTTCAGTATTGCCAAAATCTTGGCCTAATGTAATAGCAGTTCTGCTATAGGAAGAATTTTTATATCTAGCACTGAAAGCTGTCCTTATTAAAAATGAAAAATATAAAATGATAAAAAGTATATCACAGCCATCCTTAGCAGTGTGTTTGCATTGCTAAGTATAAATTAAAGAGATTCCATAAGCAGCTTGCAATAATTTACTCAATTAGCCTTTTTCTTTCCCTGTCCATTTTATGTAACATTGGTGAGAAAATTGCTGGCTGCTATCTAGAATTGTTGATGACAGCTTCTGGAATGCTGTGCATTCTTGTGATGGGGACCTTAGCAGAGACCACTGTTGGCACTCTTGGGTCTACAAGGTCAGATGAGTCACTGCAGCGTCTCCTTTTCACGTCTGATCAACTGTGCAAAATTCCGGGGACAAATACTCCTGCACATTACTCTTCTGTCCTGGGGATCTTCATTCAAAACCATTCAGAGAAAACAAGCATGAAACAAGGCTGCAAAGCGACATCGTTTAAGAATTTCAGCAGAGTTACAAAAAACATCTGGGGGCCTAAACCAACCTTTTGCCACCCATATATTGTACCCAGCACAATGAAGACCTAATGTATTATTGTGCCCCTAGACTTAGTGGCTTAATAAACAATTTCAGCAGATCTGCCAAGTCATTAGATGTCTCATCTTATGCATTTACAGCAGCTTTGAGCATCCCAAGATCTTTAATTCTCGTGTAGGCCTCTTTCCTTAAAAGCATGTATCATCACACTGGATGTGCCACCATGGAAATGCAAAATAAATGTTCTGTATCATCACATTTTTTGGTGTGGAGTTGCATAAATTGAAATTGTGCATAGACCTCTAGAAAAGAAGAAAATTACAGTAGCTTCAATCACAACAAAATATTCAGAAGGTGAAGCTCAAATATATGAAGGATTCCAGTTGTGAAAGGTTTTTTTCCACTGCTGTTCGCTATGAAGAAATAAACAGAGGCACCACTGAGCATTGTCAAGCCCCTGCTGCATCAGCCTTTATGTATGTAGGATTCCACAAACCACTACACTGGGATTTTATATTCATGTTTAAGCCAAAACCTAGTTCTTGCTCTTTGCTAATGAGAGGGGAAGGGCATGGTAAGAGAAATGTGCAGAGACTAGAGAGTGGCAGAGAAAAGAGCAAGGAGAGAAGACAGTGCCCAAGGAAAACAACTGTCTTCTCTTTCATTTGGAAAGAAATTGCTTCTCAGGGCTGGGTTTCATGAAAAACAGCAGCCGAGCACGGCTCCTGGGGGAATGTGTTGGCCTTGGCAAAGCCACTCAGCCTGGGGGCACAGCCAGGTCTTGGGACAACTTAATCCTCTCAAAGCTCTTGGTCCATGAGCAAAGCTGGGTGCAAGTCCCCACCCCTCAGGACACTTGAGGATCACCAGAAGCCAGGGACAAACCCACTGCCCTGTGTCCCCTGGCAGAGACATCTCCCTCCTGACCATCTTTGTGTCCCATGGAGAGCACCACATGGCCTCCAAGTAGCAGGAGCATTTGGAGAGATCTGGACCAGATATTACACATGCAGACTCTCCAGTTAATGTTCATATCCAGGCCTCAAAAGCAAAAGCCAGCAACAGCACACAACTGCAGCAATCACAGCCCAGTCACCAGCATTACTTTTGTGGTGGGCTGCATGTCTGCCTCAGCTCCACACACATAAAAGTGTCTGCAGCCAGTGACAAGCTTATACAATTAAAATGCCTTCATCCCTTGATTTCTTAACTTTCAAAGAGATGATACTGAAGTAGAGCTGTGAAAACACAGAAGTCTTTCCATTTGAGAATGGCCCACTTCCAAACTTTTAAAATACTTATGTACAGGACACTGCAGAATGCCATACAGCCCCCTAGTGCTGGAAAAAAAAAAAATCACTTCCCCACATTTGAGGCTGTCCTCTGCAATCCCACAAGTGCAATTGAGACCAAGTGTCCAGCAAGGAGGAACAAAAGCCAAGTCTCTGAAAAGTCATGATTGCACTTCCAGTTATGGACAGCAGCAAGTCTGAGAATAAAACGGTCAATGAACTGCCCACGGGAAACACACTTTTATCCTGATAAAGACAAGGAAAGACATCCCACAAATGACATGACTATGGTTCTGTTACCTGTGGCACATCTCCTCAGTACTCTGGGTTAGGCTGAGTAGCAAGCAGATCTGCTTATTTTCGGGGGTACCTAAGCTGCCCATCCCACTGCTGGCCCACCTAACTCTGTCTCACCAAACAGAGAACTACTCTTTTCCTAACAGAGAACTAACAAGATTTCCTTCTGTCAAAACCATCTAATTTCACAGTAATTCCTTTCCATTATGGGACCAAAACTTCCTGCCCTCATGTGTGATCATGGCTATAAAATGAAAGCATAGCATGCTCCTTCCAAGTCACTTGCTCCTACATTGACCCACTCCTGTGGGGTGGCACAGGCAGTTGTACAGCTGTGCAGGGGAACAGATCAGTGAACCAATCTGGGTTAAAACTATCCCAGCAAAGAGAAAAAGAAAGACAGGAGGAAAAAAAGGGTTTGCATTCTGCCAGATCCATTTCCTGGGTCCTGTTCAATGCATGGGGAGACAGATGCTTGTGCAAGCGGCAGACTGGAGCAGCACTGGCACCTGATACATTCAGCAAGCTGCAGCCCCAGTCATCATCTCTGCTCCACCACAGCTAGAAATAGCCAGCAGAAATCTGGAATATGCCCTGTGATGCCTCCAATAGGACATAACGCTGCTCAAAAATCAGGTTAGTTAGAGCTTTCTTTGAAGCCTGTGTTTTTCCATAGCTTGTAGACTATGTTGCCTGGAAGATGGTAGAGCTAACCCCACTCAGGATGCATGCCATGTAAATGCCAGATTGGAATACCCAACTTTGTTGGGGAGTTTTCCTCTTAGAATTTGAAAATATTTTGCCACTCAGCTAGCTAACCAGGTCTTAGAGCAATAGGGTTTCTTGTTCTCTTACTTATAAGGGAAACTTGAAACAAATTAAAATTATACTGGCCTCGTACTAAAGGTCAGCAATGTGGGGAAAGATGACTTGTTTGGAATTCAGTCAGGAAGTTTAACACAAATAATCCAGCTTGAAGTTCTGTGAGAACAAGTTCCAGCCAACCAAAAAAAAAAAAAAATGCTGCTGCTAGAACTAATTTAAGTACTAAATTCCTGTTTCCAAGCATTTTTCCAGTGATAAGCCAGAGGCTTTTAAAGCTGCCATGTGAAAAATTATTTAGCTAGGTAAAAGAGATACATATTGGTACCTTCCCAGATAAACCCAGGCTTTTATCAGGAGATTTGCACAGGAATGAGCAGGGGAAGGAACAAAGTGTATTGTTATGCATTACTATAGAGATAGATTGCACTGTACAGAGTGTCACAAATACTTGTGGTAAAGCTTTAAGCTGCCTCCAACTATTTTAGCAAAATGTTCATGCCATGAAAAAGGGAGAAGAGCTAATAAAACCCAACAGTTATTTGCAAATAACTACTTCTTTGTTAGTAAAGAACTGCCTTGCATTTGTACAGATGCCTTCTGTATCTGTAAAGCTACATAAATCTCTATAAGGCTACATCATAAATTGAAGCTGTTCAGGACTTACCTTAAAGTCTTTCTGGGCCTTCTCTAGTCTAATCCCACTAGAAACGTGTTTAAAAACAGGTATTAGAATTAGTAAAAAATAGTAGATGCTCTACCTTTAAGTCACGACTAGCCTTGAAATGATGCCTTCAAAAAGAATTAGAAAGCCTTTCTGTTTTAGAGAATACATTTGTGTTTGTATGTATGTAAATACCATGTTCATGTGTTTTTTTAATGAAGTTCATAAGGATGCAGTGGGTTAGGAGATCCCTCCCTAAACTGTGGAAAAGAGAAGAGCATGAGTATATGGTTCCTTACAGATCTATACCTCTCTGGCAGGTCTGACTGAAGCCAAAGGGGCTATAAAGCAACTGCATCCAAAAATCTAAATCCAGATTCCACCAGTCTGGTTTTGTTTTTCTGGCTGACCAAAAGCTGTTACCAAGAAATGAGCCTTTTGATCCCCTTTACCATTATAGAGCATTCAGTTTCACCAGTTCTGCCTTGAATGGGAGAGATGCTTTTAAAAAATGGCTTTTGGAAAGTTAGTTTTCCTGTACCACATAAAAATATGAATTTAATCTATGGTCACTTTATTTTTTGTTGACTCGCTTGAAACTTTTTTTTTTTCAGCTTGTCTTGTTTCTCAAACCAGCAAAAATGAAAAAATTCCCTGAAGTGTCATTTTTAATGCTGAACATTAAAGACAAATGTTCCTTTTGGCCAAACCCACAAAAGTTCCTTCAACTCTGCTCTTCACTCGTAATTAAGAGTCAGTCTGTTAGTTATTCTGTTTCGTGATTAAGTCTACAATGTACTGAAAAATAAGAAACAGCAATGCTAACCCAAAGAATAAAATTCCTTTCAAATCTTCATTTATACATGTCATTTCAGCAAAGCCCTTTGGCATGACTGTAGTACAGCAGCAAGCCCCCCCCCTTATGCCCCGTTTTTCCAGCAAACCTGTTAAACTTCAGGCAAATTTACTAATGAGAAAGCCTGTATGTTTTCTCACTCCTTGCTTGTATATAATATCTATGAAACAGAGAATTACCTTATCAAAGATGTCTTAAATGACACCTTATCGCTGAAAGACAGTGACAACTCAAGACAGCAGAATATTTTGGGTTTTCCCCAGAACCATCTTTCTCCAACAAAGGATATCACTTAAAGCCTGTGAATCATGCCATAAGCAAGCAGAACAATCACCATTTCCAAGCATCAAGTCCTGATAGTCATCTCTTGAACAGCAGAGAGCTCGCAGCGATGATGGTGTTCAGGAGGTTTGGAGTTTGTCATTTATAACTTGCCACATCTGGAACAGCCCCAGAGCAGAGCACCATGGTGTGAAACAATCAGAGTTCTGAATTAATGCCTTATTAAGGATTCCCTCTGTATTTATCAAACTCTCCTCCTCCACCAGAGGAAGGTGAGGCTCCCCACAGGACTGGCAGCTCTGTGCAGCGCTGTCCCTTCTATGTTTCTGTCTTGTGCCTCCAGTCAAACAGCAGTCTGACAGCAGTGACACTCAACAGCTACCCCAGAATGTTTTCTGACTTCCACTGGCCTGGGAGAATTACCCATCAGCAACTCCCTGCTCAATGTCAAATCTACCTTTCAAGCCACACTGGGCTTTAAAAATCTCCAGAGCAGCAGTGGCAGCATACAAGGCGGAAATAGTAAACATCCTACTCCCGGATTACTCTTGCAATTTTTAGGGTATTTTTTGCCATCTTGGAGGGCTAAAATAGATCAGAAGGCCTCTTTTCCCATTCTTCCCCCTCCTTCACCAATTACTGACAAAGTCTTTCCATGCTTGTGAAGGTTTCATAGGGCTCATGAGGAGTGAGGAGTAAGTAGCAAGTAAGTAAATAATTAAATAAATAAAACCTAAGGAACAGTCCCCTCTTCCAGATTCATTTTTTGCCATAGCCACAAGCTCTGAAATCATACAAGGATGGGAAAAGGAATTCAGATGTTTAGAAGGCTTATATAGTTACATCTTAAATATTTGAAAGTATAGCCCATGGCTATACTGACTGCAGGCCCAAGAAGTCAATTGCATGAAAAAAATATTTTAGTTACTAAATTAGACTCCAAGTGAGGTTTTAAGAGTTTCAAGAATTTGTGCTCAGGCACCTGCCTCCTTTGTTTTCCAGCTACTTTGTTTGTTACCACTTTGCCATGCACAATCCAGCCAAACCAGCCTTGCACTAGCACAGATACCTCTCTGCGGGAGAGAGGAACCAAGACAGCCTGACACAGGTGTGGTGAAGGAAGCTTGTTGCACCTCTCCTGGCACACCTGCCCATCCCCAGGAGGAGCTTAGCCCTGAAAGCCAGATGAGCTGGCAGCACTGCTGCCTGCACACCTGCCTTTGCCTGAGATCCCTGCTGACAGCTGTCCCCATGACACCCCAGTCCTTCTCTCCCCTTCCTTTTGGATCCTTGCCTATCGTCCCTCCTGTGGGCAGCCAGGGAGCACCACAGCTGGCCTCAGCAAGCAAGGTCAGCAATGCTGAACCTTGTTTCCATCCCAAAGAGTTCTTCTGTCCATACACAAACCTTCACTGACTTGAACTATGCACCTCTGCTTTCTTGCTTCGTTTGTAGCACAGCAATGTGATAATATTGCCAAAACAGCAAAAGCTTGTATTGTGACTTTTTTGAAGAGGGACATTTCTGCCAATCCAGCAGAATCCTCTGGGAAAAAATATCCCACATCTCTTGCTTGTCTCTAGGGGTGCAGGCACAGACCATATGTGCTCATCCCAGTTTCCTGCGCAGGAGTCACTGGTGTGCCCCATCACAAGATAAATCAATTCCCTGTGACTGAGTGGAAAATCCTAGAGACAAAATGGAAAGGTACAATCAGTAATTTCCAAATACATGCGTACCCCTCCAATACTGGCTTTTATTTGTTTCTGCATGCTCAACCTTTTGAAGTCTCACTCTAGAAAGTTAAACTAGTTCAGGTGTTTCTATGAAGTTTAGAAAAAAACATTGTTACAGAGAGGAGTTTCACAAAGGTCACAAGGATATCCCATTCATGGATCAAAGCATCCCTTGGCAAGTATTTGACCATGGGTAAATAATTTCTGAGCAGAAGCCTGGCTGCTAATTTCAACTATATAAATAGACTCTTTCCAGGATCAAGTCCTCCTGATTTCCCACTGTGAAAACAGAGACTTGATGGAATCCAGGCAGCAATAAAGCTGTTGATCTGGGACTTACCCAGGTAACATTAAGCATGTACCTCTCACAAACAAAGCAAAACCCAGGTAGCAGGGCTATTAGCAGCAGAGAATGGCACCATGTGTAGTTACACTGGCATGCATCCTAAAGAGCTGAACAGCTTACAACCATGATCACTTAGTTACACTGGGAAAGAGAGCAGGTGGGTAGTATTTATACAGGACCAAGAAAGTACTGCAGCTCCACAAATCAACATATAAAGTGGATATTCTGAAAGGAATTAAAGAGATGAAATAGCTTCATTCTTAAGAACTGCTATAAAGTTTTATATGAAGAGTACCAATAATTCTTTATCTTAGTTAAAACCTCTCATAATGCTGCAGGACATTTTGCCCAGGCCTGCACACATACTGAAAGAATTCTCTGCAGTCTTTTTATGGCTGCTAACAAGCCAACACCAAACCTCAGTGCTGAAAAGTCAACAAAAAGACAACAAAGATGAGAACTCAATTTTGAAACTAGAGCCACCCTCCAATTCTGTGCAGAAGAAATTTCCAAAGCTGAGATTTCCAAAAGGAGTAGGGCTCAAAGTGCAAAGAGCTATTTATTTCCAAGTCTACTGTCATAATGTTTGGAAGGGAGGCAGTGTGGGTTCCTGTCAGCTGAACAGAGAGCAGCTCCCTCATGCACTGCCCAAGGAGTGTGGACAGGGACAATACTTAACACTTCTGCTCCTACATTCTCTCACTGCTTGTCTTTGAGCAATTTGCTTAAGCCCCAGTAACCCATCCATGGAGCCGGAACAGCACCACCTGTCTCCCAGTGCTATCCAAGAAATCATTTGTTGATGTCTGTATGCTGATTGACTCTGTGGTGATGGACACCAGGTAAGATTTAGAAACAGATGTTTGTAGAATGGGAGAAAATACAATCCTGGATGGGCAAACGTATAATATTTACTACTTATGTAAATCCAACTTTTTTTCACATAGAACCTCTACTTAAGAAATATAACTGAAGGAGGGTTTCTGAAAGAATTGAACTACAACACAAGGTCTTTGTGGCTTTTCCTGGAGAATTACAGCCAAGGACTGTGCTTTCCATGGCAGTATCCCCACCAGTGCTTGTGAGAAAACCAAGAGGATATTTTGCACTGGACATTTATTCCCTCCTTGAGAACAACGATGAGGTTAAAAGGGAACCATTCCAGTGGACATAAGGACTGCACTTCACCGAGCAAACTTGGTGTGAAGATTAACTGAGATCAAGATTTCCTTCTCAACTAGCAAAGACCCTCACAAACCACATGTGAGAATCACACAGCTGATACTTAAGAAGAAAAAATTTCTGGTATAAATCAATAAAGTTATAATATTATCAGCAAATGTTAGAAGTGAGACTCTCATGAAGTATCTGACCAAGCCTTGATCTTAGCTTCCACAGGGCTGCTGGCCTTAGACAACAGCACATCCCTGCTGCTCTGTTCCTAAATGGAGGATTCAGGGTGGTGTCTTGCTGAAGTGAAATGACACCACAATAACTTGTAAGCTGGCCCTTCACCACCAGAAAAAAAAAATGTTGCCCCACTTAAAACCTTAATCAAGACATGAAACTGGCAGGGTGACATGTGCATTAGCTCCAAGGGAGGTACAATTTAAGAGCATTACAAGTCATTCATCTCAGTGAACCAAATAAAAAAGGCTGTGTGCCTGGGGCAAGCACTTCTGAGCTCAGATGTGGCAGGTTTTAGTTATGATTAGTTACTGGTACTTTTTTTTTTTTTTTTTTAATCATGCCACACCACTTTTTAGCCCAGTTAAGGACAGCTGACAACATCTAGCAAGACACAGTTGACAAATATTACATAATTTTCTGCAGTACCAAATTTGGTGCTATTATTTCACGTCTATTTTCCTTACTGCTTTTCTTGCCTCAATTCTAGCTGCTTTCATGGCTTCAGATTCACTCTTTTGGAAGTCAGTCTGGTCAGTAATTCTAATATCACTAATTTCCCAAAGATAACAGCAGAGAAAAATAAGATTTCTTTGTTAACATTTCCAGTGGTGGAGACTGTGGGAAACACAAGGCATGCAGGAGAGAAAAGCACTGGTACAGAGACGGATTATGTCCTAGGTTACAATGTAACATATTCCAGAAGGTATGTATTCTATCTCCATCTTCATGAACTGTTAAAATNCAGGGTCTCTGCCTCAGCAGAACCATCTATCACTCCAGGAGCACTACTGGAGCCACCATTCAAACCGGACTGCTACCAACACCCCGACTGTCAGGGTGTTAGGTTGTATTCTAACTGTCAGGGTTTGGTTTTTTGTTTAATACTGCATTTTCTAATTTTCCTATTAGGTTGATGTTTGTTGGGTTTTTTGTTGTTTGTTTGTTTTAGTTTATTTTGTTTATACGTATTAAAGAACTGTTATTCCTATCCTCATATTTTTTGCCTGAGAGCCCCTTTTAATAATTTGGAGGGAGAGGGTTTACATTTTCTATTCCAAGAGAAGTTCCTGCCTTCCTTGGCAGGCACCTGTCTTTCAAAACCAAGACAATGACCAAAGTGACTCCGGCCAGAAGGTCCCAAAGACAGCTGAGCACTCTTAACTCCCACAGAAATCACACTCAAAGAACAAGTCACTCCAGACCTAATGAGTAGCTTGACTCAATCCTAACTGGAACGGATGAAGGACAAGGGGAGTGTTCTGTGGCACCAGAAAGATCTGTGTCTATCTGCTGGTTTGAAAGCAAAACCAGTGAGACTCTAAGTCAGAAATACAATTTAATAGGAAAAAAAAAAGTAAAATACATGCAAGTCATACAAAAGAAAAAACACTGACAGTCAGTATATATCCTGATAACCTGCTTTTTAAGGTGGTGGTAGCTGTCCAGATGAAGTGGTGATCCTGTAGAAAGGTCTGGTGGTAGCTCTTGTCCTCTGGAAACCAGTGGGTAAGGGCTGCTTGTTCTGTCCCAAACCCAGATTGTATCCAGGTGTGAATCCTTGGCTCCTCCCCCTGGGCGGAACATCTCACAATGGGCTGATGTAATTCCATGAGTCGCGAGGGGGGAGGGGAGGAGAAGGAGGGTCCATGATGATTGCCCATTAAACAGAAATGGCTCCAGGAGGGAGTTGTCTATGACTCATGGGGCAAGGCATAGGTGGCCCATTAACAGGAGATAGTCCAGGGGAGGAAGCAAGGAAAACACTGCCCCTCCTGGTTTCAACAGCTCATGAGGATGGTCATAGAATAAATACCCTTGGGCATATCTTTACATTGTAATTCCTCTCAACATAAATGGCCATCAAAAACACAAGAGAACATGCTGGGGACTTCACTGGCATGTAGGATCCCCAAATTCAAGATTACTCTTACCATATTGCAGAGACCTAGGCTGAAAATCTGCTTCATCTCAGACGTAGCAGGCACTTGTTTTCCCACGTCCCAAGTGCAAGCAATCTTTCTTCTCCCCATATTTCCTCCGTCATCTCCTGGTCCCAGAGGTGCTCCAGTAAAGTGATGCATTTCGATTACTTTTTTTCACCCCCAAATAGTCTGACAATCTCTAATCTTAGCATTTTTCTCCTCTCCTTATTCCCTGTGGTCAAATCACTTTGAATTGTGCTGTGTGAAAAGTTATTGTTGTAAAAACACAGACAGAATATTTATAATACTTAGGAGACCAGCAAATTTCTGTGTTCCTGGTCATGGAGAATCACTAGATAAAATCCACATGTACAAGCAAAACTAGGGCAAAAAAATCTTAGTTTTAAAGTTAGGAAGAGCTTTTTATTATGTATATTAAATTAACTAGCACTGTCTTTTGGCTCAGTTAATTCCTTGCAAAGGTACTCCTTGCACAAGTGACAGTGCCTGACACAGACACACTATGCATTTAGTATAACTTACAGTTTTATTCTGGAGAAAAAAAAAATCACACTGTGTTTAAAAAGCTGATGAACACACACACATGCTTTCAAAAATACACTTCTTATGATATTATTATCTTGCATTAAAAACTAATTTCAAATTTCACATTTATGTGGCCATTTCTCAGGTATTGGTATAACCAATAACCACCAACAGATAAATATTAGTAGAGAAATAATATTACGTTTGGCAAACAGATAAGCATAACAAACAGTTACATTTACTGCAGGAGTGTTTGATTACAGGTTTTCCACATGACAAAATCTGAAAACACCTTGCATTCCAAGTGCATCTGTTCTGCTATTTAGTAGGAAATAGAGTTTTTAAACTAAAATCCTGTTAGACATGTAGGGAAAGTTTTGGCAAGACAGATGGTTTCCCATCATTAGATGAAATTTTGAAAGCTGTTTCCTAGTGGAACATTTCACTGCAGATATTTTGAACACTTTTGTGTGACTTAAAAGTCAACTGAGATCCATACTTGCATCTCTTATGGTTACAAGATAAATAGCAGATTTCTGAAGATAAAAATAGCTCTCCTTCCCAAGGCAAAACCTGATTTTCAAAGGGAAAAACGGTGAAATATTTCACAGGAGTAGATGCATCTATTTATTTTCTTTAAAGAAGTCCTTCATGTAGTTACACAGTGGCTTAATTTAATGTCCAAGATATAATTTAAATCTAAACTAATCTTCCAGAACATTAAAAAGGCCAATGTCCATGTTTGGGTGTCCAGTAGAAGTACCATGTCCCCTGAGGACTTACGGTCAGGATCTTATGATCCTTGAATACTTGAATACCTGAGCAGGGCTGAACATTCCCTTCCTTGGGTATTAACTGAAGCTTCTGAAAAAGCAGAGGTCACCACTTGTCTGCTGCATTACCATGTACTGTCACACATCATTGCTTCTTGCCCAGCACTACACTGTTTGCAGCAATTGCACAGAGACTCCCTCTTGCCCCTTCAAAGCTCACCAGCTACTGCTGCCACAGGGATGAGACTCATCTCCAAGGGAAGAGCCAGGGACTGCTTTGAAAAATGGGAAATCAACAGCAGGAGCAGCTAATTGTAATGAAGGGCTCTATCATTCCAGTTAAAAAAAAAAAAACAATTAAACAAATAAGTAAAGCCAAAACTTGAACACATCGTGTTTGTATGGCCTCAAGATGTGAGGCAAATCAGCTGCTCTTCCAGGGAAGGGGAGTTTTCATGTGCAAGGGGGAAAGATAGAGCTGATTCCCTGCTGATGTTCAAGGCACACACAGGATTATTCTCTCAGTAGTGAACTTTAACCATGAAAATGGTTACTCCACCTGAGTAACTCCTAAGTCAAAAACAGACTTGGAGCTTTCTGCTAAGTAGTAGAGAGTCTTTGAAAACATCAAACATAGCCCTCAGTCAGTGCAATAAGAATACAGTAATCTTTCCCAAAAATTGACTGAATTTATCAAAGACTTTCCTAGGATCGCAAATAAACATCTTTTTGCAAGTTCAAAATGGGTATTTCCCATGGAACAACTGCCTTTTCTATCAGCTGTGCCCCATTCTAAAATTGTGGGGAAAAGGTGATAAAACCTAGGTTGATCCAGAGAAAACAAGAAGGGATTTTTTTTTCCCCAGTAATTCCTTTCACATCTTGGAGTATTTTTGACAGTCTTTCCAGTACAGATTTTAAGGGGGTTGTTTCAGGTCTCGGGATATGCAACACTAGCACTGCACTCTCTGAGCAAAAGCTGCAGTCAAATTACTAGGAGATCTTAGACAGAGACATTTCTTTGGTGTTTTGGGGCATGGACAGCTCAGTCTCTCCTCTTAGAAGAGAATACCCACATCCAGGGCAATACCAGATAGCTGGAAAACATACAAACTTCTTAAGGCTTTCCAAGCAATCCATCAAAACAGATAATACAACACACAGAAAATGAGTCATACACAGGTGGTTTGCTGGATTCAGCTGTACTGAAACTGCACAGGGAGCCTCAACTGTGTGTGAAGGGTGTTGAGGTTAGGCCTAAAGAGTTCATGGGAAATGGGGGATGTTTCAGGTGCTTCCAGCCAGGGGCTGTGCCCAGGAGAGCAGAGAGGGATGCTTCACCCAGGACTTGGCTGCGATGGAGGAGGTGATAAAGAATAGAAACTGGAGATGAGGCCCAGTCAGATACATCACTGGGGAGTAGATGCCACTTATCCTACTCTGCACTATCTCAAATGAAAGCATTGTGGCCAGTTTTCAAACTGGACCAAGTATCTGAGTTTTTCTCCAACACGAAAACTTTTCCATCTGAAAAAAGAAACAGGGGAAGGCTTCACAGTTCCCTCAAAAGATCAAACCAAGGAGTGCATGACAGCCCAAACCATCCGTCTTTGGAAGAACGCCACCCACAAGTTTATTCCAATTTGTGTAGATATTAGGAAGGCCACATGCTGCCAAATCAGTGCTTCAGAGGAGCCCTGTTCCTGGGCTACACAAGTCAATCTGCCAAGAGCAGCACACCAAACCCACCCACTCCTGGCCATGGAATCCATCTGCTCAGATGGGAAGAGATGTTTCTATGACATCACATTCTACTGGCACACTGCTCAAGGAATTAACAACAACACAAGGAGTGGGACATTTCTCTGTAATTTGCAAAACAAGGAATCAAAAAACCCAAATGCCAAAGAAATTTATGACTAATGTGATATATTAAAAAAGAAAATCAGACCAAAATCTCCATGACAAGGTTTGTATGTGTCAAAACAGTAAACAAGAGCTGCAGCATTCATAGTAGATCACAGACTGCGGAATGTCAGCTTTAGTTCCCAGTATCTTGATGGAAATTGAACATTTCTAGCCATACAGAAGCATTATTGACATTTTGCAGCTAACATTCTCTTTTTCTAAGAGATTAGTTCAAACTAAAAACTGCATGATGTCCAATATTCATCTTTATAACCACTGAGGATTATGAAGGACTTTGAATTCTGAGACTGCTTGGGATCAAAGTCACTTGAAGGAGCTGGGAGGGAAACATCAGAGCAGTTCCTGCCTCCTCTTCCTCCTCCATGTGTGCTTTCCCTGACACCAGAGCTAATCATCACAGGAAAGCAGATTTTTAACGAAGTGCTTGCACACAGGGATCCCAGCACCAGGTGTGGCCATGTAGGACCCACTCAAACTTCAGTTTAATCTGATATTTATGGCAGTGTTTGTGCTTGTGCTTAATTACAATTCAGGGAATGGAATTGCAGTCACAAATCTGGGAGCTTCTTGGGAAGACAATGATGGCACTGTTCCCATTTGGTGCTAGACGTGACTTCAGTATTGAGAACTGAAAATGTGTCCAATGAAACAAACAAAACACACACTCAAAACCTACCACAAACATACAGCTGTGAATTACTACATGCTAATGCACAAAAAAAAAAA
>VXBU01005192.1:340069-352986 GCA_013400315.1 Bombycilla garrulus
ACGGGTAAATATTAAAATTAAAAAAAAAAAAAAAAAAAAAAAAAAAAAATCCCAATCTACCAGAGCCATCTAAATACCCAAAAGACAGCACAATAACCCACAAGAAGAGAAAGCATGTTGATTTCAGTGTGTGCTATTAATTACCCAGCCTGGAATATGATGTAGAAAGATTAATCTCAGCCTACTAGGTAACATTACTCATGCCTGCATGACTGTAACGAAAAGCTATTTGTAAGTATGAAAGATTTACCTGGAAATCAGCATGATAGTTTCCATATTTCATCGCTATCTTAGTGGATTTGGGATGTGAGACAGCTCAGAGGGCAAGAAGAAAAAGACAAAAGAGATCATGTTACTTTGCAGCTCCAGCTGGAAGGTAAAACTTTTTCAAACAGTAATAGAGAAAAAGAGTCTAACATGCACCTTGCAGTATTTATGAACAGCTGGGCCCAAATAAACTTATTTATGCAAACAGGCACATGAATATGTAAATCAGCACTTATACAAACAGATCTCCATGTGTACAAATATTTTCCTGTTGTGGTGATCTATATCTGATGTTTACACTGGGTTCTTTGGTTGCACTGAATTTATATAATGGTTGCACTAAGTAGCTGTATTCTTTCCCCACACTACCTGTGGTGGTGGGTCCCATTCCCCCCCTACCCCTGGAATGTAGTTCCTTCCCTCTGTCCCATTGGCCAGTGGTCTCTTCCCAGTGTCCCCCTGCTCCCTAGGGACAAAACCCCCCCGGGACAAGTGGCTCGCTCTCTTTTCTTTCTGCTGCTGGGCGAGCAAGCTGGTCCCTTCACTTCCCCCACGCTCTGCCTAGGAATGAACTTGGTTTAAACAGAATTCAGCAGAAAGTTTTCAGCGTCCTTTTGTTCCCCGTCCTTGTAACGACTCTCCTAAGCTGAGGGCTTGCTGGAATTAGCCCTCGGGACTTATCAGGGACAGTTACATTTCCGATGAAAACTGCTCCTTTCTTAAGCAAAATCTGCTCCCATTCAAACCCATGGCAGAATTTCTTTTGACTTCAGAGGAAGCAAGAATAGAAACCCAACCTCTTACAGAAATATTCTCAAGTTTGTTTGGGGTTTGTATTTGAGTTTGTTTTGGTTTTGTTGTTTTCTTTCAAACAGACTGTCCTAGGTTACAATATAAGAATATTCCAGAAGGTCTGTATTCTATCTCCATCTTCATGAACTGTTAAAATCAGGACGGGCAGTGTTTTCCTTGCCTCCTCCCCCAGACTATCTCCTGATAATGGGCCATTAACACCTTGCCCTATGAGTCATAGATAACTCCCTCCGGGAGCCATTTGTGTTTAATGGGCCATTAAGGACCCACCCCATGACTCATGGAATGACATCAGCCCATTGTGAGAAGCTCTGCCCAGGGGGAGGAGCCAAGCATTCCCACCTGGATATAATCTGGTAGTTCAGACAGAACAGGCATCTGCCTTCTACTGGATTCCCAGAGGAGCAGCCTTCTCTCCCACTGGATTCCCAGAGGAAGGACCAGACCCTTCAACATCACCACTGGATCATTGGAGGAAAACTCTGCCCTTCTACAGGATCTCTGCTTCAGCAGAACCATCTGTCACTCCGGGAGGACTACTGGAGCCACCATTCAAACTGGACTGCTACCAACACCCTGACTGACAGGGTGTCAGGTTATATTCTAACTGTCAGGTTTTGTCTTTGTTTAATACTGCATCTTGTTCTAATTTTCCTATTAGGTTGTAGTTTTTTGGGTTTTGTTTTAGTTTATTTTGTTTATACATATTAAAGAACTGTTATTCCTATCCTCATATCTTTGCCTGAGAACCCCTTTTAATAATTTGGAGGGAGGGGGTTTGCATTTCTTCTATTCTAAGAGAAGCTCCTGCCTTCCTTGGCAGGCACCTGTCTTTCAAAACCAAGACACAGACCTACATAGGGAATGGTCCATCAGCTCGAAGATCATTCAGCAATTGGAATATTTATGGGAATTTATTTCTACAAACTTCTCTGAAGACAAGGTCAGAACAGCTATCACAAGTGCTTATTTCCTGTATCCTGCACTCATACTTATATTGCCGATGCACCCAAAGGCCCCAGAAGGTTTGTCTACAGATTCAGAAAATGGAGAGCCCTTTGCATTTGGGATTCATTCACATTTTCATTCCAAATAATACACTGTTATATTTTAACCATAAAAAACATCAGGTATTCTACATCTGTAAGGAGTTTGACAGAATTCTGGTGTGTCAAACACACCTAAGTCCAAGAAGATAAAACCTGTCCATTAATCACAGCTACCTTTGCTGAAGCTCTGCACACCAATACCAATTTGTTTAATAATTTATTTTCTTATGACCCTTCTTTACTTTTCCAATCTACAAACACAGATTTAGCAGTGCCTAAAAAGTACCCAGGAAAAGTGATCCATAAAACAGAAAAATGCAGCAGGTTTCCCATGGCTACCCAAGCTGTTAAATGTTAGATCAGGTCTGTAGGCAGTGAAATCATAGCACCATTATCATTGCCTTGTTGGAGCAATAGTTCTGGGTGGTCTGTAACACTACAGCTCCCGGCCCTTGAGATAGTATGACCATGTTGTCAAGTAGAGCCTGTCTAGGAGTGTAACTAGGCTGAGGCTTTTTGACCTCATAGATAAATAGATTCTGTTGAAAGCTGTTCTATTACTTTTCAGATTAGCTTGAACTTGCATTTGGTTCATTCTCTGCCATGGGACTGGGAGAAAGTGAGGCCTTGAGATATCCAGTACTTGTTTATCCAGCTGCAGTAGCTTGCTTCTCAAGGTATAACTGTCAACATCTCTGCTCCCTCACGCAAACCGAAATTTGTACACAATCCTAAGAATTCCTCCTCCCTGTTGCTCGTTGTAGTTTTGCATTCCTGACTGAGCAGCCACAGTACTGGAAGCACAGAAAACAGCACGAGTCAATCCAGCCTGACTGCAGTGGAAAAAAAATGTACCAAAACCATGGGCTCCCAGAACAGACTGTTCAATGCTAATTTTAAATCTTGAAAACCAGTGCCAGTCTGACATCAGTGTGGTATTTTTCGTATTTTCTAAATAATCAAGAGAAACTGTGTTATTTTGTTGTTTTGGGTTTTTTTAACATTTGATTCAGCATCCATTTCCTTGTGTAAATAGCCATAGAACATTTATCAAAATTTTTTAAACAATGTAAACAGAATTGCACTTTGCAGGCATTTTTCTACCACCATAATTCATAAAATCAAATTTCTTTATCTGGTTTGTCCAGAGGTTTTGAGGTTTTTTTTCCTCCAGCTGTACTATGCTGGAGCAGTGGGTGAGTAAGTCTCCTTACAAAGGATGTCCCTTCAGATCTCTGTATGGTGAGCAAGCTCAGTGTTACCATTCTTCCTTTCATTAAAAACCCCAAAACTTGGAGGGTATGATGCACTGTCACTGAAGACATTTCATTCTAGCCACCGTAAAAAGCTCTTTCTAGCATTTATTTAGCTTCAACAAAGACCTGATATTTCCAGTATTTATACACAGGCTTAATGGGGAATAGCTTTAAAGCCTAATGATCTGCCAAGACTAGTCCTGCACATAAACATTTGTAGCACAAGGGATTAATATCCCCAAAATGAGAGAGAGCTCTCTTTAAAAGTATCTTTTTTTTAAGATCTTGTTAAGATGTTAAGAAAGATAATTGTTTGAGCAGCAAAATAAGATACTATTTCTCATAGATTTTATGTCCCAAGGTTGAAGTGCTCAGAGGATTCTCTAGTGAATATAGTTTTTCCCTCAGAAAAAGTTAGAAGTTCTTTCCTCTTTCTCCGCAGCTATTTTCACATCACTTTTAAGAGCAACCAAATTTGGTTCGAAGTTGGCACAAACTTCAGAAGTTATAAGGGGACTGGTAAAATAATCCCAAAAATCCTATCTCTGGCATGATTTCCTTAGGAAAAACCTTATTAATGCTGTGGAAGTCTTAAAAAAAACCCAACATAACACCTGTGTTAGACCTTATCAAACCCACAGTTGTAAAGGAGGTATCTGATCTGTGTAAATGGAATTGGCAGGTGAAAACCTGAAATTTAGACCACTATCCTCATTTCCTCCACCATTTTTTTCTTTCTTCTGACATGTGATAATGAGGCAGTTTCATCAATTTGACTCTTTCCCCTCTCCCACTATCATATCCTAAAGGTTTCCACATTTTTGGTGGGGAGAGCACACATTTTGGTTTGTCCATCCACCAGCAGTCTCCATTAATACCTCTAGAGCTCTTGAGGTACCCCCTCCCCGTGGCTCATTCCATCACAGGCACAATGACATCCTAAGGCCACATGCTGTTCTGCATGCTGCTGTTCCCCAAATTTGCCATCTGATAAAACTGCACAATCTTAGCAGTAAGTACCATATTCACAAAGATGCAGGAATTGGTGCAAAGGGTCACATTTCCTCTTTTCCTGGTAAACAGCAAAGGACCTACTATGGACCAGGCACTGAAACTTGGTCTAAATTCTCTAGATGCGTGAAGCTGAGAAATTAGAACCAAGTCTTCTGGGAAGCAAAGGCAGGATATTGCCTCCTCCTCCTGTACTCAACAGGTTGTCCTTCAGCATTTAGTGACAGTAAGGGTGGAACTTGATATGAGAAAAAATCACCTCAAGCTCCCAGGTAGAATCACTCAGTCTGCGTGACTCCAACAAGGACAGCACATATGGCTGGTGCTGCCTCTGGGGCTTAGACCCCCTTTGCATTTGTAGAATGTGAAGCCCCATGCAGCAGTTATTGACAGACTCCACAGAGGAGGAAAGTTACAGCTTCTCCAGTTCCAGTTCTTCCTGACAAGAACCTAAAGCTGATCTGTTTACTCAGTCATGCAGTGGACCATACATTCTTCCAAACAGCGTTTTTATCTGTCATTCTTGTCCTTAAATTCCTTTATTGTTGCTATAAATATGAAAAGGAATTTAAATTATTTCTACTGTGTGAAGTTTTCAAATTACTATTTACTGTTGCAACTTCATACTCTGCTGTCAGGCCCAATTTCCTGGCAGTATTTGTCACTATTAATCTGAAAATACTTGCTCTTGGTGCACCATTTAAGTAATTGTTGTGAGATTTCATCAGTGACGTTCACAAACCAGCTGTGGCTATTCTCCGTAAATGCAGGGTTACACATACAGCTTTAAAAGAGGCATTTACAAAGAGCAGAGCACCTATCAAGCACAACACCAATTTCAGACACACTTTGGCAAACATCAGGCTGTGTCTTTATAGTTTGTCCCTCAATCTCCTGAGCAGCAATATCTTCAAAGAATTCCATCCAGGCAGTGAGCCGTGGCTCTGCTTCCTGACACCGTGTCAGCTCTCCATAACCAAGCTGGGCTTTTCTGTGTCATCTTCTGAAAAAATGATAAATCTCTGTCAGAGCAGCAGACCTCTGAAAAAAGTATTTCTAGGACATTCCCACCAACAGATGTCAATCTAGTGGCACTTCCCTGCACAGGGAGGGCAGGCAGTGTGTCAGTGCATGTGAGGCTCAGGCAGCTGCTCTGAACTGGACCATGCTAATGAAACATTTCCTGAAAATGCCTTGTTCCCCTCCTCATTCACCTTCCTGCCGTTGGGAGGGTGGATATTGCTCAAACACTCAGCCTCTGACTCACCTGACTCAGAGCATGCGACTGGCCCCCAGCAGGGTTTATGAGAGGAGAGCAGCAGCAGCCTCATAAATCTTCATGAGCATGAATGTGTGTCCTGGTCTGCATCCCATTAGTGACTGATTTTTAAAAAGAAATCAAAAATCTCAGTGACACCTTGTCTTGGTTTGAAAGACAGGTGTCTGCTAAGGAAGGTAGGAGCCTCCCTTGAAAGGAAAATGCAAACCCCCTCCCTCTGAGTTATTATACTTTTTAAATTAAAGGGCTCTCAGGCAAAGATATGAGGATAGGAATAACAGTTCTTTACTAGTGTGTGTAAAATAAAACAAAACAACAATCAAGAAACTACAACTTAATAGGAAAATTAGAATAAGATGCAGTATTACAAAAAACCTGACAGAGTTAGAAAACAGCCTGACACCCTGTCAGTCAGGGTGTTGGTAACAGTCCAGTTTGAATGGTGGCTGCAGTCCTGGTGGAGTGACAGATGTGGTTCTGTTGAAGCAGTGATCCTGTAGAAGGGTGGAGTTTTCCTCTGAAGGTCCAGTGGTGATGTAGAAGGGTCTGGTCCTGCTCTGGGAACCCAGTGGAAGAAAAGGTGCCGATGGAGTTCCAGATCTCAGGTTCTATCCATGCAGGAATGCTTGGCTCCTCTCCTGGGTGGAGCATCTCCCAGTGGGATGATTGAGTTTTAGCAGCCATGCAGTGAGACTCAGTGTCCCATTAACAGAAGATTTCTCTCCCCCAGAAGGAGGATGGGTCCTGGAAGAGATAAAGAAAACTGTCCCACATGCTTTCAACAGATGACCATAGAATACACACCCCCAGCTTCATCTTGCATTTGCAACTTAAGACACACCTGGACATCAGCCAATCCTCATTTTCAATCCCCAAAAGCCTGGTTCCTTAGTCAACCAAAAGTTCATACATATAAAACAAAATAAAGGCAGAGATTTTTTGGAAAACTCATCCCAACTTCCAGAAATTATTCTTAGAATCACAGGATGGTTTGGAAGGGACCTTTAAAGATCATCGAGTCCAAACCTCCTTCAATGAGCAGGAACACCTTCAACAAGTTCAGACATCTCAGAGCGCTGTCCAGCTTGACCTTGAATGGTTCCAGGGATGGGGCATCCACCCCCTCCCTCTCCAGGCAACGTGTTCTGCTGTTTCATCACCTTCCTCAAGAAACACTTCTGCCTTGGATTTAGGCTGAAGTGACCCTATTTTAGCTTAAAACAATTACTCCTTGTCTACTCACTACAGATCCTCTTATATGTCTGTTCCCATCTTTCTTTTAAGTCCCCTTCAAGTATTGCAAGGTCACAATAAGGTCTTCCCAGAGTCCTTGCCTACATGCAAGGCAGGATTTTCTTTTAAAAATGTTTTTATTGTACTTATTAATGTAGCTACATTAACTTTGAGTTTCTGTTTTGTAGATAAAATCTTGGTGGTTGTTTTCAGTAGGAAATAAAAATTATTCTCCAGGTTTTGGGTGAAAATCTGGGATTTCTGTGTTACAGGAAAAAACCTAATGCAACAGTGTCAGTGCTACAGCACTGTATTACATTACAGTAGTTTAAATAATTATTTCTTTTAGTTTCCAAGGTAGGCATACAGTTATTCTGGAAAAAACTCCTGCAGTTGTAGAAGTTCAAGAACTTTTATGCAAAATAAAATGTAAACATTGTCTTGATCAGATATACTTGGGAATATATTTATTTGTTTGTATTAGTACTAATTTTTATTTTAAATAGCTGTGAAGCCTATTGAGTTGTGACAGAACCTTATATGACATATTAATGCGTTCCTTCTAAGAAGTAATGGGGTGTTCAATAACTGAGATCTTTTAGACTGATGTCTTCCGCAAAATAATAAACAAAAGAAATAATAATTTGTGTTTCTAAAGTTACATTCTTCTGAAGATGATTTCTTCTTCTGCAAAGTTTTACTAATGCTTATTTGTGGGGGGAAAATTCTATTAAGAAATTATTACAGAATTCAGGAATTCTGAAAAGGTTTTTCTATTTATGACACGGTAAATCACTTAAATTTATTTCAAAGTACATTTGTAGTGTCAGAGGCAGACAAATGTCCCTTAAGATCACTGTTTCCTCTGTGGAGAGATCAATTCCCTGCCTCCAGTCTTTGTCAGGTGGTGAGTACTTTAACCCTTTCAGCGCCTGGGCTGCCTTTCCCCAGCCTGCAGCCTCAGGGCACCGGGCAGGCCCCGGGGCTCCGGGACAGCCCCGAGCGCAAAGCAGCCGTTCTGCTCTCCCCAGGACGCAAAGGTCCAGGGCCACAGGGCTGCGGGCAGTGAGGCAACAAAACCCACAGCATTTCCTGCAGTAAAGGAAGAACCAGTGGGGCCGCTACCAGCTCAGGTGCTCCTGACTCCTTAGGCAACCAGGCACCCTTCCACCAAACAAATCAAGGGGCGTGGATTCAAATTACTCCAGAGCAAGGCTTGAACTGCTCTGATCCCAGCAGCGAGGGCACTGAGCTGCTCCTGCCTCCACTCGTGGCCCAGGAGAGTGGAGTGTCTGATCTCCAGCTCTCCTGCCAAGCTGCAGTGAAGCACCTATGCAGCCTGCTCAAGGAACTAGCAGATCACAGGGTGACAGGGAACCTCTATTTACTGAGCTAAGCTGCAAGAAAGAGGAGATTTTGTTCACTTTATTATTGCTTAATGTGAAGTTTCAAACTGGCCTCAAGTCTGAGCTGTTTAGAAAACTCTTCTCTGGGCTTCAAATAATTATTTGTACAGAAGAGGGGAGATTCATAGAGAGGAATGGAAAATATTTTGGGTATCATTACCTTTCTCTTGCCATCACTGCCCGCACAGAATTGAACAATGATATAGTAGCACTGTAGATTCTTATTTTAACCTAGGTTCTTGCCACAAAACTGTACTGCAATGCTCCTCTTATACTAAAAGTACATAAATGCCTATAAACAAAGAAAAGCTGCATGATTTTGTTTGTCCCTCAAAAAAAGGAAAGCTTCTTTTGCCCTCAAAAGTTTTGCCCTTCTTCCTTCCTTTTACTTTCATTATAATTTTTGTCTCCCTGCAATGTCTGAGATTTCTTTTTAATCTTTCAATTACTCCCCAATATCCATTGTCCCAACGCTCTACACTTCTCCTGCTTTACATGCAGCCCATGTCCTTCGAGCATGCAAGGAGGCCAAATACCAGGCATCTTGGCACAAGCTAGTACTTTGCACCTATTCACAAAGGGAAAACATTCTTTTTTTTTCTTAAGGAAGAAGAAAAAATAAAAAGAACAGGGAACAGAGCTCCACCAAGTACTCATAGCAAAGAGATGAAGTAATGTTTACACCCACCATTTCTTAAACGTCTGGTCCTTTAATAATGACCTGTCAAAGCTGAAAATTAAGAGCAACCACCAATTCAGTAGGATCCATTATTTTTCATTGTTATGCATAGAGTAGCTATTTCCTTAGGTCTTGTAGCTGTCCCTTTGTGCTGCCTGCTTCCAATCTGCAGAAGAACAGGGTTTCCTCAGGAAAGTCCCAGCCACCACAGGACAAGGCTGCACCCAGACTGGCCTCATGGCCACAACTAGTGGTGTGGCACAGCAGCACCTGAGAGGTTCTCATAGTCCTCCACTAGTTTAGTACCAGACCCAAACCCTCAAAGCTGCAAGGAGAGAGGAGTCATCAGAGAGCACTGGAGCGGTCTTGGAGAAAGGGTCTCTATCAGGAGAGGGCAGGTGGGCAAGAGCAGCTCTGGGCCAGCTGGGAAGGGGGAATACCAAGCACAGAGCAGAAGCAGGAGAATTTGCTTCAAGAAAGGTCCAACTGGTAAATTAGGTGGGAGCTGGGACCCTGTATCCGGTACTGTGGAGGAGGAGAACTCTGCCCCTGTCCCCCCTGGGCAGCCCTCCATGCAGGGCAGCACAGAGCAGCTCTGCCAGGCTTCAGCCTTGCACGCAGCAGGGAATTTGTTCTTTCTCTACCCTACTTTGCCAACAAAGCTACCACAAGCAGCAAGACAGAGAAAAAGCTTTGTCTCAAAGTGTGGGGGCTTTTACCGTCAAAGTACCCTTTTGTTGCAGAATTCCATTTTTAAAATAATTAATTACCTGCCATCCAGTCATGAGCTTTATTTGAGGGGACAGTAAACATTATGTTATTCCCCAAGATTTAACAAATTCTCTTTGGACTTATACAAATTTCTCATTACCATCTTAATATTTTCTTATTCTTCTTTGAAAAGTATCTTCTTGGATACTTTGCACACATGAACTTGGTTAAGGCCCCCCACCGGCACAAGCAAAATCAGCCCATTGACCTGCACAGCTGAGGATGATTTACTCTGAGCATCACGGAAAGCAACCTAAGAAGTGTAAAATGTCTCCGCTAGGAAACCCACAGCAGAAATATTTACCATGTCCCTTTTCAGCTCTGAATTTTCAACCCACTAAATCAACAAAAATGGTAATATCTGATACAGTTTTCTTCTCTTAGATCATAAGACAGATCAAACCTCTTGTCTGTAGAATTTACAGTGTAACCAAAAATTACATGCCTTCTTTTTATTTTTTGACATCACCAAAACATGCACAACTTACACTTCTGACAAAAAGCACCATTTGTGAACACAGTTCAGTACAATTAATTTCTTTAATGACCAAATCAATACCACATCAGAATAATTCCACTCACATGTTTCTACAAGTCCATCCTCCCAAGC
This sequence comes from Bombycilla garrulus, assembly GCA_013400315.1. Lineage (NCBI taxonomy): Eukaryota > Metazoa > Chordata > Aves > Passeriformes > Bombycillidae > Bombycilla > Bombycilla garrulus. The sequence continues at coordinate 350,444 of VXBU01005192.1, forward strand.
AAACACATTCATTCTCACAGACACTCAGACCAACTGGACAGCAATTTTTTCTTGATGAAGTGGGGGAAAAAAACCTCAACACATACCTGGGAGCAGCAAGACCTCTGGCCAGGGAGGCAAGGAGGGGGCCACAGGCAAAGCAAGGCATGCAAGGACCTCCCAAAAAAGCAACACAGTTCCACAGCCTCTGACCAGGCAGAACAGGTCCAGTGTCACAGTCCCTGCACTCACCAGACAAGTCTGCAGTGATGAGGCAGGTCAAGCTCAGGCCAGAAAGCCAAGCCAAGGTCAGGGCCAGGGTCAGCCAGGCACACAGCCAGGTACAGGCACACACAAATGTAATTCAGGCAAGGAACTGAGCTGAAGTGGGACTCGTAAAGGAAGAGAGGCCCCAAGAAGCCTTCTCACAGCTTCTTTTCACACCAGCCTGACCCACAGTTACACAGATGCCCCATATCAGAGCTGGCCTTGATCCCAGCCAGGGGATACGGAAGATGTTGCTGACGCTGCCACAGTCAACACCTGAAATGCACCTCTGAAGCCCAGAGTCCTACAGCCCTCTCATCCTTCTCTCCTGTTCCCATCATCACCTCAACTGTGCTCCTCAAATGAACTCTGCCTCTCAAATTTTTAAGCAGGATAGCTTTTGCATTTGTATTGCATACCAGCTGGCTGATTTTTTGAAAGCAATGTGACTGGTGCAACAAATATGAACATGAAAGAATTTGGCCCACTGACATTCACAGGCATCTTGGGCAAATATAAATAGGATTAGCTACTGACATTTAAAAAATAAAGATAGCATTAATATTTAAATAGGAAAGATATAGTCTTAATATCAGCATCACTCAAAAAAACCAAGCAAACAAACAACAAAAAAACCCCAACCCTGAAAACCTACATTTTTTTACATGAGTTCATGAATGCAAAGCTCAGTTGGATGGCAGTAGCTGAGAAAGCTGGTGGTTACATGCTTGACTTTTACAAATATCATAACCATACTCTCAATCATCTTCTAGAAGAAAAGTAATGTGGAGAACAAGCCAGGGTTTATTCTTGGGTCAGGCTAACTTGGCAGAGGGAGGTGTCTCCTCCAGGCTGGCACTGGCTGAGCACAGCTGTGAGAGAGCAAGGCAGCTCTCAGGTGATGCAAACCAGCCAGAACCAGGGCACAGGCACCAGTGCCGTATCCCCATTTAGCCATGGCAGCAAATTGAAATTTGAAACACGCTACCTGGAAGATATTTCTGCCTACTCCTATTTTCTAATACTGAAGGATTTTTTTTTGTTCAAGGAACACAGACTTTGTTCAAATCTGACGTATTTGTAAACCTCTACATTGTTGTGGTCTTGAAAAGAAATAGTTTTAAAAGTTAAAAGAAGAGATTTCTTGCCAACTGGGATTTAATATTATATGTTTCAAAAATATTATCTTAAAGAGTGCTGAAGTCTTGTGGCTATGAGAACTGTACAGTTACTATAAATTGTACAAATGACTGTATAAGGAGTACACTGCTCCACAACAGCAGTTGTTGACAGTTTTCATAGTCAGACTGACATCTCTAGATCTATTTCAAATTATTCTCTCTTTAAAGGTTTTGTACTGCTGTTCTTCCCTTAACAGATCTGTATTATTAAACTGAAACTCAACTGAGCACAATAAAGGAGTGAATTAAAAATGTGGAGTGGATGTCATGTGTCAACCACTTATTAGCTGGCAGTCAAAAACCTCCCCTGGATCAGCCTTTCCTCAGGATAAACTGGGGGAATGTTTCAAGTCCCCCCATCAGTACATGCTGCAGTCAGAGTAGTGCAGAGGATGAGAGTGGCATGAGAGACTGTGCTGCCCCTTCTGCCCTGAACCCGCTTCTCTCATTGACATTGCCTGGATGAGTCTTCCTGGGGCAGGACTTGTTCTTTCTGAATTGTCCATGCTGGTTGCAGACATTGCCCCACTTGCAATGCGCATTTTCTGTTGTTTAACTAGAGCCTATCTTTCAGTAACAGCGCGGGGGGGGAGGGGGTTGATTGTGGAGAACTACTGAGCCCACCAAGATTTTAAGGACAAAATGTATTGAATTACTTACAACCATTTTCACAGAGTTCCAGCAGCGGTGGTACAAGTTTTCTCTCACACTAAGCTTTCATAATTACAGGCAGCCAGATAAGGATCACTGAGAGCCTTCCTTCTGCTTCCGCTGGTGAGGTGTCAGGTTCAGCACAGCTCCGGAGCTGCTGCTGCACAAGAACACACACTCCTGAAACTTCCAGTCAGGCACTCGTGAAATACCTCCTTCCAAAACAAGCCTCATTCCCGCACTTTGCATGTACAGTGGAAAAAAACATCTAAGAATATATGCAGTCTACCCCAAGTAAAAAAACAGTTTGTCTGCTTTTAAACCAATCTACCTTGTACCAGTTTACAAGCAAAGACACCTCTACTAGCAAGTGGTTTTGTTCATACATTTATGTCTGCAGCCTGACCTTTGCTTGCACAGGGCCTGACTTGCAGAGAACAATAAAAGCCTTCTACAGTCACGGCC
>VXBU01005192.1:353002-394832 GCA_013400315.1 Bombycilla garrulus
GGGGGGGGGGGAAGAGGGGAGAGAACTCCAATTCAGTGGAATACTCTAGGAGTTTGCATTCCTTAATCGTGATTCAATATACAAAGCAGACATGCTTAAAATGCTACAGAACTGTACAGAGCAAAACCAGAAAGCTAAATTGGTCTCATCTGAAATCCTTTCTATTGATGTACAGTCACCTCCCAGCTGGCAAACATCTACCATCAATGTTAGCCATGTCAGAAGCTGGCTGACTAAAGAAAACCAGAAAATAAGCATCACACTAACCCAGAGGTGAGGACATACAAGAAAAAAATTTAGTATTTAGTCTTTGCCATTTTACTACTGAGAAAGATTTCTAGTATGAACATAATTTCTAGTACGTCAGCAGAACGCACAGATTGCTGCACCTTCTTATACTTTAAGAGTATTTGTCAATTGAGGAAGGAGCTTTTTAGGTTTTTTAGGATTTCATTTTTTAGAAACAGTAATTTCATTTTAGTACAACGGTTTCTGAAAGACAATGAATATGTGATTGTTAATAAAAGGCTTTGGTTCAAGGACAAGAGCAAAGATGGTCTTATGAGAACAAAGTTATACGGAGTCCATAAATCACACCTTGCTGCTGCTAAAAGCTGAAGCTGTAGCAAGGCTGGGTGGCATTTGTCATTTTTCTCAGATCTGTTTTCCTATGTTTGGTAAAAAGAACCCTTAGTAAAAGCATTAATAACATACTCAAATGTATATTTGCATTGTAACGGTAAAAACCCTGGTTTTTACAATAGTATGCCTTTTTCCTCCCAGAAGTAAATCAAAATTATTTTTGGAAGAACTTGGCCTTGTGTTTCCAGGTACTGTATATACAAATACAGTTTAAAAACTCCATAGGTCCCTGGCAGACATTGAGTATATATTGTCAACAGATGACTTTGATAAAACCAGCCCTGGTTTCTACACACACACTTACTCAGTATTAGCCTGGCTCCTAATACATTTTTATCTTTAAAGTCTGAAGGCCCATTTTGTACTCAAGGGAGCACATGGCTGCATGAAGCATTCAAAGCCCCAGTGGCAGTGACCCCACATTCTATCTGGCTCGATAACCACCCCATGGGTCTGCTTTGCACACACAACACATGAGCATTACCATCAACAAGGTCACTGGGACAGGTTGCTGGGGCCCTGCCGGTCACTCAGGGTGTGATTTCTAACCAGTCTGTGTGAATTCACCTTTCCATTAGGACTGTGAGTGCAGCACTCATCCCCAGGAAAACACCCACCCTGCTGTCCCTGCTCACTGTAAATCTCTTTAACAAGGACCACCTCGCTCCCCAGGGCAGCAGGAGCAGAGCCCCCGGGTGTCCCCAGGGAAGAGGGTCTATAAGATGAGTTTTCCAGAGTGACTCTCATCAAGCAAGAAAAAGCTAAAAAGCATGCTCAATACAGCAATCAGTGAAAACCCTTTCTTGTTAGAGAATTCAAGGCTGGCCTTAGCTCACTTAGAAACACAATCATGAAAGGCATGCACATTGGAGTGGCTGTTTCCTCAAGCATTTTTGAAGATGCAGTCTGTTTACTCTTTCAATGGAAAGATAAGCTTCTTTAGAGCTCCCTCTGTTGAAAATCAGAAGGAAAAACCTAAATTCTAATTCTCCCAGCAATTTCTGCAAGGACTGACCATTTTTATACGGGAGAGGAAAACAGGTTATAAGATTTAAAAAGAGTTACATTAAATTATCTCAGGTTAGTAATCATAGGAGAATATATAGGTTTTGTGTCATAAAAAGGAGAGAGAGAGAGAAAGAGATTTGAAGCTCTCACCATTGGTTGGTTTGCGTTTTATTTCCACAGTTTTCAAAAAACCTTTTCTCAGTGGCAGACTCTGACCATATTGGGATAAACGCAGGTTTAGTGTTCCATTCATTATTTGTAGGTTGCAGTAGGGGTGCATATGACCCTGTGTTTGACATGGGTGGCTAATTCAGACTACCAATTTGAATGAAATGTTAGCAAAGTCCTGACAACACTACAGGTATACACAATGAGTGTACTGAAATGACTGGGTAAGCTAAACCAAAAGGACATGAAGAAGCCCACCTTGTGACAGTAACTGATGTGACATTTTAAAAGGACCACAAGGTACCTGATTTTGTGCTTAAAGCAAGAGAACGGAGGTATCACCTTGACTGAAAATGATTAGAGCTTGCCTGGCAGTGGAGCATAAAAAAACAACTGGACTGCAGGAGTTTTACTGCATAACAGACATCAATATATTTTTAACTGTGAAGTTTTAAGAAAGGTAGTAATTTTGTGTGTATTTATGCCATAGATGGAGATTAATAATTTTACTCATTCAAACTTACCTTCTGTGTTGGTATTTTTAAGCTTCACAAGCACATAAGGAAACCCAATTCAACTGTGCTCAGCTCTTGTTTCTCCCTCTGCTCACCAGGCAGGCTTCTCTACCAAGCTGAGAGCTCAACCTACCCCATCCCAAATGCTGCCTTCTACTCATTTTCTCACCAGAAAATACAGAAGACCTAAGAGTGTCAGCACCTTTCCCATGAGTTGAACCAGGGACAGGCACACTTTAATTTACAGCTGCAAACTGAAGGTAACAGCTCCTACTGCATCCCTCAACCATGCACACACACCAACTGCACATCACATCACCATGTGTCCATATAAACCTTCAGGTTAGCTCTTCCAGCTGAATTTGATGTCTGTGGAGTTGTTGTAACAGTTATCACCCAGAGTTATGACACTCTAAAAGGGAGATACTATCACTCACTACTACCTCATGACCACAATATAAGAAAAATAAAGGCAGGCAGAAAAGCTGTGTGACACCAAAGGGTGGCACTGCCCCCTCCAAGCTGTACCACCCATTCCCACAGCACACAGAGACACTGCACCTCAGGCTGGAGTCCTGCAGCACGGTCCCAAGGGGCTGTGTGGAGTGGGTGTTCTCAAGCACACTTCATCCTATGGCATGTTCACTGTTCACAGATCACTTTTTCTTCCACTTTCCACCACAAGCTCAGGGTTCAAATTCTCCTTAGTTGTTCACCAACAGTTGTTCACTCATTAGCCCAGAACCCACTGTCCCTCTGGGAAACACCAAGGGAACACCAAGAACTGGGGAAACAGGCTGCTGGGACCACACAGCAGTGTGTCTTTCTGTGCAAAAGTGAAAGCCAAACTAGAAGTAGTCTCTGTTTCTCCGAAATGGATGACTCTGGAGATTACAGTGACTCTTCCAGCTCCCTGAGCAACCTGTGGTGGCTGGTGAGTGCCCCTCAGCAGCATTTGGCCACTGCCATCCAACAGGTCAGGAAGAGCAAACAGAAACCCTCATTGCCCCCACAGGGCGAAATTTGACTGAAAAATCAGCATTAACATTTCTGGCATCCTCAGGTTAACACAAGCAGGTTTTTAACAGGGAAGTAATTACCACATCAGAGCACACAGTGCAATTAGCATTAAGGTGCAGCTTGATTTTAAACGTGTATATAGCAAGAGTTACATCCCCAAAAACCACTCCACTTTATTAAGTGATAGGGATATTGCAAGGGTGTAAACAAGGCAGAGAAATCTTTGCTCTGAAAGCAGCCCATGCATCAGGTCCCACCACTGCTGTGAAATTTTGATGCTGCTGCATCACTGTGTCTGATGTGTTTCAGGGCAGCTCCGTTACTTTGGTGAAAGACATGGAAAATGAGGTGAATGCAAACATTGTGAAGAGGGTTGAGATTTTTTCTCTTTGCCTTGAAAGAGACACAAATAGCTGAAGGCTCAAGGTCACTGGAGCCCCCCAGCAAGTCTTTATAATAACAGACAGCAACCTCCAGGTCTGCAGGTGATAAGCTATCATTTTTCAGAAATATTTTGTATGCCTCCTGCTGAGCTTTTCTAGCATTCAAGGGACAGATCAATATTTGACATTTTCACTGCACTTGAGGTGCTATTGTTCTTTGTATCTGAAAACAGAGTAACTGTTCAGATGTTTATAAAGGTAGTCAGGGCAGCATCAGAAGGAATGCAAACCAGAAAAAAACCTAGAATATATTAAAGCAAGTGAAAAAAATCTTCAAACTCTATGTTAGTACAAAGGGTTCTAGCAAAACAAAGAAATACTTTATTTCCTGAGCAACATATAGAGGAACTGTGAAATGTCCACAGTTATGATATACTCATTCCCTTAGTGAAATTGTATCTAGAAATTGGAAGAGAACCCAAACCAAAGACCATAACAAGAGGTTGCTTTATATCTTCAAGGCAGTATTATGAGAATGGTACTTTTGTAGATTAAAGAACAGGTGCATTAGGTGCATTTCCCATCTTTCAGCTAATGGCTTTTAGGGGTTTCACTCACTTTGGAATGAATTGAGCCTATTCCAGGTTACATTTCTGTTTTTATGTGACATTTAGTAGAGAAAAGGAGCAACAATGTTTGCATGCTCATTAGTTGTTATCATACTTCATGCTACATTTTATTCAATTGCTCTTAGCAAATGCAGCCCACATTTTCCTCAATGTAAAGTTAAAAGCTGCACTGTTGGAAAAAAACCCCACCACCAAAGAACCAAGCCAGTCTTTGAACTGTGCTGCACTATCTGGGCTTTGCAGACAAAAATGACACCAAAAAGGTTTATGTTTCTTTTCCAGTGTGCCGTTGCCACAGCAACAATGTTGCCACCTTGTCAGGCAGAAGCCCCCACTCAGACTCTCAGTTTGACATGGCTACAATAGCAAACTGGCCTTGGCTCTGGTCGGCAGTTGCTTAAGGTGTTTTAGAGATGTGGTGGGACTACATATAACCGTAGATAAAAATGGTTACAGCCACAGAGCTGAGGACTGTAGCATGTATGTAAATTAAAGCTCAGCCTTCAGCCTCAGTACCCATTCTAGCTCAGTCTCCTGTCTCCTAGGCACCCTGTTCATTATAGTACAGCAGGAATGAGGTTCAAACATCAACTCTGAAGAGTATAGACTATAATTGATGGCTAACAGAGAAATTAATATATCCATTTTTAGGTTTGGCAATATTATATCATTTTTTGTGTCTACTTTCAGCTCTATAGCATAGCAAAACACAGTATAAAGGAATTAAATGGTTTATCATAGGCTGTAGGAGAGCAATAACTCAGTCTGGTGAGACCACAGGACCTCTAGGGCTTCCCAGCCTTGACCCTGCACCCAGTGCTGCTCTTCTTTACAGAAGTCAGTGAACTGTCCAGAGCAAGTCCTCTCAGTTACGCAGCCCAGAGCTGCATTTTGTGGAACAGACCTCTCTGGAGGAAGCCAGTGTTTATTCTCTTGAAGTCTCTTGTGCATTAAAGGTGATCATCAAGCAGATGCACATCGCTGTGCAATCATCAGTCTACAGCTCTTCCCTGGACATGGAGGAGGTTTGTGTGTTCAGCAGTGTGCCAATATAGACTGATAGCACAGGCTGAGCCACCTGGCTGGGGGAAAAAACACTTCACAGGCCTGTTGTGGACCCCGAGAAGAGCCCGAGCCAAAGGACCACAATGGTCTCTTGCCAGAACTCAGGAATCAGCAGTGAAAGAGACGATGCAAGCTGTCCCAGCACCAAGCTGTGTCTCACAGGGCCAAGGCAGGTACAACACATGCACTACACTGGTTCTCTTGGCTTTAGCCCAGTTGAGAAGCCATAGAGGCGGGTCAGCCTCACACAGAGCAGATCTTCCCTCTCATCCTACTGTTTGAGTCAGGGCTAGAGGCAAAGCTCTTATCCCAAGAAGAAACAGTTTGGTAACACAGCTGGGAACAAGTAGGAAGCTCTTCTCACCAGTGAGAAGAAAACAGCAATGGTGCAGCTGCAGCAGTAACAGACACTGCAAACAACCTGACTGGAGTTCAGTCCTTTTAACCAATTCAGCAATGCCTCCACAAACACAATGGTCAATGGAGATTCATTATAATCATTAATTAGCTGTATTTTTAATGGCATCAAACAGGGTTGGTTCTTGACAGTAGGCTTTTTAGTATCCCTGTAAACTGGAAAAAAATTCAAACTGTTTGGATATTAAATCCACAGATGACACATCATTTTGAGAATGGCAAATAGTAATAAGAGCTGGACTCCAAGACAAACCAGTTACTTTATAGAGTGGCTGTGTGCACTGTAAGTAATCAGATGTGAGTCTGTGCCTTTGGCCTGAAAACTGCAGGCCACAACCCCCTCCTTGATTGGGTGGTTTGCATGGGAAGCAGCATCCCATGAAACACTATGGCCAAAGTTATTCACCCAATCCTCAGTGGGAACCCTGACTAAAGCAGAGATGACATATTCCTGATGCATATTCTGCTGGTATAAACCTTGAAAAAAATACCATATTTCTGACAACCTTAATTCAAACAGGAAATATAAAAAAGGATAGAAGATTCAGAGTTATGAGCCAATGTCAAGTCCCAATACAAGAAAGCAGGTGCAAGGCTGAGGGAGGCTGGTCTGCTTAGTTTATTCTTGTCTGATTTAAATGCGGTCTTTTAATGTTAAGGAGATTGTGGTTTTTGCACCGTATCTGTGCAGTACTCCTGTTGTCCAAAATCAGCTAAGAAATGGCATATATTTCTCCCTTTTACATACAACTTTTTAGGACTTGTGCTGGAAGAGGGAAAATTGATGCTTTTTCCCTGAAGCAGCAAACATTTTACAATTGGGATATTCATGCTCTTTATGGTATTATACACTTTTGATGCACAGGCTTAAGTAAAACTTTAAAATTTTACCATATTTTTAAGGGACAGGACACTAATTGTTTTGTTTTGTTGTACACTGTAGTGCATAGTTTGCTTTCCAGTTAATCTGGGAATGTCACTTTACAAGTTTCATGCTAATGTAAGGACCTAAGACCAGAATGAAGCTCTCACTCCAGATTTCTTTTATAGTTCACTGCTTTTGATCTTTTATATAAAATTAACAGTTTGAAGTTTGTTACAGGGTATGTTTTGCAACCTGCAGTTCATAGATGAGTGCAAAGTGGGCGCTCTGAAGACCATTCTAGAATTTAAAAAAAACACCAAACACATGGTGGCAGAGGGCAAGGCTCAATGAAAACATTATTTCTGCTGATCTTATGGTCCTGCAGAACAGTAGAGCAGAACAGTATTTGTGACATTCACTGTGATCTTAAATCCTTCAGGTTTTGAGCAAGCTGTCTAATTTTGACCCTATTGCTTCTGTATCCAGTCAGGTCAGGACAAAACCATTTCTTTAATCCACAACAGGGAGTGTAATCAGCTAATACTGAAACTCCTGAAGACAGTATATGTTGGGTAATAAAGATACAGGCAAAGAACTTAATTCTCATAAAGGGAGTTCCCTTTGCAGTGCTGTGAGGAACACAAATCCTGTTTTGACTAGTTAATTGAGCAAACATTCCATCCTGCCCTAAAATATGCCTGCAATGCTTTTTCAGATTTTTTTTCAGAAGCATATCTCTCCTTAGCATTGTCATGTCCCCACCAGTCTGAGGAGCAACTGTCTGTTCCAGCCTCTGGGGCTCACCTGGTGCTCCCCCACTGCTGTCAGGATGGATTTCTTTAAAGAGAGTGTTGGCTGCAGCAAATAATTTCATGCAGTGGGAAAAGACATGAATATTTGTCACTAGATTGGTGTGTGCTGCCTACTTCCCCAAGCTGCTCCCTCCCTTGGCTGCACCCTCCATGTCATTTATGGCAGCTGCCAGCACTGTCTTTGCCTGCCCACCTCTGCCAGAGGCACTGGCTGAGCCCTTTTCCACTGAGTGATGCTCTGGCTTTCTCCAGACAAAATCTAAGCCTCTCCAATCACTGGCAAAACTCCTTAGAAGTATTCTCTCATCTCTCCTTGCTGTGCTTCTCCATTACACACAAGACCCCTTCACTGTCCCCCTGGTCTGGTTCCTGAGCCTGCTGTCCCCGTTCCATGCCACCCTGTGCCTGCATTCCTGGCCCACTCCTGACAGCACTGCATTCCCATAAACATGCCAGGCTTGGACCACAGGCTCTCTGTTTTCTGTACTGTACACTTGACATGTTTTCAGCCTGATGCAAAGCTTATTCAACCAACAGAAAGCTGCTTTGACTTTATTGGACTTCAAATGAAGAATTTAGACTAAGTCTGCACAGCAGCACAGAAATAACAGCCATGTTGTGCAGAGGTACCCAAGCCAGCTTTAAACTAATTAGGTTGGGTCCCATAACCAACTAATCATACCGGAGCTCAGTACTGGGTAATTTACCCTAATGAACTGTAAGCTTGTCAAAGGAGAAAGCCTGTGTTTGCTTTAGTCCAGTTCCAATTGAACATCACATGCCCATTGCCTTTTAAGAAACATCTACTACTATTTAAAAGCAAAGCAGCACATGCCAAGTAGATCTCTCCTTTCATATTAATGCAACTGTAGAGAGCAACCATCTGAAGCATTCAGTGTTTCATGGTCAGTTCTCTCTCATCTGTCTTCTGCCGGCTGAACAAACATTATATGTACCTACAAAGACTGTATTTTACAAAGGGACAGGAAACATGGAGTACAAGAGAATGTGTGATTTATCTATCAGTCAATTAGGGATGGAAAAAAGGTAACAAATCCTTTGTTCCACAGTACACACAGTGCTCTACCTTTCGATGCAAAATGTGTAAGTGTTGGTATTATTATATCCTTACAAAATGGGCAAATAAGACACAGGACCCCCCAGTAAAAAGCACCAGTTTTCCCTTGGAAGCCAGAGATAACATCTGTAGTGTTAAACAAGAAGCTTAAACAAGTTCCCTGTCACGCCTCAAAAAAGCCCAAAGCGGAGCTTGTAAGCAACTACTTGGGATGAGACAACATTTGGAACTGCTCCTTTCCTCCAGGTGAGACCTGCCACAGGTGGCTGCTGGTTTTGGAGATTTTGCTCCTCAGTGACCACAGACTCTCCAATTAATGATAGCCAAAACTTACGAGAAGCAAAAAATGGAGTGTGCTGAGGAAACACCTCCTAAAACTCCAACATTCCTCCAAATTTGTGCTTCTCCATTCTTGCTGTGTGACAGAAAGTGACTCCTACACAGGACCATGGCCAGCCTAGGCCATGACAGCAGGTCAGTGACACATCAGAGACACAACCACATCCTCAGTGTGCCCCCTGCATCATCAGCACTGGCACAGGCCAGGGCAGGCAGAGTTTCTTAATGGCAGAGGCCAAAGTCAGCTTTGTGCTCTGCACATCACCCTAGAGGGGTTTGTGGCCTGTTGCTCCCAGAGGATTTAATGTCAATAACAGGTGTACAATGAAAAGAAATGCCCTGCTCATTTGTAGGATATGTACTGCTTGCTTCAATGTTTCCAGTCTCCCCAGACAAATACCTGCACTATAATTTTGGAGCTTTACTGTGTTTTGAGCAAGCTTGAGAATATTATTCTATGTCTTTTCTGGTACCAGCAACAGATAATAGACCCAAAGTCTTAAAAATATAGGTTCAGATAAGAATTGTCATGCTGATTTTTTTAAAATGATAAAAACTCCAATCTTTTTCTTTTTTTAAGTTGAAAAGTTTAAGGTTTCAATTCAACATTTTCTAGAGAGAACTGTTCAAATACTCCAACAAGCTTATCCTAGAGTTAAATCCTACATTTTGTCAGAGTTGTATACAATGAGTGTACATACCCTTTAGAAAATTGAGATTGTTGTACCTATTTCTCAAATCCCATCCACAAGGCATTTACACTTTTAAAAATAACAAAATATAAGCAAAAAAATGCAATTTGTTTTCTATTATCCTGGATTGGTCTCAAGATCTTTCAATAAAGTTAATGATTGTATCCATAATTAACATATTAGGTGATGCGCCTCATTCCATCTAATGTTAATATTTTACTTTTGAGGGAGTTTAATAGGGCCAAAATAAAATTCTGACTTGCTAAGAAAATTGTTTTTTTTTCTTCAGTCACACAAGCATAAATTATTTGAGATAACTTTAAAATAGCAAATGACAATTACATCAAATCATCAAATACAGGACATAAAAAAAAGTAAGTACAGAAAAGTAAAAAAAAAAGTATATAGCAGGACTTTTTAAAGGAAAAAAAAAATCTCCCACGGAGAAATGAACTATATGTTGCTTAGAGTCAAAACACATTTGGGCAGGGCAAGATACGTTGTAGACCTAGCAGGCTCTAACAGAGGTATTTCCTACTCCGAGTGAATCCTGAGAAGTACAGCTCTTGACCACGACATTGATTTGCCCAATCGAGTCATTATGCACACAAAGAAACGCATTTAAACGAGTGGGCTCTATACCAACCAAATGTGCCATTTATTTTGAGACTGCAGTACCAAGAACATGAAAACCAAGTTTTAGTGTTGTTGATGTCGGTTTCTTTCTTCAATGACAGGCTTAGCAAAATTAGATTAAGTTACACAGCACAGCCTGACAAGAAATCTAATTGGGAAAAACAAAGTGCACTGCAGAAATACAAAATTTGCTTCAAATGGATGAATAATCTCTATTGCCAGCACTAAAACAGTGACATCTATTGTTCTTGTAAGCTTTCATTTATATCAGCGACATTAGCGGTCTGTTTTGAGTCTAGAGTTATTGCTGGGGCTTAAGTGTACTTTGAACTGTATCGACACTTGAAGGGAGATAAACACCTGATTGAGAGAGAAAAGGCAAGATGATGAAAGCAGCAATCGCACAGCTTGACTCCAGACTGAGCTCAGACTGCGGGGGGGAAAAAATAAAATATAGCCAATTCCCCCAAAATGCAACGGCATAGTGATTCTCCCCGCCTCAGGCTTTCAGTTTTGCTCATTACCTGGAACTGTGTCCGCCTTACAGACTTCTCCTATTATCAGTGTGGGTGTGACCGGAAGCTGGCTGGCGCTGTCACGGAACGATCCCGTGGCTGCCCACGGGCCTCAGCACCCACCTTGTCCCACGGCAGACCCGCAGCCAGGGCCCGGCTAGGCGCGCTCCCTTCTGCAGCAGCCCTGCACACTCCGCAGGTTCAAATAAACACCGGCACTGCGACAAGGCTGCGCTACCCAATGCCACCCGCGCTTCCCCAGCATCGGCGGTGGAAGTTGCCTCCCCACTTCCCTAGTAAATGTGGCCAATGTCTTCCTCATCCTCTGTCCCGCTCAAGTCAATGCTACAAATTAACACAGAGAACTGCCTGAGCAAAGCCCAGACCAGAAGATCCAGATTACAGCATTGAACCTTAACAGTTGTCAGCTGATAGCTGCATTTTCTTCTGCGTTTTTAAAGATTTATACAGAGTTCAAAATTAGAATTTTTTTGGGGTGATATTCTCAAACACATTTTTCAGAATTTTCTGAAATTCTCTTAAAAACATCCCAGAATTTTTACTTTGTACTCCAACATAAGTTTGCAGCTCCTCCAGGGACAGACCTTCTCAGCAAAACCACGGCACGCCCATCTCTACTGTCCTACCACACACGGGCTTGTTTTATAGACTCGCCAGTGAAAAGCAAGATGAAACTGCTCTGTGCTGTTTCAAGGCTGAAGCAGGAGTTTTCCAGTGGGCATCCCTAGACTTTGCAGGAAGAAGTAATTATGCAGTTAATCTTGAAAGACCCAATGTTTGATCTATGAAATATTTTGCTTCTGGTAACCCAGTCTTCATGAAAAAGAATAGAAATGTAGCTGATTTCTACAGTCAGAAGACCCAAGGAAATTATTTCTTAAATAATTTTCTCTGAGTTCTAGATCCAATAACCACACTTTTCCTTCCCTAAATTCCCTTTTCAGTTTGGGTTTATTACTAACCTGGCATTGTGGAAGACCAAGACAGCAGGATCTACTATTAAACAAAAGCTTCAGCACACAGATTAACGTACTGAGTTAACTTTAAATGTCTATCAGCATTTTTCCCCCCACAAATCAGTTCAAGTAAATTTTCCTTCACACTGACACCAGTGACAGCACTTTGTCATCCAGCTATTCCTTCAGTTCTGCGCATTATTTAGACCAAAGACTATAATTTACTGTGAGGAAGATCGTAGAGTTCAAGGTCAGCAACTTTAGAAACCATCCCAAAATTTGCATAGAAAAATTACAGATGTGTACCACTGCATAAGGCACATCCATACAAGGCTTTGGTGCACTCCACCAGCTCCATGTTTACCAAGCCCTGCTTTCCTTGAAAAGGCGGTAGATTGTTGGTTCCAAGGTCGCATTGAATTACTGCTGGAAATTCCCCTGCAGCAGCAGGGAGCACGGCAGGCCCCGGAGCGGGCGGGGGGGGGGGAACCCATTCCACACCCACCATTTCCACCTAGTGGACACGGGCTGCTGTCCTGCGGCTCGGCTCCAGCCCTCCCACCTGCAACCACAGATCGCCCTTGGCTGATGTAGTTATCCACGACTAAACGGCCGTGTCTGTGTTTTGATCATACTTACCTGTCCTGTGTAGCTTACCACTGCAGCCATACATCTAAGGAACCACAAAAAGACACATGAAAAATGCAAGCATGGGATAAATCAAATCTTCCAAAGTTACTCAATCTCAGCTTGACACTCCCAGTAATTTTTCAACCTTTTCTTAATGCTTTCTACTTTATTAAAACACTTAGCATTTCTGAACTCTGAAAAATAACAAGCTAACCTTCAGGATGCTTTGTTTTATAAATATATCAAGGACACTACTAACATCCTTATGTTCAAGAGGAACAAGTGCCTTGTTAAATTTAAAACCACATGAAACCTAAAGTGAAAAGTCCAAAGTAAAGCATCTGGGGCTGGACTACAAAGCTATTTAGGTACCAGGCTCCTGCTGATTTAGGAATCAATGTACCTTGTAGACTAAAGCTGATTTATGTTCCCTCAGGAAATTCTGCATTTCATCACTGAATTTTCTGTTACCATAACACTTTATCAACATCCTTATTTCCCTGCTTTGCACCTCTTCTTGAATTTTAAATCTTCATTCTGCAAAGTCCATCTGGAAAGACTCTTTTTTCCTTTTTTTTTCTTTCATAATGTTAAACTGCTTTGAGCACCTTGAATTTCTGCTACATTCCAATCCTATCAGTCTCCTGCAATGCCTGTAGGTTTATGGCATTGTGTGTATTAAAAGATTGCACAAATTTAACTGACTCAATTTACAACTCCAGTTTATTCTGATTTGGAGATGGCCTATTTTTCCTGCACTTCTATAATCCAGAAGCTTATGTTTGGATGGACACATTCGAATCCCTCACAACTTCAGTGGGATTTAGACATTTCTGTCCACTACTGAGATGGCAAAGATCCCCAGCTTTCTGCTATACAAGCACTACTCCTTTTTGCAACCAGTCTTTTTCCTATGACTGTATTTTATTGCAAAAGAAGAGCTTCATGCAGTGCTTAACATTACGCAAAATTCCAGTGTTTTAATCAGACAGATAAATCTCAAAAAGAATGACCTGCCACTTCTAAATCCAAAAGCTTAAAGAAGCACATCAGAGCATATTTCCCACCAAAGCCAAGTCTAGCAAGGGACTCACCAGGGACTAAAGTGAGAGGTCAGATCTGGGTGCAGAGGTAGATGGACAAGGCTGTTACAAGGGGCACACAGAAGCACTTGGGTTATTTGAGCCTTTGTCTTTTTTCTGTCTGAATGCTGCACATTTCTGACTTAAAAGCAATTTTAATTAGATTCTACCAAGCACAAAAACTAAGAGCCAGGCAACCCAGTAAACTCCATGGAAGACAAAACAAATTAACCAATATTCAAAAGCAAACCACATGATTTCCCTTCCAGTGTCATTCTCTACTGTTGACCTAATGGCCCTGCACCCCCAGGGTCATATTGTGTCCTGAAACTGACTCTTCACAGACTGCACTATGAAGTGATCCCGACTGCATGTAAAACAGAGCACTTCCCACAATCTCACATGTGGCTTTCCATCACTCCCCACTGGATGCCTCAGTGAGGACTGTGTGAAGCAGCAAACAGTGGTGCAGCATGTGAAGTTCTGGCTTCAAGCCCTGTGCCCCAGGAGAGGGCAAAGGAACCCTTGTTCCAGCTGGTGCACATTAGTCAAACCCAGTGCGCTTTCTTACATCCCTTTGAGACTCACAAACTTTCTTCAGTTTGCAAAGAGATATCTCTTCCCATTGGTTTTACTTTACCCCAAAAAGACTGGGTAACTTTATTTTACAGAATACTTCCCTTCATTTTAGTAGAATGATTGCTCATTTACGTAACCAACTGCAAGACAAAAAAATACAATAAACACACATTCCTCTAATTAAGTATGATTATTATCTGTATCACAGTACCAAACAAGGGGCTGAGCACAGCTCATTTTGTTAAGGCTATATCAAACCCTGCTGCAAAAATAATTTGATTTAACATGACTGGATTGGAAACAGCCAGTTACTGCTTGCACCATGCCCAACAAGTACCTAACCACTGGTGTGCCCTTCTGCATTGGGGCAGCAGAGCCCTCAGTGCTGGAGGAGCACCTGCATGTGTAGTAGAGTGGAGCAGAAAACCAGTGCTTCTAGCCTTTGTGGAAAAAAACCAAGATTGTTTCTGTGACCCCAATCCTGCACCTTTGCCTGGAAACATCCTTTCAGAGGAGGTTTCATGATCACAATGACATAGAAATCTCTCAAGCACTTGTTCATTTTTTTCACCTGTGAAGACATGGTGAAGACACAAGCTCTGTGGAACTACAAAAATCACCCATGGATCGTATAGTAAAGAAACCGTCTTGGTTTCCTGTGACTGTCCTCAAATTAGCTCCTAGCTACATCAGGCAGAAAGGTGATTTACTGTTAGAATAAAAGGGTACTTTGTGAGGCACCTTACTTCTGATGCACAGATACCAGGCTGCCAAAGCCATCACTGCATCCACCACAACCTGGACATTGAAGTTCACAAGGAGGCCAGTGAGTCCATTCCAATTAGTGCTGCAACTTCAGTCTCTCAGAAATGAATTCTGCCCAATTAGCAGCTCTATACTAATAAAACTGCATCATAAACTGAAGGGGCTACATTAATTTATTGTACTGGGTTATCTACAGCAGTACAACCTGTGAGCATGCAAGGCTTTGGTGTGTATATAAAGAAAATACATTTCCTCTTGCGACAGGAGGGAAGACTTAATTCTCTTAAAGTCAGCAGAATGACAGTGGGGGTGATTGAGGCCCAATGCCTCTAATAACAAATATTCATGTAGCTGAATCCCCTTGCAGGCCAATTAATTACCTCCATACCCTGCTGGTGCATTGCAAATTTTATTTTTATTTCAAAATCAAAGTTAAATAATTAGAAAAATCATGTGTCTGACCCAAACTGTGACTTTATGGGTTTTAATTTTTGAGATTAAAGTGAAGTACAAAGACACACCCAGTCAGCAAAGTCTGGGGACAATAAGATGTAAAGCAATCCTTCTTCTGACCTCACATTAACACAAAAATCACCCTACAGCATGCAAGTGTCAGCCAACAACGGGCACCTACTTATTTCCTGTCAGCTTGTTCCTTTGATCTAACCTGATCTTTCTTCACTTTATTAAAAACGTTCTAATCTTTTGTCTTTGATCTCCCTGTAGGATTCTTCAAAGAACTTCAAATTAGCAAACATGCAAACAACAAAAAAATGTACTTTGTATCTGCAAGGAACAATGATGTGGGGAGCTGTTTCCTTCCTCAACACACAAGTTTAATGAGGGCAGCATTTTAAAGCCAAAAGATGCCATAGTTATCTGTTGTTTATTGGCATTAGGGTGGATGACAGAGGCCAAGCTTTTTTACTGGGGTGGTTTGCTCTGAAGGTGTAACAAGGCAGCCCAGCAGGGGTAGCAAAAAAGCTATGTGCATACTTCATTCAGCATGCCAGATGAAAGGATTATGTCACATTCAAGAGCAACAAAGAACTCTGCTTAAGTTTGTACCAGGGTGGAACTGTGGGGCAGCCATTAAAGACCACCAAGGATTTAAATAAAACCAGACACTTTTAAGTTTTCTCCAGCTTTCCTTGGGGTAAATCCAACCAATATGAAGGGAACATCAGTATCTCCCACAAGGAAGATCTCCCATGCTTTAAAAGGGAAACTAGTTTTAATGTATTTTTATATAAGTAAAACCCATGTCTATTTTAAATATCTATGTATGATTTTTTTCTTATTAAAAGAATTAAAGATGCCACCATATTATTTTTGTTCCAGCTTAAACTTATTTAACAACAAAATGTTTTCAGCAAGGAAGAGCACTACTACAGGACCTCTTTTACATCAAAGTTATAGCATAATTCATCTTCAACTTTAATTTAGCTCCAAAGGTATACATATTTCCAATATTTCCATGTACATATTGCTCTCCTCTGAAAGTTATGAGGCCAGATTAGAAAGAGCCTACAAGCTACACTGTAAGTCCCTTGCATCTGCCTCTTACTGCAGATTCCTGTTTTTAACTTTTATTATGTGGGGAGGTAGACCTGTAACGAAGTTGAAATAGCCCAAAACATCTTTGCTACATAATCCAGGTCACCCCAAACTCTCATTACTGCAGTCAATAATCCAAGGCACAGATCACTGTCTACTGAAGTCAGTGAAGCATTTTCACAGGTCCATGAAATCATAGGTATGAATTCTAAGACAGTAAGTCTCTCCAGTAAAGTCTCAATCCAATGGAAATATAATGAAATGGGATCTGACCCAAGCTGCATGTTTGGACCTTAGCCAGTAGTCCTCATACCATGCTCATAAACCCTAAGATTAGAGTAGGGGAGATAGTCCCTGTACTAATTTTAGTTTCACTTCTTTGTCACCCTAAAATCCACTGTGATTACACGTGGCAGGTGTATGAGCTGAGAACTGAACACAACTTAGGCAATAGATCATTATCACTCACTGTGAATAGAACATTTATCACTTCCAGGGCTGATTTCTTCCCTCTTCATCAAAAGCCAATTATTGCAAAACCAGCACACTCACCCAACTCAAAATTAAGTAATTAATGTTAAAAAAACATTGAAGATCAACACTGGTAATTATTTACTGAGAACTCCAGTGAGGCTCTAGCTGATCAGAGAATCATTAAAATTGGAAAAGACTGTTAAGATCATCAAGCCCAAACGATTAACCTAGCCCTGCCAGGTCCACCGTTACACCACATCCATGTACACCTACCTATGTGGTTTTTGAGCACTTCCAGGAATAGTGATATCATAACTTCTCTGGGCAACCTGTTCCAACACTCGATTATTACTTCAGTGAAAAAATTTTTCCTGGTATCCAATCTGAATCTCCCCTGGTGCAACTGGAGGCTATTTCCTCCTGTCCTGTTGCAAGGAAGTGAAGTGTTGGCCCCTCTTCTGATGTACTGGCTCTTGGAATACTGATTTTCTTAAGCAGCTCAAGGAACCATTGCTGCTAAAGTACAGACTACCCAGCTACAGAGCTACGCCAACTGCTCTTATGTTGCTGTGTTGATGCCTATAATGGGTTTTGGAAAATAAAACAAATAAAGGAACAGGAAAAAAACCCACCAAAAAACACCTTTCACCCATTAGACTATATATCAAGACCACAACAAAACTGAAGAGATTTGTCAAGATAGCTGAAAAAAAAAGGTATTGCATGTCTTAAAGCCTGGAGAAACAGCTCTAAAGTGAGCAGCTCTGCTAGCACAGCAAACCCTGTTAGTTAATCCAGCAGTTTCCAAATAAATTTAAATCAATGGTAAATCGAAAACTTTATGAAGTCAGAGTCAAGGTCTGAACTTGGCAAATTCATTGGTTACCCACTTTACTGACTTAGAATGACAAAATTGGTGTTTTTAATAAGTCCAAAGCACACAAATATTCAACAAAAAACTGCTACTCCAGTTTAACTTTTTTTCACAGTTCACTAGCACTCAGAACAACAAACAACATACTCTGCTTTTATCCTGTGAGGAGACTTTCTAGCAGATCTTGTCTCCTGTGGCTGCTGCTAATGATGAAAGGCAGAGCTCAGCTTAAGAATTACCACATACTTGAGAGTGTTCCAGATGCAGGGTCGCAGGTCAACTCCTAGACATCCAGCTCTTCCCTCAGCTGCATCCTGCATGCAGCCAGTTTCCAGGCTCTGGAAGGATCATCCAGGCCCCAGTTCCTTTCATTTCCCCTAGCCAGGGATAGCCCTGTTCAGCACAGACAGTCACAATGAGCGCCCTCTCCACAGAGCATTTATTGGTGCACAGGTCTGGGCTCAAAATATTGCCTTAGAGCAAAGACCACATCAGTCTCAAAAAGCAGTATCAAGAAATCTTTAAAGTGTGTCTACTTGTGAAACAGCCATCAAGTAAAATCCAGGGACTGACTACAAATCCTTTTGTGATGAGTATACTTTGAAATTTCAAGTGCATCCAGCAGGTTTGGGAGACCTCATTTTAAGAGAACATCAAGATTTTGTAATTTTATTCTCTCAAAAATCCATTTAAGAAAGATAAAAAAAAAAATGAGGACAAGAAATTATCTGGACACTACCAGCCTTCTAGAAATGTTTAGCTTTAGGGCTACTTTTTATCTGGTCTATTTTGAGAATCCCTGTGCCACAAAACTTAGAAAAACTTAACATTTTCTTTCAGAGATGGTAGAGCAATTCAACTACTGGCAATACAGTTTGACTGAGCTAGAAGCCAAAAACAAGCTCTTCTCTGCTGAATTTTCATTAATAATCAAAGTTGCTTAACCACTCTCTCTGGAAGCCAAACAATAACAGCAAGAATTGCCAAAGCAGAATAATGCCAAGAGCATCTAAACATAAAAACTGTATCTGAAATAGCCTTTGCCTCATTAGGTCTTTATCTTTACCCATCTTTTTACTTGACTAATCCATACAGGCTCATGATCTGAGTACTGCAGCATTACCACTGCAGATCTGCAAGTGCTCTTTATTCCTCCCTAACAGCAACAAGTTCAGCTGAAGTTCTTGGTATAGTTTGGGAACTACATATATATAAGAGAAATAAAACTCGGAATTCTATTTATCTTATCCTCATTCAAGGTTTCAGCCCAAGCTCATGAAGTCTGCAGGAACTCCACATGTAGCACAGGTAGTTTGGAAATTACAAAAGTCCCAGATCAGATCACTGTGACTTGGCCAAAAGGGATCACTCATTGATTATTCCTGCCAAATCCTCTATAAAAAAAAGGACTGGAAGACACCTTCACAGGCCTAGCTCTTGTATTACAGTCTTTTTAGATCAACTGTTATACAAACATATTCATCTGTTAAACTCAAACCCACACAACCTATATTAAGTACATGTCCAGTAGGAATACAATGAGTTTAGCATCATTTTCTTCAAGTATTAGGTTTTTCCCCATGAATACAGTAATTACCTTCTCAAGAATTCCTAAAATACCTTCATAGATGAATTTTGACATTGAGATGCTATATTAAGACTATATAGTCAAACTAGAATTGCAAGCACAAAATATGTCATCAACTTAACTTACACTTACTGAAGCATCTCCATTTAGTATTTCCTCAGAAGCTTTCAGAAGGAGCAGGTCTTGTAGGTAATGGATGGGGTTGAGGTTTAGGATTGTAAAATACCCAGTTTAGGGGTAATACAAGTTTCTACTTACTTGGGGCACATTATTACCTTTCATTCTCTCTTGTATATGACAAAACAGTTTTATCAGATCTGTCATGTCCATTACAGTTTCCCAGATATACTTGAATGGGTTGAAATTTCTTGTTACTAGAACACAATTTATGCAGAAATCACTTTTATTCTTGCAGGAATGCAGTGGCTTGATATTAAACAGGACTTAAACCAGTTCAGTGGAGCTCAAGAAACTCAGTCACAAAGTGGCTGTGTTACCCCATAGGATGTGTGTCAGAAAACAGCACTGAGTCCCTGTAAGGGAATAGCAAAGACCCAAAGGCCACAAAACTTCCTGTCACTGACAGCAGGTTTCCAAACAACATGTGGGTTTAATAACATCTCATCTTCAAAGTGCAGCCACAGACCCATCCTGGCTCACTACTTATAGCTTCCTCAACGAGTGCAGGGCAAACTAGCTCTTTTTAATGCCTCTTACTCACTTTTACGCGGTGTTTGCCGCAGCCCGAGAGCGGCAGTTCCACCCCGCACGCCTTTCCCTCACAGCTGCGGAACAGGGCGGGCTGAGCCCTGAGCGCCGCGCCGGCAGGGGGCAGCCCCCGCGCGGCCATGGCCCCTCAGAGAGGGGAGCGGGTCCGGCCCGGCCGCTGAGGGCCACAGCGGGAGACGAGCGAGCGGTGCCGAGCACCTGTGCACGGCTGGAGGCAAGGGCTAAAGCCGCCTGTGAGAACAGGATGCTTCCCTCTAGCGCGTTCTCTTTTCATGACCGTGCTCCATATGGAAGTATTGCTCCATCAGTCTGATCCTAAGCCCTGCAGGTGGATCATGAAGCGTCCTGGAGATGCCACATCAGGGAGGTTCAACCCACAGCACCCAGGCCTGCCAGTGAAGCCACACAGCAAAGATGGGCACTAAGGGGGCCCAGCTCACACAGCGTAGTCAGTGTAGGGGGTATAAGAACCAAAGTTTGCTTTCAATGCTTGTGTCTTACCTTTATTAAAAGGTGTTACAGAACAATAGCCAGAGCATGCCAGTTTGCTAGCAAAGAAGTTGACAGTAGTAGAGAACAAAAGATAAACAACTTATTGACAACAGGTTTCTCTACTTTTTTCATTGTTGGTGTCAAACAGTGATGCTGATTAAACAGTGAGACATGGCCCCTGGAGGATACCAAAACCACATTTCTTCTCCAAGTGATCCCAAACTTTTGCTTCACAAACTCTGGAAAACTGTTTGGAAAAGTTAAGATATCACTGTCTCTTCAGAAACTTTCTTCCTTTTTGGATAGCTGTCCACAGATTACAGACAAAATAGGAAAACTTTTACCAAACATCAGTAAACTTGCACTTTCACAGTAGCACTGGGAAAAAAAGTCTATCTTGCTTAAAAGGGATGAAATGTAACCTAACAGCCTACAGTTTTAAGTCTGATTCTTTAAACACATTCTAGTTTCCAGCTTACAGCAGAACCAGTCCAAAAAGACAACTGTCAGCTTACTTGGCTTCCAAGGACCTTACACAGTGAGTGAGGCAAATATTACTAGGCCTGCACTTTAAAGATACAGTGAAGAAGTTTTACTCATCAGTCATACCTTTTATTTGCTAATATCAGTAGGTGACCATCTTTAAGGAAGTTGAGGGATAAGAATTGCCAAATATACCAGCTGCACTTCACAGATTAACAGCCACAGAAATAGAAGCAACTGTACAATCTCAGGGATTCACAAAACTAGTTTCATTTGTAACACTTAAGATTAACTGCAACAAGTGAAGAGAGCTACATCTGTAAAGCACTATTTTTGTAAAAAGTGGCTAGAAAAAGCACAACTGGAACAGATTTGGGTACTTGGTGGTGAGATTGTCGATGTCCTCTAAGCATTTCATTTCAAGCTCTGTGTTTTTTGATGAAATTGATGAGCCCATTTGTTGAGCTATCATGAGATGTCACTGGAGCATCTGACTCCAATTCAGGCTCAATTTTCTTGGCAAGTTGTTTTCCAAGCTCAACTCTGTATTTATAAAAGCAGGAAAAGAAACAAAAGCTAATATTAGTGCTAACAACTTAGAGTATTTACTGTAAGCCATTGATACTAAAAATAGATGCCAGTAAAAAGTAACTTCCCAGTGAAGAGTGATGTCTTATCCCTCAAAAATTACTGTTGAATTATTCAACTCAGTGTCATTCATGAAAAAGTGGGGTTCTCATAGCTCCTTAGCCAAGAGAACAGCTCAAATTACAGCATGTCTAAGTCAACATTTTGTTTCAAAAGTTAAGCACAGTCTTCTCAACTCAATATTCACTTGTGTTATGCAGCCTGCCCCAGTGCAGAATGCACTCAGCTGGCTCCTGTTCACTCTCAAACCTGACAGCACTCAAGAACAGATTTGTGTCACCTGAAATATGATCAGCTGAGCTGCAGCCTGGAAGAACCCCCAGCATCTACCCAGGAGTCACAGCCTCACCATCTAAGAACCTAGTAAATTCCAACAGCTGCAAGAAACAAGGCTGCTTCTACAGCATCCCCACTTTCCAGTTTCAGGTGCCATTCCAGAATTTCACATGTGGCAGTAAAAGCTGTACTTACTCCTACCACACTCCTGATTTCAGAGTTTATAGCAGACATCAGCTTGTACTAGACAGTCTTCCAGAATTTTCAGGTTCTGATACAATATTTAGTTATAGAACATACTGTGGTAGCACAGCACCAAAGACCACATACGAAGACTAAGGTAGCTTAGTATAAACTGATATTCTACACCTGTAGAGCAAATGTGCTCTTCAAAACAACCCCTCACAGGATAGGCTGCACTTGAAGCATCTTGTTTCCCAATCCCTCCACCTAAGCCTATATACAGCATGTTTACAGTTCATATTACTACAGAAGAAAGAACCTGATTAGCTTGGGATTAAATTTTTAAGTGACACAGTGACAGACTCCTCCAAGCTGCTGTTGCACACATGGAACTTCAGCACAGCCCTCAGATGCAGCCTGCATGAAACCAAGGGCTGCTGCATACACAGACCTCTGCCAGGAATGTTGTCTCTCCAGCATAAGAAAATTAAGAGGTAATCAATCTTCTGCTCAGATGCCATTCAAACTGCCTACTAATCTAAACTAATTCTTTTTTTGCACGCTATAGGAAAAACATTTTCCTACCTAATTCTCAGAGCATGTGTTCAGCCTGCTTGACTGTTTTCCTCACTGTTGCACCTTTACATTCAATGTATTTTTCTAAATTCAACGGAGGTCCTTAGCCAAAATTGTTATCTACAAATCATTATGCAAGGCTAACCTATCCCCAAAAAATGTTTTTATAACTATCCCATAATCATTTGTTTTAAGTATAAAACTCTCTTGATTGTCTTCTCTAAGCCATGACAGATGCAAGAATTTGTCAAGAATGATACAAGGAACAAACCAAGGAAACTTACCCCCACTGATCATAACTGTTAATGTCCCACACGACTCCTTGAACAAATATCTTGTGCTCATACATGGCTAGAAGCAGAAAAAATTATCAATAAATTTAATCAGAAAGTCTTCATTAGCATTCACAGATGAGAAATGCATTTACTTACCAATGATGGCTCCCAGGGTGAAGGGGTTGAGTTTTGTAAACATGATGGAATTGGTTGGTCGATTTCCCTCAAAGACCTTTCAAAACAAGGGTTACATTGTCACCTAGTATGTTGTAAAACTTACATCAGAAACTTGCAGGTTTTATCTTCTATAGCGTTCATGCTAGACTATTTGCATTAGCAGCAAATACAAAGCCCCAAAAGCTTTAAATGTCTTCAACCATAAAATTGTATAATTCCCTTTTTTTTTTACAAATACAATGGAAAATGTGCCTCCAAGCACCACTGCTGGCTAGTGTGGGCTACAAGAAGTAACCCAAAAGTCAGTAGCCCAGGGCAGTGCTGAGATAGCCCATGTTTCCTGGAATGCCTTGAAGGTTTTAGAGCCAAAGCGCTGCCCACAGCATGTTCCAAGTGCCCTGCCAAGGTGCCATTGGTGCCACCCCATCCCAGCTGCCCTGCTGCCCCCAGCAAAGCCCTCACTGCCACATCACCTCCCAAGCCCTGGGTACCTTGTGGGGAAGGAGCTTCTCCAGAGCCTCTCCACTCAGCCCAGCCGCCTGAAGCTCCTTGCGAGCCTCATCAGATGTCTTCCCCTTCATCAAGGCCTCAGTCTGAGCAAGGAAGTTGGCCAAAAGGATCTAGCAGGTAGAAATAATCACAAACTACCATTTACATGGCTGGAATAGTGGTACCTAGTGCTTGAACCCATACCAAGACCTAGTCTAAGACTTAGAAGTCAGGTTTTAACACTGGCAATAAAATATGCAGCAGATTTAGCTATTGCTTCTTACATCAGAATGCCAGGAGACTTAGCTACTATTCTAAAGTACACATAATTAAAGACAACCAGGACAGCTTTGCAGAATCCCACCCCTGCAGGAGCTGGCAGCAAGTCTCCCAACAGCACAAGAGGAGCCAGGACTTCACACAGCCCTTTCACCCAGTACAATCACCATCTCATGGAAAGCCAGGTGCAAAGATTAGTCAAAGGTAACCAGCTAAGGTGTATTTTATGCAGGAAAATCCCCACAGTTTGCCATACACCAATCCCCACCAATGCAGTGTAAGGTTTTAACTTCTTGCTCCCTGTCTAATGCTAGCCTGCAAATTTATGTGGTTGTCTTACCTGAAGATACAATAAGTTTTTTGCAGTCAAATGAAACATTTTCCCCCTTCTTTTGTGAAGTTATACTCTAAATTTTCACCTATATTAGGTCTTACTTGACAAAAAATTACTACTACACAATTCAAATAGCACTTGTAATCTGAAATCATTATAAGACCAAAATTCAGCTAGTAAAGACGGTTTTTGTGAAGTACACAGTAAATAGTTAACCTGAACATGTTTTCACCTTTGGAAGTTAAGATGTATCTCAATTCATTGAAAATCCTTAGTCAGATAATAAACTAAAAACTGGACAGGTAAAAAATATCTGTGTAGAAGGCCACCACTCCAGCCATACCATTACATTCACCCAATTTTGTCCAGAACTTAATACTTGAAAGCTTCCTCAGAGATGGTGTCATGTCAAGTCTGAGAATTTGTTTCTTCCTACTCTCCAAGAACTATATTCTTTACAATTCTTGAAGGAATTTTAAATAATAAATTGCTCAACTCTTTCCAGCTTAAGCAGGCCCACAGGAAACACCACCGAGCTGCCTCAAGAGCTGTCACTGAAATTGCCTCAAGAATAAACATACCACTGCATTACATATTACATAAAACTTGTAATTATAATGTAGATATTTTTAAATCTGTTGTGACTATCGACAGAGCTTTTTTGTGTATATTTTCAAAGGGATATTTAGAAATATCACACAATCCAATACCAAGTAAGCTTCAGTGCCTTGAGCCACAAGAAATATGGTGCCCTGACAAAGAACTTACCTTGTGATGCAAGCCATTTCTGATGGGATGCTGGGTCTGCACTGGAATCAGGAAGTCACAGGGAATCATTCGAGTTCCTGTAAAAAAAGCCAGGTAAATAACTCTGCATCAAGTAAGTCTTTGAAAATCTTCACTTCTCACCCCATTTCAGAGCTACTGGCAGACTCAGTCATTTTTAAAAGCTTTATAGAATGACATTATTACTTGCACCAGTGGGAAGTAACAATACAGCTCAGTAGTTTCATCTCTATTTGACTCCCTTACTGTGGTTAAAATCTGCATCTTGTAGCCTTCACAAGCCATTAATTAAAAACCCCATAGCAATGTGATGCTAGGTTAGATAGGAGTCCAACCTCTAAATAAGTGCAAACTCTACAGACTCCTGCAGTTCTGTAGCCATTCAGACTTCCACTCCAGAACAAAGTATTTAACAGTTTGCTTACCTTGGTGAATGA
Organism: Bombycilla garrulus; assembly: GCA_013400315.1. Taxonomy (NCBI): domain Eukaryota; kingdom Metazoa; phylum Chordata; class Aves; order Passeriformes; family Bombycillidae; genus Bombycilla; species Bombycilla garrulus. The sequence goes on from VXBU01005192.1 coordinate 378,477, forward strand.
GCTGGTAGAAAGCATGCTGCCCATTGGTGCCAGGCTCTCCCCACACAATAGGGCCAGTGTTGTAGTCCACACGAGAGCCTTTCTTGGTTATGTATTTGCCATTAGACTCCATATCACCCTAAAGAAGGCAAGGCCAGGATCACTCAGCATCAGTACAAATTTCCATATATACTTCAACTACCATAAATAGTGCTTGTTTATAGAAATTTTCTAAACATCAGGGATACAGCTGCTTAATTTATGGACATCAAGATAACAGAGGTATAAGGCAAAGGTCTTTAAGTGAGGAAACAAGCTGATATCGATTCTTGGCATCAGTCTCTTTAGGCAATTGATTACATGAATTAAGTGACTGCAGTTTTATCTGACACGTGCATTCAGGATGCTGAACCAGGGCAGAATCTTGCCTAACCTTGTTTGGCAGGTGTGCTGTGCAGAGCCCTACCTGCTGGAAGTAGGCAGCGAAGCGGTGCATGTACTGGTCATAGGGCAGCAGGGCGTGGGTCTCACAGCCGTAGCAGTTGATGTACCACACACCCAGCATGGCCAGCAAAACAGGCACATTCCTCTCCAGGGGGGCAGTATGGAAGTGATTATCCTGCGCCAGACAAAGGAAAGTTACACTCCATCCCTCCCAACTCCTACATTGTTTTTATAGTTGTGTTGATCCAGTGAGAGCTTCCCAAGAAGTGTCATTTTAACATTATTGAAGAGGACATGGGGAGCTGAACTTCAGAAATCAACCTACCTTCCATTTCCTTACTAACAACTCTTTAAGAGGAAGAAATCTGAAATGGGCATCCCACACTCACCATCCAGTGGGCTCCTGCAAGCAGGCTCTCGAAGTTGTCAAAACCTAACAATGGAAAAGACAACTTGCATTTACGAGTGCAACTCAAACTTGATTTTTCTTATAGAGACAGCTGTGAAACAGTTTTGATTCTTTGTATTCAGCAAGGCTCCCAACTACTAATCAAGTTTAAAGCTGCATTTAGACTACTCCTGAATTTCACATCCCATAAGCCAGACATTCACATATGCTTAAAGCCCAGACTTCAGAGCAAGTCCAACTTCACAAAACAATTCAAAAACCTTTCCCTAAAATCCTCATTAAGGCAAAATGAGCAACTACAAGGAAAACAGAAGCATTTAATACTGAGGTTGTTTTGAGGCCATAGTTTTTAGCAAGTTTGACCACTTAATCACAGCCAGTGAGGGATACATCCCCCTGAAAAACAGGGCAAGGCCAGCAAACAGGGATTTCTGCACTGGTGTGAGGAGAAACAACTCTAGTAAGATATTCTCAAAGAAAAAGGCTACCCCTCCCTTTCTTGTTCTCTCTTAAAAATTCACTTGAGCTTTCTTTGCTTTGTAGTTACAGTATTTAAACCTCCATTCACTTTCCCAAATGAAGAGTTTCACTTAGGATAACCTTTCCTGCAAGACCAGAAACCCTGATTCTTACATAACAATTGGGAGGTGAAGTGTTCAGACTTTAAAGCAGCAGCTCTACCTGTGGTCAGAGGCCAGCTGTGGGAGCTGAGAAGTCTAAGAGGAAGAAGTGCAGATACGCTGGCATGTCAGCAGCCAGCACCAAATCTGTCTGACAGCAGCAATGAACAATTTATTGCAGACAAAACAGTAAGTGCCTAACTTGTTTATTTTGCTCTTACAATAGGTTTTTCTATACATGAAGATTCCTATTCATGTAATTCCAAAAAATGCTAAGCCTAATGCTATTCTTCTAACCCCAGTCTAAGGGAATTCTAGCTTTTGCCTAGAAAAATAAGTGACATTATAGTTTCAGACTTTAAACAAATGAAAGCAGTGATGAGGGAACAAATGTAATAATCAGGCCCTATAGCCTAGACAAAGTACTGTGAACAAATGGAATTAATAGGAGAAGGACATAAGCAGAACTGGAGACAGGACTTTGGTGTTAGTCTGTATATAGTTACAAATACTAAATAATCTACTTCAAATTTAGGAATGTCAGTTGCAAGGTCTGATTTTCAACACTGACACAGCTTTACATAAATCAGGCACTTTTGGCTATGTAACTAAAGCAATGCAATTTGACTATTTGTCCTCAAGTATGGGTAACTTCCAAAACTCTATCTGCAGTACTAAAATATCAACATTTCCATTACATTCCAAATTGTTCTTTAGCACCCATATCCAAGCACTCAGAGTAGGGAGGTAAACAGTATTTGCCCCAAATCTGATTCACAATCCACTACTGTTAATGCACTCCATAGTTACACTCCTGAAGCAGAGCAACTCTTGGCATCACAGGAATACCTACCAATGTGCAGAGCAATGGAGAGACCAATGGCAGACCACAGGGAGTAGCGGCCACCAACCCACTGCAAACAAGAGATGGTTGAGATAGAGAAGTGCAAGGCTTTTACATTCACAGTACCAGAAAACAGCAGCATGTGTTTAGATTGCTCCCAGCAAAATGAATACTCTTTCTGGTGATAGTTCACTACATACATTTGGCATAGTCAAGGGAACCTGCACTTTACATTGCACCCTAATGAATGCATTTTTTGAGTCTGAAGTTATCCCACTTTTCTAATTTCTATAACATCTGCTAAGTAGATAGCCTGATTCCAGTTCACTTCCAAATCCTTAATTTGCAGCTTGTATAACATCACTCCTCTACATGGAAAGCCTGCTTCAGCAAAATTCTGACACTTGGGAAAGTTAACATTCCAAATAAGTTCTGAACACTTGTCAGGCAATTAGTCAATGAGACACACCAAGACTAAGGGCAGTATACTTAAAATATGCCTCAGCTACAAAATCTCCAATCAGGCTCCCATTTCTGATGTCTGACCTTTACCAGGCCTAGCTTATATACCATAGACACCAACAGGCAAATGTCACAGCTTATAATAACTACTTGCAAAGTCTTGGCTTATTACTCTATCTCCTGTTACTCAACTGCTGATTAATTAAGAATATACAAGACTCCTCTTTGGACTTTTGACTGGAAGATTTTAACAGAATGGGCAAGAGTTCTCAATTTGCCTTTAGTTAAGGGTTTTCAGGTATTTCAGGGCACTGAATACAACTATAATTTTTAGGAGTTGCTGCTTTAGAAACTGCTTTTGCAGTTTGCAGGCATCTAGTTTGAATCCTCTCACTTGTTTCAGAAAAGGCTAACAGTTAACATGTACCACATAATATCAGATATTTACTTACATCCCAAAACTCAAACATGTTCTGTGGGTCAATTCCAAAGTCTTTAACTTTAGGCTAAAATAAACATGAAAAAACATCCTAAGTAAAATCAACAGGCATAAAAAGCTTTATACCAAGCAAGCAAATTCAAGTTTGGCATCTATTAGAAATAAACAATACTACAATCACATCTACTTTTAAAAATACATAGCATCCATTAAAAAAATTACATTTTCATTTCCAGAAATAACTATCACTACTCATTATTAAAATATCAATGACATACATTCATTTTCTGATTAATCTATGTGGCCATATAGTTAAAGCTGGACTGACATTTAATTTACATTTACCAGAACCATAATGTCAGTCCCTGACTAACAGTCAATGACGGTAGTGTTCTAATTGCTGCTGGTCTTTCTACTTCATATTTTTGCATGAAGCACCACATCAGATTGCGCTCATCATAAGCATTTTTCAAACTGCCAGCACTATTTCAGCTCTTATCTGGAGTTCATAATAGCATTTGTTTATGTAACTGCATTCACACAAAACTTAGGCAATTAGAGGTAACACTCATTAATAACGAGTCATTTTAAGCACAAGAACGCTTGATTTCAGATTTAAAGCTCTAGCAGAAAAAGCACATCTCCATAATCAAAGACCAGTCTTAGTATAGTTCAATAGTCTAGAAGTGTTTCAGTTACTTTGAACAGAAAAAAAAGGCTTCCCATCAAGAAGAATACTAAAATTTGGTATTCAAACATCTTAAAGGATAGGCTTCCTTACTAGATTTTAAGCTAAGGCTGCCTTAAAAGTACATAGGAAAAATTAACTAGATTGATAATACTTACAGCATTGGTAGACAAGGCAGCAAAATGCTTGGCCACAGCTAAAGGCTTAATAAAAATAAACACATAGTTAGATCTAGAATGTTAACTGTTTTCATTTCTAGTTATAAAGCTGATCTGCTACCATTTAAATGAAATGCTGTTGACTATCATCAGTTGTTAATAATTTGAAATCTTATTCACATTCAGTGAGGGATTTGGCAGCACACCCAAAGAGAACATTCTGATGTTCCCATCAAGCCCTCCAGCAGCATTCCCTCCAGAGAGGGGCACACCCTCTCCTTCAGAGCATGACCAGCCTAGACACCACCACCATGGCTCTGGAGCAGATGGAGCTCATACACCCACCACCCTACCATGAAGGGCCAAAAGCCAAGACAACGGAGCTACTGATAAACCTAAAACTCTAGATTCAGACTTCAGTCCTTCAGAAGCTGCTCTGGTCAACAAAGATGAGTTGTCTGAACAGTAGTGTAAGGAAAAATTCCAAAGCCCAGCTTTCAAACCAAGTACAGCTACCCTGATTGGAACAGGTTACAGACCTGAACAGGCAGTTATCTGCTTTTTTTCCTTTAAGAGTTAGAAATAGGAGAGAATGAGCCAAATACAAGGTTTCTATTCATAGCACAGGTGTCTGCCATAGAAATGTCAGTGTATTGTTCCAACCATGGCTTCATTTCCAGTTTTTAAAGACTTGGCAATAATTTAAAGGCACTGCCACACACTATTCTTGTATTTTCATTACCAGTAGTTTTACCAAATTATTGGTTAGCTCTAAAGCAAACACTACACACTATTACTTAACAGGCAAGATTTGGAGGAACACTGCACAAGAACCATTTATAATGAAAAACTAGTGGGTTATCACTTTGATTGGACAAAATAACCTGTCATTACCAAACCACTGAAATGATCTAAGTACATCATTTACTAAGCTTATGTTTGGGCACTTACTGGCTCTGCTCCAAAGTACACAGAATGACCAGGAAGAAAATGCACAACAAAAACTGCTGCATTCTGTTACTTAAGCTACACATCTCAGACTTACATCATTAGCAGCACGCAAGAACCACTCTTTGGCCGTTTCTGCATTGGTGATGGTTTCTTGCGTGGTGAATGTCTGCACAGTGGAAACAAGCAAATATGTAAAACACTTAAAATGGAAATAACTTCAGGTTACTTAAGCATCACAAGTTCAGATAACTAGAGCAGACCAATTCTAGATGTTCATAATAGACAGTTGCTGCCAGATTACATAAAAAAGCAAGCTTATAAATCCAGTAAACACTAATATTGCTAGATTTACCCATATAGGTTTAAACTAGTATGTATCTGAAACTGGAATAATTATTCCCCAACTCCTGCCTTCCCACTCCCCAAACTCTCCTGCAAAACCTTAAGACTAAAGTTTCCTGCTTTAGTCTTTCACTAAAAAAATTGAAGTTTCACTGTTCAACTAAAAACAAACTAATTGAACATCTAAACAGGATAACCCAACTGGACTGTCCTATTGTTCTTCAATTCCTACTTTTTCATGGAAGAACACTCATTTCTGCCATAATTCTTTTCATTAATTCTGTTGCTGATTAGAGGAAAACATTTTCCTGCTTTGTGAAGTGTGCACAGAAGTTCAGTCATGCAGTTTTGCAAGTACCTACAACCATTCTGATTTACTCAGCCATCAAAATTTAGCTTTAAGAGTGAACACTAGATTCATCCTACTCTCATCCATCTCCAGAAATATTTCATTATGAAACATAAGCCTGCTATGAAAACAAAAAAAATGCCATTCATCCTCTTCCAAATATAACCAATTATCTAACTACAGTCTGGCAAACAAACTCAAGTGTTACTTTTTCAATTTGGCAGTTTTCTAAGCCTTTGTACTGTGATCCCTGGGCTCAACTACTCCAAGTGACCATTAGTATTACTTGGTGCAGTTTCCTTATTACTCCATAAGCTGTTGCTTGGCTGCAGCAGTGCCAAGATAAGATAAAGAACACTCTGCAGAGTACAGCCAGCATGATACACATGTGCATTTGTTGCAGATTGTCTCCAACAGCAGAAAGGTTCTACTGTGCTTTACAAACAAAGGCAACCCAAGTTACATAACAATGAAGTGTGTCTCCACTTTTCCTCTGCTCAGACAGAAGCATTCCTCAAAGGGAGAGGGATGCTGGCAATTATTGCTTACAGAGTAAGTTCTTAGCAAGGCAAGACTTAAAGGCAGTTATTCAGTCTGTAATCAGAAATAGGTGTCAGCTTATGAAGTACCAGCAGACTATCTTTACCTCTAAGTAAAGCAGCTTAGTATTTATAGTGCTCAAGGAACTCAGCATTTAAGTTATTTAGGTGAAGGTACTTTGTGACTACCCTATAAAATGAAAATTCTTAAAGTACATGCTATTCATTAATGCAAAAATCCAGAACATTTAACGAATACACTGTACTTAAAGGACCAAAAGTCCTTTAGGAATGAAATAATATCCAGAATTTCAAATAAATAACTACATCAGATCCTACACTCCACCTACAGAGACGTGCAGGAAAAACTTTTGTGAATAAAGCTGAAACTTGCATTGACTGAAAAATAAATACCAGACAACATGAAATTGTTCACATGTCTTATTTAGTCTAAATTCTCAGCACTTGACTTATAGATCCCCAAGTATTTCAGAACCAACACAACCTCTACTTCAAGTTTAGAAAGAATCACAACAGGTCTGTTCAGAAATAATCCATGCTGCAAGTCCCTGATCAAGATGTTCCTGCAACAGCCCGCTCCTCTGACTGAATTCCTTACCAGCAGAGCAAGGCACAGGATGCTTGTCTCAGACGTACCTTTGATGCAATGATGAACAGAGTAGTGTCTGGTTTGAGTTCAGCCAGGGTTTTGGCTATATGAGTACCATCAATGTTGGATACAAACCAGACACGAGGGCCTCCCTTGGAATATGGTTTCAGAGCTTCAGTTACCATCAGAGGGCCCTGGATAGAAGTCACAATTAGAGTTTATCCTCACTGTAAGCATATACACAAAGATGGGTAGGGCGTATAGAAGGCAGGGGCTTACCAAGTCAGAGCCACCAATCCCAATATTGACCACATCAGTGATTGCCTTTCCAGTGTAGCCTTTCCATTCACCACTACGGACCCTCTATGGCAAAAAAAAACAAAACAAAAAACAAAACAAAAAAAAGGGCAATGACCATTTTACACTAAAGCTACTGCTGCTGACCCTGGAAACAGGCTTTGTTTTCAGGTATTGCTGAAAGAAAGTCAAAAGCAGCTTTCAAACCTCTAGACCTTAAGGCCTACACTCAGAGCTACCTTAGCCAGATATTGCATTATGTCTAAGATAGAAGTAAAAACAAACTGCAACATCAAATGAAGTCAAAATTCTCCCCCTTCTGTGTGAACTGCTGTAACATTTATGGTTTTTGATAAGGCAAGAGACATCTATCCAAAAACGAAAACATCTTGGGCATTAATCTGTGTGCAACAAATATTTGAACCTGAAGCAGTTCTTTTAAGTGTCTTTAATTAGAAAGAGTTTCACTAACTAAACTGGAAGACAGTATGAATAAAGCCAGAGAAGAGATTTATGGGCAAACCAAACACCCTAAAAGCTTTTTTTCTTGCAAGTACGCTTTGCGCTAGAATTTATTTCTGGGCTGCACCTTAACAGCACATAGTACAAGTTCCTGCTCTGTAAGCATCACTGAAAGTTCCAAAACAAAATTACAATCATTAAGTAACAAACTCTACATTGAATTTTGTCCATCATCTACCATCTATGCATTCAACCTGTTCCAATCACAAAAGCAATCTTTCTGGTATCATGAATACTTGCAAGTACATTCCCCAATTCTAAAGCAATTTTTCTACATAGCACTTAGTTATGCTGATACTTGCTCTCCTTCAATACAAATGTTTACACTTTTCATTTTTCCAAACAGAAAATCCATTTTTAGTAACAGCACTCAACCCTATAGATGATATTGCCACAGTCTTAAAACCCCATCTGCTAAGTAAGTTGACTGAAACCAGCATCGTTATTATTTTCAGAGAAACTGCTTAACATGATTTTTATTTTGCAGAGGATACATCTGCATGAAAGTCATAGTCACAGGTTCTGATAATCTAAACCATACAGCCAACAAGAGGATGGCACCAGTGAAAACTCTTATTTTGCAATCCAAAACCTTAATCAGCTAGAAATTCTACGGTGGCAGACACACCACAGAATTTCCATGGCCATTCAATTCTCACAGTATATGAGGAAAACAACAAATTCACACCAATTGGTGTCAGTTATTGTGGTTTTGGCATTTATCATTAAGAACATAACGTAAGCTCATTCTGCATAGGTTAGAGGTATGAGTTAGTAGTGAAACAGGGCACTACCACCTGGGTAAGACTCACAACAGCAACCAAGCAGGTCCAGGCCCTCACAGTGTTGCTTAAAGTGCATTAAAACCACCCAGGTAGGTATTCTGCAAACAGGATAGAATCAAAGTAATTTGACCTAAAACCAGAACTACTTAAATAGAGCATAATCAAATTGCAATTGAGCTGAGAACCTCTCTTCTGGTTTTACACAAATGTTAAGAGGCAATTTCTACCTAGCGCAGCCAATTAGTTGAAAAAAAAATAAGAAATAAAGTAATATTTGAATGGTACTTAATTTGCAAGAATTCCAAAGTACACACGAGACTACTGCTGAAATAGCAAAATCTAGGGAGCCCACTAAAGAAAAACCCAGCTAGAAACAGGGAGAGAAGTGAATCAATTAAACTAGCTCCAACTCCATGCTTGAGCCAGAACTGCTGTAAACCTCAAAGAAGAACATTCTAATTCATGTGAACCAGTCTACAATCAATGCTTCACAATGTAAGAACATGGCTGGGTATAGAACAAATATATAAAAAAATAAGCTATGGTGGTACTATACCTGACAGAAGTGTTTCATTTTGTCCAACACTTTGTTTACTTCTGGAACAACATCCTTCCCATCCACAAGGATTGGCACATTGGAGCGATTTCTCAGAGCAATGTGAAGCACAGCTCGGTTCTGAAACAAGGGGAAAAAAAAAAAAAATCAAGACAAAGCTTTTTCCAGGTTACACCTCAGGGCCTCAGATGCCTCAGTCAGAAGCCAGTATAATTATGAAGATCTTAAAATCCTTTAGATTAACTGGGATTAGCAGAGCAGTGTTTTCAGTGTGTGTGCATACACACAGCAGCTACCTCAATCACCCTCTCACTTCACCAACTCAGTGCAGGAGGCTTACAACAGCACAATATGCAAGGTAATAGTTTACTTGGGATAAAAGGTTCAAAATCCCTTTCAAAGCATTTAGAGACTGGGGTTCAGAATACAGCAATACTCATGACACAGTAATCTTTATTTTGCCATGCTTTAGGTATACAAGAATTGGTTCTTATTAATGACAATACTAAAAAAATCAATTAGAACAAGCAGCTGAAGTTATTTTCTCAGGCATCTTCTCAATTATCCTGAGTAGTCCATTGCATATAGGAAGAGATCAATACTTTAAACATTTGACAGCAAACAATACAATAGCCACATCCCTCTATCCACTGCCCACAATTAAGTGTTGCCTGAACACTTGCACACCAAATACGTAGGTAGCAGCTGTGCTAGAAGACAAAAAATCTTAGCATGCACAATTTTATGGTACTTCTCCACAGTTACAAAAGTCAACGCACCAAAATCTGGCCTGTAGGTAGGCTGTTTAAGAGCTTAACAGTTTTAATCCAGAATGAAGGAATTAGTCAATACTACTGAACAAATTAAAAAATTTGTCTGCTTTACCTCATTGTTCCTTACTACAACGAGAGGCACTGTGAGACAAAGACAACACAGACAATATGAACTGCAAAGTCATGATTTAAATACCAAATGCTAATTCAAAAATCATTCAGTTTCTGGTTACTGATTTGGAATACAAAAAACCTCTTTCACTAGCTAATTAAAGTATAACCACTGAAACTGGAGGTGAACAGAAATTTTTTTTTTTGCAGCACTCAGCCATGGAATGGTATTTGGTAATTATTGCTCACTATCAGGCATGAAGGATGCTTTGTCTAATCAAGAGCAGGCATACCTGACCTGATCTCTATGGTCTCTAAACACCATGCAGGCTATGAAGACTGTCCCCATGAGGAGTGGCCAGATGAGTTACCTTGTAACACTCTTTGTACCATATCAAGCTCCAGGCTTTAACTTGTGTGGGAGAAACACCTGGCAGTGACACACAAGGGTGCACTATAAAGGACTTCCACATAAGCACACACCATGCAGCCAATGCCTGCAGCACTAAATACAGACAAGTCTCAAATACTGCAGGCAAATATCCAAAGAATGTTTCTAAAGCAGATCAAGAGTAGTGGACGAGTCAGTTCTTGCCATCAAGAAACTTCCTTAGGTCTTACTTCTTACTGCTTTAGGTTTATTCATGCTGTTTGACAGCATCCTGCTTAACATCTGACAATTTCACATTGCTCACATGCTCCTATTCCAGAGCCAAACCAACCTGACTTGCTATTCTATACAAACAGAAAAATTAGGCAAAACCCCATCTAAGTCAACTTCTGAATTGGAAGGAAGTTACTGAGAAACAGTCTGATAAGAAGAGAGGTGTTCTGAGACTTCTAAGATACACGAAGTGGTATCAAGACAGTAGGAAAAGAGTGAGCTAGCAGCAGAAACCAAACACAGAGTTTGATATTGTGTTAAGGTGCTTTCTGTGGAAATTGCACCCTTCTGAGACTTCAACTGCTAACACCTGATCTCAATATACAATGAAGAACAGCTCCACAATACACAGCCAGAGATGGGCTAACCCTGTAATAATTTGTGCTACATGAAACTAGTGTAAGGCAGTATCAGACAAAACAACCCTCCAGACAGATCACCCTCTTTCCCTGCTTTCTTTTTTCAATGGCTACATCTACAAATTGAAGCCATTAATACAGAAGGAACAGGAACCATTTCTCAAGTGAAACTCTGTTTCTGTCTGTGCTTTTTTACAAACATGAATCTTTCACAAACAATACAATGTCCAACTGCTGAGTTAATTCAAGCAAGCAGCTTGTGCAATAGCCAGATTGGTCAATAGCTAAATCAAAAGAAATACTGGTTCCTCTGAACTTGCCTCAAACATACTAAGTAGCCTCAATTTTTAATGCAGATTAATTAAATCCACTGTACTGTTGAGTTCCCTGTTTTCATCCTATTTTAATATTAGGGAAAAAAAAACATAGTTGGCTTTCTATATGTTTTAGTAAAGATTTAACCATAACTACAACCTTCAGATTTACTAAGGGAGGAAGGTACTCATCCTCTTACTGAAATACATGGTTAATTTCCTAAGACTGTATATAGTACTGACTGTTAAATGTACCCAAAACAAGCAGCATCACAGCCCAAAGCAGAGGGTCTTACACAATCCTCCCTCACACCTTTTAGGCAGTTTACTAAGCTTTATGAAAACTAATGCTAGGCAAAAGTATGTAAGGGATACCTGGAATGCAATACTCTGCTCCATGCCCTTTGCAAGGTCTAACTCATCTTCCTCTCCACAAGAGAGGGAAAAGAAAATAAAAACCACCAAAATCTCTAAAATAAGATGCACTGAAGGAAGGAGGTTTTTTTAGTAAGAGTTGTAAAATTTTCTCTTGAAGTAGTGCAGCAAACATCACTGCCACTCAGGATTTCAAAGGGGTATTTAGAGTAATTTCTTTCAATACTTTGCTTACACAGATGCATAAACATCGATAATACACAGGCACAAATAAAGTGGAAAGAACCATGGACAGAAATAGCCTTACCTCAGTGAAGTTGATCTTCTCTCCACTAAACATGCGCTCTCTGGCACTTTCCACACCCCTTGACTTTGCCTGAGAAAGGTAAATATAGACTCCACTTAAAATAGTGGAAGTCAACATGCATTAGAAAGGTCCAGCTACATTAAAGAGTATGAACATTTAACACAAGACAGGGAAACAAAAATTATGTTAGATTAAAAGACTTACTAGGTTCTAAGTAAAAAAATTTGATTCTCCTTTTTTTCAAGCAAGTATTTTTATGCAGATATGCACTGAAAAATGGCTTTGTAACTTGAGGCTAGATGACAATGCAAGAACTTGAACCCTGCCAAGATTTGTAAATAGATGCCTTTTAACTAGATAATGTTTATAAACAGTGCTAGAATAGTGAATTGCAGGTAAAAGCTATTTTGTTTATTAATGCAATATTTTAAATAGTTACCAGCTCCATCAGCATTTTCATCACTTCTTCTGTAACAAGGTTCTTGGAGTAATCCAGTAATATATCCCCATGGTCAGTATTCAGGGTCAAGCTGTCAAAACCAACAGGTTGTTTGATTGTACATTCCCGAGGGGTGACTGTTTTAAGCAAGACAATGGTAACTCTGCTATAGATTACAAAATTATGGGAATCTTAATAAGACTAAGTAAAGAAGATGCGAGTGACCAATCTGCCCAACAAGTCTCATAAAACAAATACTGGTTTTTTTGAAAACCATGTTTTTCAATAGTCTGAATTACAGTATTCACCTTCTGCTTGTGAAAACCCAAATACAATGAAGTATATTTGATACACAGCTGGACAATCACACTGTTTCCACTGAGCCACCACCATTCTCTAGCAATAATCAGCTTTTTCCTAATGTATTATCAGTAAAGAGCTTATCACATTTTTCTGCTGCTGGAGAATTAAACTCTCTTCCTACAGGTCCTGTCATTCTTTCATACAGAGTCTTGAACAAGTCTAATTTAAAAATCTATACAACATCATGAACAGAAACATTGTCAGCTGCTATGCAGAATTAAACCCCACTTGTGCATGGTTTAGTCTCACACTCCTCATCAATTCAGTGGAGGTCTCCAAATTATTTAATCTGGAAGTTACAGCCTAGCCCTTCAGAATTCAGGCACTTGTAAGTTCACATGTGAGAGGAAACACAGAAATGGTAGTCCAGCAGAAACCAAGTGAGCTTATTTGCATTTACTATCCTTGTATCTGTGTGATAGGTTCTATAGTTCCTCTAGTTCTTTTCAATATTGGATTTTTACCAATTCCTTCTTTGCAATAATTTCCAACCAAATCTATACAATTACTCTAACTGAAGACCTGCATTCTGTAAGTCAGCTTTTGATAAAAGCACATCTTACTCTCCCTGTTGCTCTACACACATCCCCCACAGGAAATTGCAGCCATCTAAATTCTCAGTGTTTCTGCCTTGTTCATTGTCTACCCTGCTTTTTCAATACCCAAGTACAGAAACCTGCCCTGTTATTTTAGCCACCACATATTCCAGAGACTTCACAGGGACACGCCACAGCATCACTGTTATTCACACATAACGTGACAGAGCAGGCAAGGTTCTTCAAAGGAAGAACGGAGCTGAACTTGCAATAACAGTAATAACCAGCAAGACCTTAACATTTCAGTGGTTTCACTTTCTGTTACTTCATTAACTGTACATTAACAGTAACATCCTTTTTATGGTGCTAAAGTATAAAAGTGAATAAGGAAAGGAAGGTGTCTTCAAGCACAGTCTTAGAACCATGCTTCTTTAATAAGTGAGAACATAGACAAGCAAGGAAAAGCAGTATCAGTGCTGTTAATCGCTCTTCTCTTCAGCAGGCTGCCAACAATAATCCTGAAACCCTGACCACCCCACACTAGGATCCCTGGAATACGGCTAGCTAGAGAAAGGACTGTTTTGGCTCACCTATCACAATTGTTACTCACAGATACAGCAGGGAAGAAAAATAAGAACAAGTCTTTGATATTTGATGCAATTTACACACATCTCAGACTTGAACATATTTCACTAATGATACAGCAAGACCATTAGCATACTAACACTTCAGTTTACAGAAGCAGAACTGTTGAAATTCTCGTTCTATATTAAACTGCAGATGATAGCCTCTCCCAGTGTTCTACCCCAACAAAGAAAAGGATTTAATGTTTACTTGACGTGTCTTCTACCTACAATTAATTATTTTACATATATGAATGAAAACCAATCTCATTAGGCCTAGAAGACAAAATACCTCATTAAATTATGGCTGGATTCAACCCACTGCTTATTTAGAGAAACTGCAGGAATGTGCTACCCAAGATTTCTCATACAAAATCAAATCAAGCGATGGCTCCCAGGTTAAACTTCCATGCACAAGGTGGAGCGCACAGCATACAATGTATTAAGCCCTTCTAGCAAGGGATCTGTCCACCCTGTGTTTAAACAGGAGCCCCAAACCCTGCAGCTGAGCTGTGCTCTGCCCAAGTACCCACCCTGCAATGCAGCAGCTTGTGGCAGTGCTCCTCGGCAGGGACAAGAGCCTTGTCACGTAAGCCACAGCCACTTGTAAGCAATGCAGCCCTTAACCCGCAGCATCTCAATGATTTCATCTCCCATCACATTTTCCACTTACACTGGAAGCTCTTATCCTTGATAACAGAAAGCCAAGCAGCAGGAGTGCCATTTTAGCACTTTCTATCTGCATCAGGGGTATCTTTGTCAGCATCCAGGCACCTGCTGAGTTTTATGACGGCTACATTATATCTGTTCTAATCCTTTCAAAACCAGCAGTTTCCAGTCAACAACCCATGTTGACATGAACTCCTGTTCCTACCAGACCACACCTTACCACCTGGGGTGGCAAAGATTTCTTACAGGTGTGACAACACACCTTATCAGGAAAATAGGATATACAAATTCTGAACTAGGAAAAAAAAAGGACAAAAGGAAGAAAGGATCTTCTGAACATATATTTGATAGGATGCAGGCAGTGGGTATAAGGTTCTTACACTAATATTAAAGATGCTTGTGCCCAGATAGAAAAAAAGTCAGATTAAAAACTATAACACCAGTTTGAAATTCCTCCAGAACCACTATCAGGAAGCACTTTCATCTGGGTAGAGTTTCTATTTTCCTTCTAAAAAAGGGAGCCAATGATTTTACAACAACATCTAGCAAAACTACAAGACATTCTTAAATCTTGTATTCAGGCGAGGGAAGTTGCAAACTACACAGGACCATGTGGCCAAACCTCCAGATTACCTTGGTTTCCAACAAACAAACTACCTTCCTCCTGCTAATCTGGGTCAGAGGGGCCAGCACTGCTAAGAGTGAGTACCAGTGAAGCTGTCAGCTCTGCAATTGTACTTTGCCATGATGTTCTCTTAGGCTAGAATAAGACGGCTTTTCAGGAAACAGGACTGAAATTATTAAAAGAAAGGATTAAGATAGATGAAGAAAACTTAAGACACTTCAACTGTTTACTTATGGGCAGCACAAAAAGACATGAACTGGGGGAGCTATTTGAAATAAATAACCTTAGTAAAGATCATTTCACCAAAAAAAAAAAAAAGCTGGAGATAAGGAAAACTTGCAACGAGAACTAAGTCTATTGTGAAGACCTAGCAGATTTAATGAAATATTACTGATCAATTTCTTAATAATATAAATAGTCCTGTTAAAAGGGCCAAGTGAAGTCAGTACTCCAAAAATTTAGCATACTTTTTCCATTGATGCAAATTATATTTTATCGCTCATATACCGATATGGAGGACTTCGTATACAGTCTTAAATTACAATGTAAAAATTTTCAAATGAGCTCAAAAGGAGGAAAAAAATCCCTTTACACAGGACACTAATGAAAAGCTTGATGCACGCAACAAGTCTTATCACAACACTCTAGAACGGAGGAGGGTCCGTTTATCTCTATTCCCTTTATTCACTTTGAAACGCAAATCTGGGCTGCATCTCATAATATTAGATTTTTCCGACTGCTGCTACAAAACGTAATCACACGTGCCTTCTCAGCACGGTCTCCAGTGTACAGAAAATTCGCGTCCCACTTTACAAGATGAAGGCGCTGAACGTTATAACGATGCTTCCACTTGTTACTTCCTCCTCTATCCGCGGCAAGGCATTTGCTGTAGCGGCGATCGCGTGAAACGAGGGAGGGCTAAACCTCCTCACCACCTGGCTCCCCGTCTCAGGGCAGGGTCGTACGGGTGGAGGCGCCTTACAGGGATACGCGGCCCCTCGCGATTCTATCGCGGAGCTTATCATGACTAAGCACGGGGTGCGAGAGGCGGCAAATGCCGCCCCACAGTGCGGCTGTGCGAGCGCAGCGGGCGCTGTGCTGCCCGGCACGTACCCTGCTGCAAGGATGAGTCAAGGGCAGGCGGCGCGGCTACCCCTCGGGGGCTGCAAGGAAACTCTACCCGCCCCCGGCCCGACCCCCCCCC
>VXBU01005192.1:394860-459426 GCA_013400315.1 Bombycilla garrulus
CACCGCGCCCCTCCCGCCCGGGCCCGGCCCCGGCGCTCGAACGCGGCACCGCCCGGGTGCAGCAGCCCCAGGGGCCCGCGGGACGCTGCCGCTGCCCCGCTCAGCCGCGGGGCCGCCGAGCCTCACCTGAACTTCTGGAAGCGATCCTTGTCGGCCTCGAAGAGCTGCCGCAGGATGAGCTTGGAGGAGTTGGCTTTGTACCATTCCACCAGCTTCTTGAAATGGGGGTCACCGGACAGTGCCATGTCCACAGGACAAACGAGGAAGGCAGACTGAACCGAGTAACACGAGCTAAGCTCCGGTCGCCGCTTCCGCTTTTATTGCGGCGATGCGGCCTCCTGCGGCCGCCCCGCCCCGGCCGGGCCTGGCCCGGCCCCCTCCTCTCCCTCCACTGTGGTATTTCCTCCGTGCCGCGCCTGATGGGGAGGAGCGGCCTGCAGGTCTGTGCGGGAGCGAGAGCGGGGGCGGGGACGACGACTGGAGCAGGAGCAGGAGCTGGAGCCAGAGCCACAGCCGAGGCTGAGGCCGAGGCAGAAGCCGAGCTGGGGCCGGAGGCCCCGGGGGACGCGCAGCGCTCCTGGTTGTACCTCCCGTGTGAGGGAATCGCGGTGTCCCCGTCACGACGCAGCGCTCCTCGGGGACTAGTGTCCGCCAGTGTCTGTGTGGGGCCGCTGCTTGTGCGAGTGCGCGGTGAAAATATCGTCCCTTGTCGGGGTGGTTTTTACCCCGGGCCGGCCCGCGGCCGCAGCTGCGGCAGCGCTCGAAGGCGGCTTCAGCACCAGCCTGGGACAGGGCTGCGTGTCATCCACACCCCGAGAGCCGCGCACCGCCGGGGCAGCGGGTGCCGCCCTGGCTGCCAGAGGCCTGCCCGTGTCCCCGGCTGCCAGCCCCCTGCCCGTGTCCCTGTTGCCCTCATGCTCGCCTGCCACCCCATCCATCACACCTGGCTGAGCTCTGGGCAGGCCAGGGCAGGCAGAGCAGCAGCTGTGCTATCCTTGGGGGCAAAAGCTGTTCTGGGCATAAGGCGGGATGTTGTTTAAACATGGGTGTATAAACGAGTTTGTCAAATTCCAGAGATTACATTCTGCAGCTTAGGGGAGCAAATCCTAGTGAAATCATGTTTTAAGTACCTAAGCCCCTTTATGGATCTGGGCCCAAATCAGAGTCACAGAGCATGAACTTGACTCAGAGTACTAAAATCACAGCCAAGTCTTAAGCTGCAGAATCAGCATTTTGTCCTTGCTGCAAAACAAAAAGCATTAATAATTGATCCTTAACAAAAGTCCTTCCATACCTCACTCTTGCTTTTTTCTAAGGTTTGCTTTTTCAGACTTAAAATTACTGTTTAATAGACCAAAATATTTTTCTTCAGCAAAATGAATCTTAATCACTTGATATATTCGCTTGTTTCTTTATATTTTTTGAGGCCCTTCTCAGCCTTGCCAGTCATAGGTTTGGACAACTTCACCAAGACAAAGCTGCTTCTTTCATGCCACCCAAATCTACCTGGCCATTTTTCACTGCATGTGGTTCGCTGCATGCCTTCATGTAAGGCAGAAAAACAAGATGGCAAAAATGCACACTGTCATGTCACCTTTACATATTTTCCTTCCTATCAAAAACCTTTAGGATAAAACACTGAATAATCAGACTTCATTCAGTCAGGGTCTGTAACCCAGTTGTAACCTGTGATGTAAAGTTCTTTGGCTTAATAAATGTCTCCTATTGGTCACAGGAAGAGAGCAAATACCCTTTTAAAAAATGTTAATCTTACTGACAATATTTGATATTCAGCCATGAAACACTCCTCACCAGTCAGTTTTTTCTCAAATCAAGGGAAGCAGAATTCATAAAGTGTTCTTACCACATCTCTATCAAATCCAGGGATCTCATACACACATTTTCCCAAGCTTCCCTGCTGTTATTAGCAGTAGGCATTGTTCTCAGAGCAATTTCACCTCTTTCTACTGGTCAGCTAAAGGCCTGCCATATTTACACACTAACAGTCACTTCTCCTGCAGGTCCTCCCAGCTATCCTGTTGTTTTTAAAATTATGATAATGTCTCAATTTTGCACCAACTTTTCCACCTTTAATACTTAAAAAATGGCAATTCCCATCCTGCCTTTCACTATAAAATTGGATGGTGTCTGAGCTGTTACTCTCTTCATGTTCAGGATTTCACAGTCAGGTTACAAGACCTGCTAAAATGTCTTCTGACAATTCTTAAATCCTCATTCGATACTATACTTCTCTTTTCTGGCCACTTTACTTTTCCACTTTCTTTCCAAACTGCCGAGCCACATTAGCTTCTTACAGTGCTGATCAAAAGAATTTTTATTACTGAAATAGTTATTTCCCTTTTCACACAAAATATTAATCCCATGGCCTTGTGCAGCACAACTGCTCAACTGTATATCAGTCCAAGTCTGAATTTCAATTCATTAATTTTTGACTGGGACACATGTCTCAATTTTGTTTCCCCTTCCCTGCCCTATTTTATCATAGTCCTTGCACTATTTGAATTATCTCAGAATCTTCCATATCTTAAAGATACTCAAAGATCTTCAAGTTTATCTGACCCAATCCCAAAGTAAGCAAAATTTTCTCACTTTACATCCCAAGTCTACAACCATTCTTATGCTTAATTGTATCTGTGCAAGAATTCAGGTAATCAATAAAGTAATTGATAATGTATTGATTATTGATTAGCTCACAGTAGGGACAAACTGATTGTGACCTCAAAGCCTGGCTACCAATTGTCTTCTAGGATACTGATTTGGTTACCCATAACTAATGTACCTGCTGCTCCATTGTCTTTATTTTGTAACATTTTATTCTAAGATTTTGATATATTTTCTCATTTAATTAACCTTAAATTATATAAATTGTCTGCTGTTGATATTTCCTTTCCTTAGACTGCCTTCTTTGTTTCCAGCACTTTCCTCTCTTTTCTCCCCTAGAATGCAGAGAGTTCTAGAGTTCAAACTATTACTGCAGCAGGCTATGCAAATTTTATGACACATGAGGAAGATAACCAGGCCAAAGTCCTGATTCTAATTCTGAAAGAGCACAGGACAAGGTTTGTAGCAGTTCCAGGAGCTGCTTGTCTCTCCATAAGCTGTGCGACAGCTGAGCACCACAGGGACAGCAAGGCCTTGTCCCCAGTGAAAGCACCAATTGATTTCATTGTGGAGGTACAAGGAAGGTTTGGACTGGGTGTTCAGCAGCTGAACCAGCTGTTCCTTTTACAGCTGAGAGCTGTCATACTCATTTTCCTCAGGATTAATTTTAAGGCAGCTCTAATTTAGATGGAAGCGATAATATAAGGTCAAGGCAAGCCCTTATCTCATGGAAGGCAGAAAGCATGAACACAGTGGTGCTTCAGCTCCTGCAGGATAACCCACTGCAACACATTCCTATTCCAGAAAAGGCCAAAGGCTACCACAGAGAGGGACGACACCCTTTGGGGCTGAGAAAGTGCCTTTCAGTAAAGGATATTCTGTAGCTGATGGAGATCAATTTTGTGGCTGATAGGGTACAATGGTGGATTTACCATTCCACAAATGCCAGTCTCTATTAACAATGGCTGCACAATGACCGACTTATAAAAAAGACAAATGAAAATTCCATTTTGGAAGACAGCTACCTAGAAATTAATATTTCCAAATTAATGTGGAGAGCCTAAATACTACTGCCTCAGGCACTTATGCCAGAAAGGTTAAGTAGCAGGTTTAATAGATAATCTGTATGATTAATTTATCAGGAAGAACCAAGTGGCTAATTTCCCCTAATTGAAATTTTCTGGCATGATAAAAAATGTTCATATATAATTCCACTTCCATTTAAATCCATTGTACTAACTTATTATACAAAAGCAAACAAAACTACAGTCTTGAATCCTGCCTCCTTCTTCCAGAAATGGAACTAAATACTTGTGTGGCCACATAGAAAGTAGTAGAATGGATTCTCCTGAGGACTGACAATAAAAAAAGGGATCAAACATTCAAATCCAGTCCCTGGTTTCAAAGACAAAAAAGGACTCAGATTTGCAGAGTGCTTCACAGCCATCAGCTTTTGTTTTTAGCTCTGGGACAAATCCAGCTGCAGCTCGCTGTGGGGAATGGGGTGGACTAGGGCTCACTGAGAGCACCTTGGAGGGATTGGAGCAGCTGTAGGGCAAAAGCACAGAGCAACCTGAGGTCAGGGGCTGTGTCATGCACTGACTCAGAAATACTTGAGCTGATGGTCAATAGCTACATTCTTAAGAATTTCTAATGAAGAAAGTGTCCTGCATTTTCAAGGGTGGGATGTCTTGCAAGGAGAGGTAATCATTGTTTTCAACCTGTTATGTTCAGATACAAACTCCTCTTCAGATGTGGCACAGAGAGAGCAAACTTTATGCTAAGCACAGACAGGAAGAAATTGCTCTGAATTTAACTTTGCTAGGTAAATCAGTTAGACAACATAAAGGGAAAAGAAAAGGGTACCTGGCTGAGAAGAATGACAGATTTGTCTTTACAAACAAGCTGTGGGTCTGCTGGTAGATAAAACCAGCATTGAGAGATAAAAGAAACAATGGGAAGGCTTCCACTGATTGATTAATGGAAAACAGGTATTTACATTTACAAACAAACTACAGGGTTGCTAATAAATGAAATTGGGTAAAATTAAAAATGGAAAGAGAGGGTTATACATTAGAAGGAAATCTTAGATATCAGGCGTTCTGGGAAGTCTTTATCTCTCGACTACCTCAGCCAATGGGGAAAGAGAGAAGGAAATGTAGATAGGAAATTGGGATAGAAAGGAAGGCTGCGCCCTCCAAAATTTGAGTGATCACAGGGGGATGCCCCATGGCCTCTCCCTTTATTCAAATAAAGTAAAAGGACTCCTCTGTCTCCTTTTTGGACATAAACCTCTGGTGTTTGTGGCTTCATTTTCCTGACACTGGCACATGCATCAGTGGAGGAAATCTGCAAGGGGAAAAATAGTATGGGTCTTATACAGAACAGAGAACAGCGGTTACCTGTTTCCTTTGGGCCATGAGGTGATTTGTGTGTGAAAATGTCATGTACTGTAAGATCAATGTCTCCATTATATCGGTGTTGTCATTTTTGTTCCTGGGCTTGTCTTTTCAGAATACTTTTTAAGTCTTTCTTGGTGGTCAGGAGAGCAATCACAAGGTGATGCTTACTTTGGTTAAGGCTCCCACTGCTAATTCTGTCTGTGTTGTATTGCTTGTTTATTGGAATTAATTTCTGTATGGAATAATTGTTTGGTTCTAGTAACTGTGTGGTTCATATAGTCCTCATAAGGACTTTTGATTCATTAGATAAAAGAAAATTTTGGCACATCCAGGTTTAGGAAACATGGATATTGGTGGATCTTGTGCAGAGTTCAGCACCTCCAGGACTTTGAATTGTACAGATTGAACCGTAAAGATGCTTGGCACTCCTGATACTTGCTGCAGAGCAGTTCCTTTTGGCAGTGCTGAGAAAGTGAGGCTCTTCATGGTTCTCTGACAAGTTCCTGGTGAGTCACTGGAACTGGGACTCCACATGCCCCATCCCAGGCCTTGCACCACATCTTTCGTACTTAAAAGTACAGCTGTCAACTAGACTCGTGATAGGTAAACATATCTTGGCTAGAAAGCAGAACTGTGGTTTTAATACGCTTTTTATCTATCACAGGCTTTACAGGTTTTAAAACTCACGCAAAGAAGTTCTGCAGATTACACTCTCTACTTTCCCTCTCGGAGAGGTGGGGGATTCTTAAATACTCCTGTTCCAGACCTGCCGGGTGTCTGCAGACTTGGCTCTGGGAAGCAGCGCCCGGTGTGCAGGAAGGCGTGAATACCGCGAGCAGAGCAGGAGCCCCGGGCCCGCTGTCCCGCCCGGCCGTACCGGCAGTGCCGGGCAATTCCTTCCGGGGAAACACCTCCTCCCGCGGCCGGCCGGCGGGAATCACTGGCAGCTCGGGAGCGCCGAGCACGGGATTGCGGGAGCGCAGGGATGCGGAGTGTGGAGTGAAAGAATGCCGAGCGCGGGATGCGGAGTGCAGAACGTGGGACGCGGAGTGCGGGATGCGGAGTACGGGATTTGGAGTGCGGGGAGCGGAGTGCGGGATGCAGAGTGCGGATTGCGGGGCCGCTGTGCGGTACCGCACCGAGAGATGGCGGTGCCGCACCGAGAATTCGCCTCCGCTGGCCCGCCCGGTCCTTTCCTGCCCGAGCTTCCCTGCTTTCGCTGTTTATACACGCGATAGTGCTTTTGGATGCCTTCAGGGCGGTCCATCTCGTTACCCACGGCAGGTAACTGGAGAGTCGGTGCTTTCACTGAGGGTTCTCTTAGTAATAAACGTTTTTGAAAGGTGTCACCCTTAAAATACTAGAGATTTGTCCAAAGCATGGATTGTTATATATATATATCTAAAACTCAGTTTCCAAAGTGTGACACTATATTTTTTAAATAAGATATTGTGCTGGTTTCAGCTGGGGTAGAGTTAATTTTTTTTCACAGTATGGGGCTATGTTTTGAATTTGTGCTGAACACAGAGCTGATAATATTGTAATGCTTTTGGTTTTGTTATTGCTGAGGTTACACAGAGCCAAGACCTTTTCTACTTTTTGTACTGCCATGCTGGCAAGGAAGTTGGGGGTGCTTGGGAAGTTGGCGGGGACGCAGCCAGGACAGGTGACCCCAACTGACCACAGGGGTATCCCATGCCTTATGGCATCAGTATTTGAAGGTGGGGAAGAAGGAGGAAAGGGGCATGTATGGAGTGATGGTGTTTGTCTTCCCAAGTCACTGTTCCAGGGGATGTGGCCCTGCTCTCCTGGAGGTGCTGAACACCTGCCTGCCCATGACGATTAACTCTTTGTTTTGCTTTGCTTGTATGCATAGCTTTTGCACTCTCTTTTAAATTATTGTGTTGTTTATCTCAACACAGGAGTTTTCTCACTTTACTCCTCCCCATTCTCTGCCTGATCCCACTGGTGGGAGCAGAGCGAGCGCTGCAAGAGGCTTGGGGGCTGCTGGGCTTAAACCACAATGGGCATCTTATCATAGAACTGTGGAATCAGAAACTGTGCTGAGTTGGGAAGGACCCATCAGAACCATGCAGTCCAACTCCTGGCCCTGCACAGACATGCCAACAATCCCATCCTGTGCCTGTGCGTGTTGCCAAACTCTTCTTGAGCTCTGGGAGCCTTGGGGCTGTGACCATTCCCTGGGGAGGCTGTTCAGTGCCCCAGCATCCTCTGGGGAAGAATTTTTTCCTGAGATCCGACCTAAACCTTCCCTGACACAGCTCCAGCCGTTCCCTGAAGCTCTGTCCCTGGTCAGGAGAGAGAAGAGATCAGAGCTGCCCATCTGTGGTGATGTTGAAGAGGTCTGACCTCAGTCTGCTCTTCTCCAGGCTGAACACACCAAGTGCCCTCAGCTGCTCCTCACTGAGGGCTTCCCCTCCAAACCCTTCCCCATCCTCATGGCCTTCTCTGGGCACTCTCCAATGGCTTAATGTCCTTTCTATTCTGTGCTGCCCAAAACTGCCCCAGCATGGGAGGTGAGAATGCCCCAGCCCAGAGCAGAGCAGAACAATCCCCTTCCTGGCCTGGCTGATGCCCCAGGACCGGGATGTCCCTGCTGGCTGCCAGGGCACTGCTGACTCAGATCCAGCTGGCCACTGACCAGGACCCCCAGGTCCATTCCTGCAGCTGCTCTCCAGCCTCTCATTGCCCAGCCCACCCACACAGCCAGGGCTGCCCTGTCCCAGGTGCAGAATCCAGCACCTGCCTGTGTTAAACTTCACACAATTGCTGGGGATTGCCCATCTCTCTTGTTTGTCTGGGTTTCTCTGCAGGGCCTCTCTGCCCTCAAAGGTGTCAACAGCTTCTCCTAGTCTAGTGTCATCAGCAAACTTCCTTAGTGTTCCCTGGAGTCCTGGCTCCAAATCATCAATTGAAAGCACAGGGCTGAGGATGGAGCTCTGCAGAGCCCCACTGGTGACAGGCCCCCAGTCTGATGTCACCCCAGTGACTGTCACCCTTTATTGCCCCACCTGTGAGCCAGCTGCTCACCCATCCCACTCTGTGTTTATCCAGCTGTGGCCTGGACATTTTTTCCAGAAGGATCCTGGGAGAGTTGGTATCAAAACTTTGCTGAAGTCCAACAAGATTCCATCAGCTGGCTTCCCTTGATCAGCCAGGTGGATTACCCTGCTTCAGGAGATCAGGTTTGACAAGCAGGACTTTCCCCTCCTGAAGCCATGCTCTCTGTGACCAGTGACTGCAGACCAACGGTCCTGGCAGACCCTCAACACCTCCCAAAATAATATTTTCCATTATTTTACCAGGCACTGAAGTGAGACTGACAAGCCTGTGTCAGTCCACGGTCTGTAGCTGCAGAGTTCACTCAGCAGCAATGAAAGACTCCATAGATCAGAAGGCGAAGAAGCTAAAAGCCTTTATTAAGAAAAGATGAGTTCGTTAGGTGGATTCGTATTGGTCAGCAGCCTAACAAGCAAAGACACCCCTAAGCCCATTGGTGAAAGAAGAACAACAATCTCTTGAAAAACATCTTAAGACAAACACCATGAATCTCCCATACAAACACCAGGTGCAGATATTGTTTACAATTCTCTTCTCTGCACTCCCTCACAACTTCCCAGGATGGCCTGAGAAAGTTGCTGATTTCTCTCTCTGACCACTGTCGGCTGTCAGCACCCACAAGGATCCTTCTTGCCCTTCTTGAAAACTGAGACAACCTTCAGCAGCTTCCAGTCAGCTGGGACCTCTCCAGATTCCCAAGACTGCTCAAAAATCTTTCTCCTTTAAAGAAATAATTATGTGGACCAAAACCCCTGTAACATGGGCAGGCTATGAACATAAATTCTACTATTCTGTGGAAAAAATGCAATTCTGTATAATAGAGGTATTTTCTATCAGTTTCTCTTTATTACCGATAGCTTTTCATCTCTGGAAAAGGGAGCCAGAGTAGAAGTGAGCTTTAACCCACCATGTTTTAATTACTTGCCATTCTAAAAAAGGTAATGGCTACTGAAGTTAAAACACAGGTAGGAAACAGGCTATTGTTCAGAGGGATGTAAAATTGTCAAACTAGGGCTTTTTTATATTGGAATGATACTAGCCATTGTACTAAATAAAATAATAGCTCTCTGTTATTTAGTATATTTATCACTAATTTGGAAAAAAGCAAAATTTGACAAGAGAGCAGCAAAATCTGTAGATGACAGGTTATTTATGTGAGGAAAGAATGCCTAGAAAGAATATTCTATATTATTCTAATATTTCTATATTATTATAATATTCTTTCTATGCCTAGAAAGATTTTCAAAAGATCCAGTTGGGTGGCATCACTTGGGCAGGCTGATGGCACACAAAAATCAAATTTGTTAAGTGCAAAGTGTTGAGCTATGGAAAGGAAGGAGTTACTCATATGATTCATTCTTATAAAGGGTCCCAACTTAAAGAGCAGACTGAGGTCATGTTTAGCTGTGGTCAAAACAAGTAAACAACATGTTGGTGTGTAAATATCATAAAAAATTATAATTAAGAAGTTGAAGAATGTTAGATAAATCAGTATTTTCTCATGGAAGGAAGTGTAATGATACGAGCTGCAAAGATCTCAATAAAGGATACCTCAGGGTTAGGTGAAATTAATAAAAGGATGAAAAGAATGACCTGGGCAAGGAAAAAGGCAAACTAAAAGATGTTTGATTTCTACCCTAAAAATAAATCAGGCATGAAAAGGCTTGATAAAAACAAACAAACAAAACCAACCAACCAACCAAACAAACAAAATCCAAACCCATAAAAATTGTAGTGTATTACAGAAGAAGTAGATCTTGAAACTCAGTTCTTGCTGTCTTGTAACAGGAAACAAGGGAAAATTTGTTGTGAAATGCAAAAATAACAATAATAATATAAACATGTAATTATATTACAAAACCTAATTGTTAAGAAAAATCATTGAGACCAACAGTTTCACAAGATTCCAAAGAGTTTCAGGGGCTGCATTTTTACCAGTGGGACTGGAAGGCAGCGATTTCTTTGACAAAAAACTTGTGGAAGTATATGAAAATGTCTTGCTTCATGTTTTTACCATACAAACAGATTTAAGGCTGAGATCTAATGCATACAGCAGATTATTCTTTACCTACGGGTCTTCTACTGTCGCTATAGGACACGAAAGAACACAGACACACACTGCAGCTCAGGTGATCAGAAGAGAGAAGAGGGTTTATTTTTTCTGACTCCAGTATTTATAGTTTTCCAAAAGTGACAGTGGATTGGACGGTAGCAGTGCCACCTCTCCAAAGACACTGGACAGACAAACAGTCCATCAATTTTTCTCCTCCTCTATGAAGGAATGCAAAAACAGTGAGCTGTTTACAGAAAGTGTGAGAAAGTTCTTCACAAATTTGTAAATATCAGAAGGCTTATAAAGTCTTACAAAAATCGGGGTGACATTCTACATGTTCCCCCAAATCATCTGCTGGTGGCTTCCATTGGAAGCAAAGCATGAGGGTGTGTGTGCACTAGGTGAACAAATTCTGTGCCCACACTGCACAGCATTTCTGTAGTGAGTTTGCAGTGGTCGTATTCTTTCATTATACTGAAACCACAAACAGATTGCAGCAGGTCTGAGATGCAGTTCAATGGACCTAACAGTGGCTTTGCACATCATTTACCCTAAATTATAAGAGCAGGCAGCTTCCTGGAGAAAAACAGACAAAAAAAATAAAACAAAGTGATGCAAACCTTTACATTTCTGTGGAACAGCCAAAAGTGTCTCTGTTCTTTTCTGGAGCATGCAACTTATTGAAACACTTAAGAACACTGCCTAGCTTCTTAGCTATCAAATTTGGGCTCCCAAATACCCGACACAAAGCTTCAGGCTGCAGAAACATCCTGCTTTGGGTACTGCTGAAGTTGTTCAGTCTCTCCCAAAACTGTTGCTGTTCCTTTTGGGTTAAATTGATTGAAGATCCATGGAGTTCACTACTGCATGAACAGTTAACAACTCTGTAAATACCTGATAGGGAAATAGGGAACACACATGGAAGAGAACCCCAATCTCATTCCTTCTGAAAAGCATAGTAATTCCATGCTTTGGTTATCAGCCCACAAAATGGATGTAATGGTAACATCTTCTGTGAATGGTAATGAGTTAATTAACATTTCTCAAAGTCCTAGAATCTCAGATTAATAGTGCTTTGGAGTATAAAGACATAATATTATTTCATTGAGCATTGGTCATTTGACAAGCTCTATGCCTAAAGCTTTAATCAAGCTCTGTAAGATGAGAGCAATTTCCTTTTTGTCACATTTAGGTCTCATCTCTGCTAAGATGCATGTGTAGTTAAACCCTGTATTTCCTCTGAGAGGAGCACGGGTACCACTGTTTATGTGATCGTGAAAGGCAAACCCAGCAGTAGAATCCTACACGTGAGAGAGTTGGAAGAGCTATTTTAGGAGGTACTTTTCCTGGGTTTACAAATTGTGACAATAAATCGCTTCTATTACCACAGTAAAAAATGTCTTCAGTTAACAATTGTTTTGCTAAAGCTACCTAGTAATAGAGTTTCTAAAACGTGGTGGGTTTGGGTTTTTTTTTTTTTTTTTTTTTTTTTTTTCTAACAAAGACTGCTGTTTTTTGTTAGATTAAACAATTACTGGCTACCAGATAGAAATCTGTTTTGGTAGCCCAGGAATACATACATTTTGGTTACAATTCCTCTTTACACAATGGATTTTAACCATTGTGTAGGAAATTAATTTATAATTTCCCATTATATCAGAAAGTAAGGGTATTCTTTTGAATATTAAGCATGCAACCAAGAATTTTCAGTAACACTGCTACAGAAGGCAAAGCTTTTAACGGTGGTCAAGAGCACTTATTTGAAGTGCAAAATCCCTTCAGATACGTATGTGTGACTGGAGGCTAAAATTTCACAGTCAATTAGCAGCTGTATCGGAGGAACCGGCTGGAGACCCCGCTGGGGCCAGGCCCGCTGCAGGAGCTGCCACCACGCTGCAGGTGACACTGCAGGTGACACTGAGGTGACCCCAGATCGCCGGGCTGCTCACGGGCACTCCGCAGTGCCCATGCAGGACGCTTTCCCTTTTCCAAAGAAAACCTGGCCAAAAGTGGTTCCCAAGTGCCATCACCGGGCTGAGCGCACGGTGCCGGGGCAGTGCCAGGGCAGTGCCAGCGTGCCCAGCACGGGCCGCACGGTGGGAATGCCTCTTTTAAAGGGTTTGTGGCGCTCATCCCCCTGCCAAGAGTGGCTCCGAGCAGCTCTGAGCTGTGCTGTGCTCCCTGTGCTGTTCCTGCGTTCTAGGAACCACGGCAGGCAGAGAGCGTTGCTGTGAAACCGGTGCTGACAGGTAAACTCCTTCAGAGGTATTTCTTAGACACAACACAGAAACTTCATCTCTTGCAACCCAGTGTTTCTTCCCCTTAACAAGCAGTGAAGCTGAAATAAGATTTTTACTCATATTTCAAGTGTTTGGAAGAAAAGCAATGGTGTCTCCTCTGAATTTTATATCACATTTTGTTTAGTTTCAATTTACTAGTTGTCAGCCTGACCCATCTAATATTAAAAGTTACTATCACAGGCTTCAATAAGAAAATTAAAATAAATTCAGGAAGTGCAAGCAAGAATTCTGCTCCTGATGCAACAACCAGGGAGCTTACTCAGTCCTATGTGCATTAGTGGTGACACAAGAATGAGACAAACCGGCAGGAGCAGGACTCATCTGAAAAGAGAGCAAGCAGATCTTTTTTTCATGTAGAAGGGTAGCAAAGTTGCTAAAATATATGTACTTTTAGCCTATGTTCACAGTAAAAGCACAAGTCCACCTTGCCCAAGCCTGGTTTTCAGGTCTGTGATACAGCTGTTCTGATCTTGTTTTCATAAGGTGATTCCATCAGCCAGGGAAATGAGGGTCTGCTGAAAACAATGGGAAATCCATTCTGTTGTTAATTGAATTATGTCAGTTCCTATAACTATTACTTTTTCAAGTAATTGTTATATTTATTATTTGTTGTATTAGCAATAATTAAATATTAATCATTATAATTATGCATAATTATGTACATATTGCACATTGTACTGATTTTGCACATATACCATACAATAGAGAGTAAAGACCTTATACCATGCTATTGAGATTAAATGCTACATCTTTCCAGATTAGAGGTATTTTTCACAATGGAAATGCTTAATACAGACATTTCCGTTACTTTGGTTTCTAGAAAAATAATTTTTTTTGCAGTTATAGGGCCTGATCTCCTCAGCTAAATTTAACACAAAGATCACTGCACATTTAAAAAGCAGCAGAACGAAAGGAATATATATATTCCTTATTCTAACTCACATCTCTAAATGTCTCTCACTGCTGCAGTGAATAGAAGACACATCTGAGGATGAGGAATTCGCAGCACCAAACAGGAGGTGACTTTAACTTTTTTGGTCATGTGCATATTAATTCAAAGTTCTGGCAAATTCCCATGTGTGATATTTCAACTGCAAGCCGAGTGCCTGAAGGGAAGCAGAGCTCTGAGGTTTGGGCTTTGCACCACTCCCATTTCTGCAAGTGGTTTCCTTCCTCCTCTCTTGGTGGGACTCCTGCTGGGAATGTGACCCACATCACTGGAGTAGGCAAGGATGTGCCAGCCTGCATCTGCTACAAAGCAGACTGAAAATACCCCCAACTGGACAGTGTCATTTGGTGCACAGCAGCACAAAGCCTGGGAATGAAAACTGGGCTGTCAGCAAAGATAAGCGATGGTTCAGCTGCATGCCAAACAAATTTCAGGGTCAGAGAAAACCCAGAAACAACCATCTGATATTCTGTTATAAACTTAATCTCTCAAGATTTATTATCATTGCAATTTAATGAATTTGCATCAATGAAAGCATAATAAGAATGTCTCACCCAAGTTTACTATTAATATTTTAAGAAATGAGCCCATCTTGCAGCTGGTTTCAATTCAAGGAAGTTCTCTGGATGTCAGATGAGCCTGATTCTTTTGCCAGTCTCTCTCTTTAAAATCCCAGTTCTATAGACTGAATCTTTTCAAAAAGAGCTACATGTTACTGCTGTCCTTTCTACAGATTCTGTTTGATCTCTCTACCGGGTTGATTTTGCTTGTATTATCAGACTGTCTTGGTTTTGAAAGACAGGTGCCTGCCATGGAAGGCAGGAGCTTCTCTTGGAATAGAAAAATTGTCTTGGTTTTGAAAGACAGGTGCCCGCCAAGGAAGGCAGGAGCCCCTCCTGGAACAGAAAAATGCAAACCCCCTCCCTCCAAATTATTTAAAGGGGCTCTCAGGCAAAAATATGAGGATAAGAATAACAGTTCTTTAATATAAAATAAAACAAAACAAAAAAACCCAACAAACTACAACCTAATAGGAAAAATAGAACAAGATGCAGTATTAAACAAAAAACCAAAACCTGACAGTTAGAATACAACCTGACACCCTGTCAGTCAGGGTGTTGGTAGCAGTCCAGTCCGAATTTTATATCCAATATAAGACACTTATTAAAAAAGTCAAAATTTGTTACCTGAAACATACAAAACACTATAGTGGAATAATTTGAACAAGGTCAAACAAACACAACATTATTTAGTAGGTAGCCTCTAATTTCTAACATTTAGTAGAATGGACACTATTTTCCTATACCTGTTTATAAATGTTCTAGAATTAATTCTATGTTTTGTTTCACTTCTTCCTAAATAGTATTTAGACTCTATAACATTACAAGTCCTTAATACCCTATTAATAAGTGGGTCAATTACACAGATTCACATTTTACTTTTTGTCAAACCTTACTGTGCCATATACTTCAATGCCAAATTAAGTAGGGAAAAAAAAAAATCAGTCTAGTTCTCATTCCCACATTTGCAGCATATCTAATTTAAAGTAATATTCTAAGTTCTAGTATGACTGAATGTCAAGAGTTCTTCTGTTTCACAAACATTCTCTCAGCACTTCTGTGTTTGCAGCACAATTCCAAGGCAACTGCTAAAGCCTTACTAATAATGAATTCATGTTAATTTGTTACTCATTAGAATGATCTTTTTAAATAGAAAGATTTCTCCAGTATCGAGATGGCCATGCAAACTATTTTACCACAGCTGGCTGAGAAATACATTTTTGTGGTTTTGCAAGCTGATTCCTTTTTGTGAAAGTTTAAAAAACAAACCAAGCAAAATGAGATCCCAGACATCTGAATCACCAGACAGAGAAAAAGAATTATGCATATGTTTAAGTATTTGACTTCCTAAAGCAAAAATATGGCATGCCAGTGGTTGCTTTGTGTGTGCAGTTGGGAGCAGCTCATTCCAGGCAGCAACAGGCAAAGGATTTATGTCAGAGCCTAGTCCTTCATTCAAGCCCAACTGAAAGTCAATTTTTTAAGCAGAAAAACAATTTAAAACCAAACAGATCTTCTCTTTCTTCTCTGGACTAGGGACACTGACCCTATAAATATCTGAAATTCCTCCACTGCCTGTAAACAAAAATGGACTGCAGGCAGTCATGATCATGTGTCACTCTGACAAAGCATTCTTACTCCTTGGCTACTTTTTGGAAAGGTTGTTTGCCGTCAATCAAGTCACAAGTTCTGCTTATAATAATGGTGCTGACATCAGACATGTAGAAGAGAAGATTAGTATGGGGAGTCTAAATATATAAACCAGAAGGTCATGGGGCACATCCAGTGTCAGTTGAAGTCAGTGCCCTCTGTTCAGTTTGATCAAAACTGGACTGATCCATGCAGGATCAAGAAGTTTATATACTTTACATATTTATTTATTTTCCCCATAACCAGTGTGGCTTGCAGCCTAGCATTTTTTAAGGAGCTTTGATTTGTCTGCCAAGGAAAGGTGATTGTCCCTATTTTTATTTTTAGGTGACCATTTATAGCCAGCCATGTTCAGTCTTTCCAGAGTGGGACCAGCCCTGTGGAGGTCCCAGGCAGGAACTGCTCCAGAGAGCACTGGGGGCTCTACCCACGCCTGCTTTTGCCAGTTGGTGCTGTTTACAGAGGCTCTGGGCAAGAAGCCAACTCGTGTGCTAAGCCTCAAGTTGGACACAATGGTGAGGCAGAGCACGGAGGGCATAAAGCACAGGTCAGCAGCTTTCCTGGCAGGCAGCAAAGGACTAAATTTCTTTTGTCTGAAATGGGATTTTCATTGTCCAGGGCTGCAGGACAAAAGGACTGCTCTCACCCTGACAGCTAGAATGGATGATTTGTGAAATGTATTTTTAGAAGCCCGATTTGCCTACATGTATGTCTGCATTGTCAAACATCCAGGCAGCAGGAACGGGTCAGGCTGTGGCAATGAGGGCTGTGACACAGTATACAAACTGTACAACACACCCCCAGCCAGAGCTGTGTGCTCACTGCTGCTCAACTCCCCCTGCACACACAGGGCAACACTGCTGCTGCTCATCCTGCACTTCACCATGCTCTCACTACAGCATTCACAGTAATTACTAACCACAAGGGGAAAATCACTGCTGATACAATAGGACATTAGTGGTCAAGTCTGTTTTCCAAAATCACCCCGTTATCCCCCACATTTCCTTTTTCTAAACTTATCTCCATCTGGTTAACAGAAACAACCTCTTGTGAATTAGGTTTTTCCTTAAACACACTCTTTAGGGATTATATTACTAACGTTCATTCTCCTAATCTTATCCCACACCTTGCTGATAGGCATATCCTTATTAACATCTGTACATGGCTATTGTGCCAGTGCTGCTTTTTTCCCAAGCTAATGATTTCTTCCTCCTACAGCCCATGACATCAAGTCGCACTCATAATACATTTCAAAGCTGCTTTCCACTTTTTTAAACAACATTGTAACTTTTTTTTTTGTTTAAGCTGTGCACTGGTTTCCTTCCCTTCCTATTCAAGGGAGGTCTATCTATCTATAAATATAACTGAATATGTCTGTTCTATGCTGATCTGCATAGGATTTTACTAACTAGTTAATCATGCTACTATCTTTCAAAACAGAATTCACAAAATTAAAAAATAGACTACTCAGTATAAATATTGCATTGTAAGACCCCAAAAAATAATTTTAATGTCACAATGTCACAATAGACACCTACATCACATATTTTCTAGCCCTTGAAAAGTTTCCTCTTTATTTTGTGTTTGTTAATATACACTCTTTGAATTGCATATTTTCATGCCCTGTTTATACCAGGAACTGTGAACTTCCTATTTATTTCACAGTCTGTCTAAAATTCTTGCCATCTGGTAAGCCATATTAACTTTAGGGCTACGATTCTTAGAAGTCCTTTGTGCCTTTAGGCTCTCAATCTATAAATTTAATCTGCAGTAAAGTTTAAATGAAATGTCTGCTCATTAGAGATGTTATGTGCTACAAGTTGTTACATAGCACAGTAAAAAAAAAAAACCTGTATAACAATATGTGAATAAATCCAGGGAGTCAAAATAAAAAAAAAATATATATATTGTGTGTAACTCCACTGTTAGTGTTGACAGAACCAATTTCTGCAAACTCTACTGAATACAATTAAATCAGTAGGATAACAAAATAGGAGCATATTTGGATAACTCCAGATAATGCGAAAGAACATGTTGGTGTACTGTAAGACTTGGTCTGTAGAACGGATTTCTGCCTGTGAATACAGTGCATTTTAGTCAGCATGACTCGTGTAGTTTTGGGATCTCTTGGTAAAACTGCGTGTTGGTAAAACAGAGTACGGTTAAAAGAGTTGTGGTGGTGGCAATCAGCTCCTGCAGCAACACTTGCCAGCTGTTCTCCGGACAGGAGGGTCTGTGTCCCGTAAGCAGCACATGACACTCTTCAGCTGGCCAGGAACTGAGGGGACATGGCTTTGAGAGGAGAGGGGCCCTGGAGAACAGAACAGCCAAGGAGAGCTCAACAGAGCTGTGGCTTCTTCCAGGCCAGGCCTGGAGGGGACATGCAGCAAACCCAGGTGAGAGTGCAGCGTTTGCCTCAGGAGCTCCTGGGGGTTTGTCTGTCCTGCAGCAGGCCTGGCAGTGCTCAGACTGACACAGCCTCAGCATAGCACCAACACTTGAGCTCCTCAAGAGCCTCTCCAGATAGGCCACCCTGCTCCCCAAGACCAGGAAATATAAGCATCCCTGAAAATACATGTCTGTTTGTGTGTGTTAATATCTTCCTCTTCATTCCTGTAAAACAACACTAAACCAAAAAAAAAAACCAAAACCAAGAAGCATTTTGTGGTTTTTTTTTAGATTACTTTTAGGTCTTGCCTCAATATCTGTCCTGGAAGGAACAAAAAATCATCCCAGTATTTTATTTTCTCTTTCCCTTCCTCTTAAGCTTCTTTTGACTTCCTTTACACTGTTTTTCCACTTCATAGCTATACCTTCTTCCAAACAAAATCTTGTTGAAATCTTATCAGTCTTTTTTTCTTTTTTTAAATCAATGTTTCAGCAACCATTTAATTAAAAGCAGAAGAAAAATAAAGTAAAAAAATACCATCTCCAGCACTTTATTGTACTCCTCTAGTAAAAAGAATACTCAACACCTCTCTCTCTCTTGAAGGAGCCAACAATATGACAGCCTTCTGTTCCCTTGTGTCTTTCCAAGTATTTCCCAGGTATCTCTTCATTTGAGGACTAAATTTACTAGGAAGAGACATGCTCAGTACATATATGAGAATCAGAAGAGTTCAGAGGGAAGGCACTGATGAGAAGCCCAGTCTGCCAGCAACCATCTGTTCTGGAGAAGGAAACAAAGACACAGATTGCTCCTAGGCAGCTCCCCACAGACACTACTCGAGGACTATTTCTAGCTTGTGGCTAGAAGGTGTCCAATAAATTGACAATTTCACTTCTTCCCACTGAGTTTTCTGATTAGCAGCACTGAAATTACTGTTATTTTCACTTAATGGGTATCATATCCAAATGTGTGGGTTTGGGGTTTTTTGGGGGGGAATCGGAGCCAGATGATTGGATGCTGAGCCCTGATGGCAAAATTCTTGCTTACACGTATTTCAACAATTTTAAACTAATCTCCTACTACTAGACATTACCTTACTTTCTAACTTTACTAGACATTTCTGTACATTATTAAATGTTTGCTCCATTTAGAAAGTAAGATTCTAAATAAGTCATGGAAATAAAAAGCAATCACTTTTTACGAAGGAAGACAGGATTAACAGAGAATCTGTGGAAATAGGATTTGAAAATACGTAATTTTGTACAGCAAACTTTTCTATATAAAACCTACGTTAAGCCTGAGAAATGATATGAAACCAGTTTAAACTCACATCCTAGACCAGGCCTACTTCTGAACAATTCCTAAAGCTGGTAGTACCATCACAATTATGTCAAAGGGATCAGTTTGAGATCACGTTTGTGCATTTTACTTAATTCCCAAACAAATGCATTGAACACCAGTGTCAAATCCTGCAGTTTGTTCAGAAAGTGACTTTGGACAGAAAAGGAATACAGAACTTCGCAGGTGCCGTCGGCAATCTCCATCTCCAACAGCTCTCCTGAATTGCGACACTGCATCTGACCCAAAAACAACAGAGCGAGAACCCTCACAATTTTAAGCTCATATAAAATATTGTCTGATTAATTCATCCCCTTCTCCCTTTTTGTGCCGCTGGGCCGGCCCTCAGGCTCTTTGTCCCACACACCGGGGCCGGTCCCGGGCGCTCCGTGCCCCCGCCTGGACCCCACGGTGCCCCCTTCCCTTTCCCTTCCCCTTCCCTTTCCCCTTTCCTTTCCTTTCCCCTTCCCTTTCCCTTTCCCTTTCCCCTTCCCCCTCCCTCTGGGTTTAAACCAGAGACAATTCTCAAAACCCTGCTTGCAAGGATTGCTGCATTTTAGGATCCAGGAGCAGCTCAGACCGGACATTTCAGGGATCTCAGCTGAGTTTGCTTCCTTTCCCTCTCCCTGCGTGGGTTTAAACCAGAGACAATTCCTCGTTTCTCACCGTGACCCCTCCATCCCGGTGAGATCCCACAACAAAAATCACAAAAATCACTCAGTTTGCCAACTGAGTGGCAAATTCCCCACGCAGAGCTGTCAGAGGCCAGTCCCTGTCACCTGTGCTGGGACACCTGGCTCACCTGAGCTGTGCTGAGCTGCAGAGAGGGGGAGAACAGGATGGAGTGGGGTTGGAATTGCTGCCCTTCCCTGAGTGNGCGCTGGGGAGGCCCTGCCGCGCGGCCTCGCCTGGGCGGCACCGGCCGGAGCTCCCCGGCAGCGACGCCGCCCAAAGCCCGGCCGGGCTCGGGGTCCCCGGCTCGGGGCCTGCGGGCAGCAGCATCCCCAGCCGCTTCAGGGGCTGCGTACAGATTGTTCACCTGATGCGAGCTGCAAGTGCCGCTTGTTGTTGCTGAGCCTTATGTTGTGTGCATATGGTAGCTGCCAGCAGAATAAGATAACGCATTTTGGGCTGTAGCTTAAAACTTTACTAATGTTCCTTTTCATCTCCTGCGTGAGGGGTTTTTATTCGTTTGAGTGGAGAGGAAATGGTAGAGGTATGTATTTGTAGGGTGAATGTCGGCTTAGGAGCTTGAAAGCAGTCAGGAGGTCTTACTTGTTTGTTTTATGTGAGATTATAAAGCCTGTTAGAGGTATAAATTGGCCGTTATTATTATCATTACCGTTTTTATAGGGGCACAGATGTCTGGGTGTTGTGAAGCGCGGCCCTACCTCAGAGGTGCATAGCTGCAATAAATTTGGTGTTACAGGGTGTTTCATCCTGTGGCTTCGGAGGCACACGCAACTGGCACAAGGCTAAGGCCTGTCTCCCAAAATGGCACTGCATCTCTAACTGTAGGGGTGGCTGCTGGACAATCTCAAATCTACAGCTTGTGGATTTTAAGGTTGTTGTTGCTGGATGTTTGTTTCCTCAGACCAGTGCTGTTGTCAAAGAGGTAGTGGTGTTCTTGAGGAACTGTTTTTGTTTTCTATGGGCATAGGCAGCTGAAGCTCACCTTCCCTCTCTTCTCTGAGGTATGTGGTATGTGTTGTGTGGCTCCTGGCCACATTAAGGTTTTGGTATGCAGCTCCTGGAATTAGCAGTGCTGGCCCATTTTGGTATGTGCACAGGTGCTGTTTGTGTATCATGGGTACCAACGTGATTTTGCACTTGGCTTGAGTCTTCTAACAGGCAATGTTTCTACAGAAGATAAAGCTGGACCCTTCTGTAAAGAGTGGCAAGATTTCCAGGCTCAAGACTTGCAGTAGGTTTTTCTTTCTTCCTGTATTTTCTGTTCTTTCCTTCCCAGCGGATCTTTCTAAGTATTTAATCTGTGGCTGTGATGAACGTGTGTTTCAGGTCAAATGTTTATGTTTCTGGTGCTTGGAGGAACCAGGCTGGAAGCAGCTCAGACTCACTGCTTTCCATGCGTCTTCTGATGCTGCTTCCTCAGTTGGTGTAAGGCAGGAATGCTTCTGCTGGCCTTTCTCATTCTGCATCAGGAGTTACTCAGGGTGCTTAAGAAACTAGAAGTAACATGTATGGAGAATATTTTTCTAGCTGAAAGTCTGTTCTGAGACTCTGAAATTTGGCTAATAGGTAAATAATCCCTCATAAAATATAATAACGGAAGAATATGCTACTGACGTTTAAAAGTAAAGTCTAGGTTTCTTCTGCTTCTTGGACGTCAGCTTGGATTTGGTCACTGGCATCTTGTTTTTCTGAGGGTGTGCTGTCTCCAGTTTGAGATCTTTATTCCCCATTTCTTCCCACTATTTATTATTTTTCAACACCCCTTCTCCCCCAACATACAAATGACGGACAGATTTTCTTTGCAGCAAAACAATTGTATTTTTCTGTCCTAAGTAAGCCTCTCTTTAAACCTGACACTGACAGTCATTTTAAGTGCTTCTACTTGCCTTACTCAAAACAGAGTTATGTTAAGAGAAATTGTGCTGCTGCTTTTGTTTATGTAGTAGTACTGTAATAGGAAAAGACTTGTTCTTGGTACAATGAATGCTGGTACACCAGAAATCCTGCTAATGATAGTGATTAATGGGTGCTGCTCAAAATAGCTATCACTGCTGATATGCCTAATTGTGCAGTATGAAAAGAGCTCCTTTATTCCCAGTAATCTCAAGGTGTTTCTAGAGTTTTAGAGAAGTGTGATCGGTGCATACAGATAACTGCACAGGGAGACAGATAACTTGCTGGAGTGTGGCATCTCTCGGGAGCTTGCCGCTGTGCTGCGGAACCAGTTTGGGCTGAGAATGAGTATTTTCTTATGGTGATTGTAGGTAGATAGAATATTATTACTGGAATTGAGTGTTAGCCAGTGCAACACCCTACATGTTGCAAACAATGCCAGGGTATTGTTAGTAGCTACAGAAGGGGTTTATATCATACATGAAAGATGACATTTCCAGCAGCATGGGTAACCTCATCACAGGGCATTGTGCTGGGGCTGGTTCCGAGCACAGCTGGCACTGCTGCATTTGACAGAAATTTGTGTTGCAATTGCTCTGCTGCTCCTGGCGGTTGGTGATGTGTCTGGATACCCTTCCCAGGCGTTTGGGCAGCAAGTGATGGTGAGATGCTGCAGGCAATCCCATGCTCATGGGCCATGGTGCATTCCAGGTTCTGTCTGGATTTTGTTCATGCTGGAAACTTAATGGGGACTATGGATCTAAACCATAGGAGATCCTATGTCTTAATACCTGTACAATCTGAAATTCTGGCTTGTAGCATTAAAAAATATTTTGAAAATTAAATAGAATATGTTAAAGGTGGGTTCCAAACTCACTGAGAAGCAGCTTGAAGTTGTGTTTGTGGCACCTCTGGCTTTGTGTTTCTTTTCTTCTGCTGTTTATGTACCTCAAGACAATTTTACATCA
Source organism: Bombycilla garrulus (assembly GCA_013400315.1). NCBI lineage: Eukaryota > Metazoa > Chordata > Aves > Passeriformes > Bombycillidae > Bombycilla > Bombycilla garrulus. The sequence goes on from VXBU01005192.1 coordinate 417,759, forward strand.
GGTGCTGTTTAGATATTTGTTCTTTCAGCCATTGAAGAAACCCTTAAGGTCTGTGGGGGGGAATAGGATACATTCCATTCACAAATTCTGCTTTGCAGGTTAATTGCCAATTTGGTCTGATAGCATTCCAGTCTTGTAATGTTCTGTGGATAAACTGGTTTAGTCCAGTCCTTGAATTTTGTCAAAATGGTGATTAAAAGAAGGAGAAAAGAAAGATTTTTAAAATTAAATTTCAAAATTATAATTTTGATGTTAATGAGGTGTGTTTCACTTTGAAGAGCTCTAATGTGACAAGACAAATTGTTTTGGGAACTGTGGTCTTGGAATATCAATCTTGCCTTATCCTGCTGTAATTAATGAATTAGTGTGTTGTTTACTTCAAATAAATTTTGGGGAGTTGATCTGTGTGATTCTGTTAAGGTCACAAGCTCTGCATGAGGCAAACCAAATTCCAGGGATTCAGGCTGGAGCACTTCAGAGTAAAAGAAAAAGGAGTGAATGTGTGTGAGAAAAAGCAGAATAGAAGATGTAGAAACGTTGGTCAAGCTTTGAAGAATGACAGAACAGGGCTGAAAAGGGGAATGCAAAGGACTCCAGGTATGAGTGGGGGAGTCCTGGTATGTCTATGAGTGCATGAGTGGGTCTGAGGTAGGAGTAGCTGAACTCTGTGAGGCTTTCAGGCATCTTTGAGAGGCTGTGCAGCACGTCAGGCATTTTCCCAGCTGTGATACTGCATTCCATCGATGGCAAATTGGCTTCAGTCTGGTGATAACATACGGCAGCCTATCCAACTCAAGTTGGAAGTGTGATATTCTAGGACTTGGCTTTAAAGAACCATTTTCACTAAGGAAATAAATATTCTTCCTTCTAAGGAAAGCCCTCATAGGAGAACATGATAGCATTGGTAGATAAAATTTTTGCTGTATTAGCTAAAAAGCAAACCAAAAACTTTAAAAAAAAAATTTCTGTAGAATGACTGCCCATGTTTTACTTTTAGGATCATATCAGACAAAATAATGCCTTAGGAAACATCTTTACAATACCTCCCTAAATTGTGTCCAATTCCTCCTTACGTTTTTAGTAGCATTTTCTGCCTGAAATATCTGGTGAGTGTTTTCTGGTTTAGGCTAGTTAGATTTTCATTGTTCCTTCTCCGTGAACTTTTGTTGCTGGCTTTCCTAACAGTTTTTGCTTTTTGAAGTGGTTGGGGGTTTGGGATTAATAGGACTCTGTTTTGGTTTATGGAGTCATACTACAGTGGAGTACTCATCAGGCCTTAACATTTTCTGATCAGCATTTCTGTACAACAGCATCGCAAAAACCAGATTATTTGGGAAATTTCAACAGGAAAATTCTTTCACCACTCTGTCGGACACTCCTCATGTTGAGCTGTCCTATTTTTGTTCTTTGCTGACTCTACCTATGTGCTGGTTAGAATGCTGTAAGGGAACATCTCAACTGGCTGTTTAATAACAGTATTTTAGGTGTGACTCTTGTTTAGTTGTGCTCTCAAACATGACATTTAAATGGTACTGTCCAATTATAGAAAATTCCTGGGGCTCTGTCTCGTGTACTCTGCAATCTGGGAACAGAATCAATCTCCTCAACCTAAACAGCTTTTGAATGTAAGAGAAAGTTTGTTTCCCTTGATAGAAATAATAATATTCAACTTGGTTTCTTTACTGCTTTATTTTAACACATTTTGAGAACTCTAAAGCAGTGTATAGAAAGAGTTGTAGAGAACAGGGTAGGAGAAGAGCAGGAAGAAAGGACCATGGTAGACCTTTTTTCCATTTCTCCACAGGCATCTCTAGTGTTCATTCATGTGAGAGTTGTCTACCAAAGAAATTTCTCTCTAATCCTGTCTGTAACGGAGTGTTTTTAGTTTCCCAAGTAGATTACCTGACTGTCATAACTGGTATATTTGTGAGTTTCTGGATGGTGTTGGGAATTCCTCTGGATTTACTGGGGTAAAATTAGATGCTTTGAAGGCTGTCTACATGATTTGTCTCATACAGGGTATTCAAGACAATGTTCCTATGTATTTTTTAATGAAAGTTGAACTTCCTGCTCTTCTGTACATATTACAGAAGTTGGCTGTGTACCTGGGAACACTTTGAGTCCAAGCACAAGAACTTCCCTGGAGAAAGATAAAGTACCTGAATGTTTGCTGCTCACATTCCAGGAAAATCTGGAGATGTTTTAAGTGTTGCTTCCTGAGAGTCTTAAGTACAAGGTAATATTTTTAAAAGTTCCTTAAAAGTATTTTAAGCTGACAATCTCATCCTGAAGAACCTAGATATTCTTTTTATATAATCACGTAATAAAAATGCTGTAAAGCAGAGACAGCTGTAGGGTCTAGGAGGGACACACAGAGAAACACTCCTCTTCTTGAAAGACTCTTCTCATGTCTGCATTCTCACAGGTGCAGTAAAAGATGGGGAGTCACAGGGGAAGGATCACAGTAGCTAAATTTAATTCTGTACCAGACTCAAAAGATTTGAGGAAGGTAACTTCTTTCTGGTGAGTATTTCAAAATATTTCTCAGAATGCTATTTGCAAGTCTTGCACCAGATTGTATTGTATTATGTGGAAGGAGGAAGAGGGTACCTAAAAATGCTGTTCTTCCAGTTCTGTATGTTCTTCTTCAGGGAAACTTCAGTGTAGGATGAGTTTGTCATCTTCAATGCTCAGAAGAAGCCATGTTTATCAAAAGGAGGTATTCATCATTTGTTAGAGGCCCCTGTGTTTTGTAAAAGATGGGAAGATCCTGAGGAGAGAGGATACTTGATAAGAAGGGAGAGTAGCAATGCTGCTCCTGTTGAGTGGTCTGCAGTTAAGGCCAGGTGGTGCAGAATAGCGTTAACTAACGCTGTGCAAAGACATTGTTACAGATTCCTGCTTCATCAGTGCGTGTTTCTGAGCTGCAAAATAAACTTTATTTAGGCTCTTACCGAAGACATAGTTAAGTATTTGTGGTTTTTTTGACTGAGCAACGCAGCTTGCAAGTACTTAAATAATATGAACCCTTTTTGCTATATGAGATGAGCATTTGCAAGCAAGTGATGCCATCAGAAACTTAAGTATGATGATAAAAAATAGATCTTCTGCTAAATATGCATGCATTCTTTAGTAAAAACTAAACCTTTAATTTACTAAATAAACAAAAGAGAATGAAGAAACTTGGTAATGATCAGAATTTTGTTTTACTGTGTTCAGTTTTGAATGGTGCAGATGAGACCAAGACTACTGTTGTTGCCAGGAGAGCAGAGGTGTAAGTGGGTACTTGGGCATTCTTTACATAAAGAGAGCAAACTGGGCATGCTTGAGTAATTCATAGTGCAGTACAAATAAATTGTCCTTCCACCAGTGTAAATAGATGCACATCTTATGATAGAAACAAGGTTAAGACTTTGGTAGTGTTACACTTGTTTTGGCTGTTTTTGAAGAAAAGTTGCTGATGTTTATGTATAGCAGGGGATAGTCAACTAAAAATTAAATTTCTTAAAATAATGCAAGTGTATGTGAACTTTTAATTCTGTGGCTTATTTTTGTTTCATGCTGATGAAAATTGTAGGGAGTCCTGGAAGGAAATACCAGTTATTAGAACCAAACCCTGAAAAACAGATCATATTGTAGAAACATTCTGCTTTGGGAATATGCTTGGTTTCGAATTAAAATGTTGGAAAAGTGCTTAGTCAAAAGAGTTTCTGTCTGTCTTGTATTACTTTCAGAAGGAGAACGAAAATGTTTTTTTTGAGCAATACTGTTAGATCTCATAATAAACTTCTTTGTGTAAACATTGCAATAATTTCCAGAGCAGCAGATTGTGATGTTGAATTCAGCGCTTTGACCTCATTCCAGGCCCAAAGAGAAGCAAACCTTGTAAAGTTTTAGGCAGGTATTGCAAAATAACTTTGGTAATTAACAAATTTCATATAAAATTTGGCTATTAATTTAACACAGACTTGTTCACACCTTCTTCTTAGCAAAGATATTCTACAAATCCAGGTTATCAACCCTAACTTAAATATTGTCTTTCACATAAATGACCATTTCAGTTTTAAGACCAACTGCTGCATTGTGGGACAGTATATGATCTGGTTTGTCAGTCTCTGGTCAAGTGCCCTTAGAGCTTTTTCCATGTGGAAAAGAGGTACATATGACCTGTGCTATTTTGCAGTAAATCTGTTGCTTGGTTTAGTGGTTAGAAAAGTTCCTTGACTGGTTAAGTGAATCCATTGCTCTGCAGATGTTTCTGGATATGAAATCTGTTGAAAACCACTAATGATACATTTTTTTGTTTTTGTGTAGGAATGTTGCATTTTTGTGGTGATGAATTGGTATGATAGATTAAATCTGCAGTTGACATACAAGATTTAGGGAAATGCTTTTTGGGTAAAGTGCATTTTCTTCCTTTGAAGATGCAGCAGAAAAAGAGGTGGTTTAATTTTTTTTTTCCCGATCTTAGTTTCTGGAGTGGTTGCGTTGTAGGAGGTTTGATTAGGATTGTCTGATACTGTCAGACAAATGAGTAACAGACCATGGTTTGCTCTGTACTTGTGCTTCTGCTGAGCATGGGTTAGAAGATGAGAACTGTTCTGTATGTGCCCTCCTTTTCCATATTACTGTGGTCATCAGGTCCCTGTCAGATCAAAGGAGCTGTCATTCAGGTGTCAGGAGGGGACAGGTGGTTGCTGTGTATTTGAGCGCATTTCTGAAGGGTGTTCTTTGCTCACGTATGTCAGGTGAACACTTTGTGGGAATTGCTGGGGCTCAGGGTAGCAAAGGGCAGGACTGAGGAGCTCCTCTGGCTTTAAGGGTACAATATATAAGTTTAATTTGTTTTTAAATAACTGAACAGTTTGTTGCTTGTGCAGTACATTGATTGGGGGGGCTTGTGACAATTTGCAGTGATTTTTAAGCTTCTCAACTCAGTTTCTGAGGACATGTCTGTAGGCTGGCATGTTGCTGTTCTTCAAGTTCCATTATCCTTGCCCTCGTATTCATTGTTCCGCTGCACTTAAGGGGATTATTGATGGAAATGTGTCTAGACTTCTTTCTCTTGCATTTCAGCATCTTTTGCTGTGTTTCACTTGAAAGGCCTTCATAGACCTTAATTTCGTGCAGTATGAGAGATGAAGAAGACTACTGCTGGTTTTATATGGCTGACAACATTTGGCTTAATGTTATAGTTTGTTTTTTTCCTGAGACATTCATGTTTTTATGGGCTTTTTTTCAGCTTCATATTGCAACCAGTGGATGCTTTTCTCTGTCTGGTGTAATATGTTGTTGCTGGTATTTTAAGTTGCATTCTGAAACAGGAGAAAATTACGTATTTGAGTCAGTTGCTTTCTGCTAAAAAATTATATCTGTATTTTGTCCTGAAATTGTTGTAGGACAGATGAGGGAGCTTCTTTGCCAAAATTCTTGTGGTTTCAGGGAGGTAGTATATTGTGTCTTCTTCATATATGGTATTTGATACGTTCTGATCTAGAGCACGAGTTTTCCTATCTCCTTTCTTAATTGTATTTTGCTGCACATGAAGTGAAAGACCAAGAACAAGGGTAAGTCTAGTTCACAAAATTTTCTACACTACATAGTAATGCTCCTTTTCCTTTTAACTTAAAGCTTTGTAAGTGATCCCGTCTAGATAATCATGAGTGTTCCTGGGAAGGTGTGCTGTGTTTTGATTCAGATGTTCAGTGTGTTGAAGAATAAATTATAATATGAACGCAGGGCATGCATGTTTATGCTAAATATTTTTCTCTAAAATGAATTCTAATGTGAGCAAAGTTAAACTGGTGTAATTTGGAACAGCAGACTTGAGGCAAAAATGCAAGTTCCTGTGTGTGAATATTGATAATTGTGCTTGGTAGCATGTGAAAAACTTCATCGTGCTTCAAAGCACTGTTGCCTTAGTGGACTTAAAATCCCTTATTTAGCTGTTGGCTAAAGATTTGTGTTGAGGTTTTATTTTAATTTCTTCTTTTACATCACACCATTGATCTAAGTGCTGTAGTTCATTGGCTTTCCCTGACCTTACACTGTCACAGGCAGGTAGTGTTTTGGCCAAAGGATGGTGGGTTTTTGTCTGAAACAGTCCAAACCTGGTCATCTCAGAGGACCGACTTAATATATTCTTAAAAAAAAAAAAGTGGGGAACAGTAATTGCAGCTGTAGAATAACCCTCAGAAGAGGGAAACACTTGACAAATTGACTTATATCTGCGTGTGTCCTCAGGTGTAAGATGCCTTTGTCTTAACTGTTGGGTATTCCAGCACAGCAGGTCAGATGTTGTGTACCTCCTTGATAAGAGGTAAGAACCAGCATTTAAAGGACTAATACTCCAAAAGTGATGCTTTGTAGTTGATGTGAAGGGAAGACCTGGTTTTTGTTTTCACTGGTGGAATGATATTTTTCCTAAAAATGCTGCTTCATGTTCCTCCTTATGGAAGATACTGCCTCATCTTGGACTGGTGCAAGCTGAAGGTTGTGTGGCAGGTACTTGTGGCTTACTTGCACTTACACTGCCATGCCTCTCCTTTTTTTGTTTTCTTTGTTCAAAATGTTGGGTTTTGTTAAGTATGAGAAGATTGTAGTAAGAAACATAGCAAAGCAACTGCTCATTGTCATGAACCTATTAAGTAATTGAGAGTATTCAATGTGATCTTTTAGAATTACAAATATTAGGTTAAAAACCCTTTCCTTTATGAATAACAAGCTTAAATTTGTCACTTTTCACAAGAGCATACAGTGATATGGCAAGGGAGAATGGCCTTTGCTGATGGAGAGTAGATTTAGATTAAATATTAGGAGGAAATTATCCCCTGTGGGGGTTGTGAGGCACAGGGTGCCCAGAGAAGCTGTGGCTGCCCCATCCCTGTAAATGTCCAAGGCCAGGTTGGATGGGCCCTTGGAATAACCAAGGATAACTGGGATAATGGAAGCTGTTCCCTATGCACAGCAGGGGTGGAATGAGATGGGCTTTAAGGGTCTTCCAAACCAAACCATTCTGTGAATTCAGGAGAAGATAAGTCAGGTATTTACAATATTGGTATGTGGTAAAAACCTCAATGCCACAAGGTTTTTCATGGATGCTTTTTCTTGAGTAGTTATCTTCTAGGTGCTTACTAGTAGAGATTGCTTAATATAACATTGAAATAGTTTTTCTTAGTAGTAAATAAGTGTCAGTTCTGACTAAGAAAAATCCATTACTTTGACCAGAATGTGGACAAAGAAATGACTCCTAAACAGAGTGTATGTTTCAAACTTCAGAGGCAAAGAAATGTCAGCATAATCGCCTGGAAAATATGAAAAGCAGTCCTTGGAATAATTTTCTGGTTCAGACAGAGAATAAAGCATTAGCTGTTAGAGGACCTAAAGTTCCATTTTACAAGTGACTCTACTGTTTAAAGTGATTTGCTGATAGGCATGCAGCAACTCAGAAAGCAGCAGGATGCCTCACTAATAGCATTTGAGAGCCCTAAAATGTAATTTCATCCTAATTTTGAATATTGTTATATTGATATGCTGTAAAAAAATCTCCATCATTTCATTGCCAGGCACAGAATAATCTCATTTTTGTATGCTGCTGAGTCCAGTCACTCTCCTTTTCCCCTGTGATTATTTTTGTTCTTACTTTTAGATTTACTTTCTTTTTTCCTGCTTTAGACTTTAATTCCCATATAAAACTCCCCTGAGTGTATGTGTTAGACAGTGAGGATTGGATTGTTAGCTGAAAGATGGGGAGAGGAATCTGCCGTGTTGAAAATGCAAAAGATTTCCTGTTGTTGTTACTCAGTTTGGTGCAAGTGAGTGTCCCTGAGGCAGCTGAAGCACTGCTTAAACTCTTCTTGCTTCATGTAAATGCACAAGTGGTAGCAGAGGATAAAACCCCTTGATGTATCCAATAATACTCTGATCGTGGTTAGTTCTAGTTCTGTCTTTAGAACACATTGTTCCTAATAAAATAAATGCACAAAGTGGTGTGGCCTGCTCCAGCTGCAGTGTGTTACTGGATGCTTTGAAGGAAGGTAATTATTTTATTTATTTCTAGACTTGAAATTTTGAGAAAATGTCTCACTGAAATTCAACTCCCTCAGTAGGAAGAACACGCACTGTGTAGTGTGCACATAACAGGCATTGTTAGGTACATGCAGGAAATCCATATTTTGTATTGCTGTGGGTAAACCAAATCTATAAATACCTCAGTGTGCAGTAAGGATGTTTGTCTAATACTGTGGGGTTTAAGCTGGCTGGAGTTAATCTAAAAGTAGGGAAAAAATTGAAAATAGACCAGTGTTGTTGAATTGGAAGCAAGAAAGCAGGATATGTTTTTAGCGTTTGAAATTTGCAGGAAACAACAAATTTCATGTTATAATAGAAATGCAGAAAATAAATGTGGCATCCCTGTGTTTTTGCATTATAGTGTTCCCTGAGAGATTTCTACAGATACATATTGTGGACTTATGTAGAGTATAGATATTGTAATTGCCTAACAGAATAATTCTAAAAGCAGAGCAAAATCCTTAGAGAGCTGTGAAAGGAAGGAGTATTGGTAGAGTAGGAGCACATTTCCCTATTTTTTCCCATCTAGCACTGTGGGGAACAGGGGTGGATGGAAATCCTCCTGCAGAGGTATTTGCTGTTCTGTTTGGTTGTGCTGTAGCCACTGGCACTTTCTCCTGCCATCAGTAATTCAGGGGCACAGGACACACAAGTTCAGGTTGTTTTCAGAGCCTGCCTAATGGGGCAAAAATGTGAAAGAAGGGGCATTATCATTAAACAGAGAACATAATAAAGAACTGCAGTGGAAGTTGAAGCCTTAGATGTCAAGGTCTAGCAGCAGGATTCTTTCCAACCACTTCATTATTCCCTGGGCTCTGTTACTGTGCTGCTTATCTTAAAGCAGATGCAAGGAGAAATTTTTTCCAAAATATTGATTTCACTTACCTTCTCCAGAGCCATTGTGTAAGTTGTTGTTTCTGTAATACTCATTATGGAAGAGCGTGGGCATTGAGTATTGTCCAAAATCAGCCTGGCTGAGCCATAATTGCTGTGTGATGGTTCCACTGGGGCTAGAGAAACTTGGAAGCAGTGAGTATGTGTGAATGTTTTATCTGAGATCTGGGTTCAGACAGAAGATTCCTACTGTATTTCTTGAGGGGAGTGAATCTGCAGTGTCCTCCCAGCAGGCTCCAGGCTGCCCTGGCAGGGAAGCTATGTGAGCTCAGCCAGGTGTGTCAAGGAGGTTTGTGGCAGGTAGCAGAGTGGCTAATACAGTGTTTACTAGACCATGTTGGTATCCTTGTAGGTCATATTAATGTACTTACTAGTTAAAATTGAATCATTAAATTAATTTTTAAATATTGGTTTAATGACAGTGTTGTTAAATATCGAAGAAAAGCACCAAGGCACTCTGGTGCTCGGTGTCCATTTCACCCCATGGACAGCAGTGATAACAGCACTGCTGCCAGCACTTACTGACTTAGTTGGTGATGCTTGAGTGCTCCAAGTGAAAGGCTTCTTTTTCAAAAAATAGTTCTCAGGTTTTCTTTTAGATATTTTTTAAAAATTGCTAAATTTTCATTGAGCTTGAAAGCTTTTCATGTGCTCATTAGTAATTTGAGTGTTTCCCATCAATGACTCTGTGTTGAAAGGGTTGTTTTGACTTAGTTGAATGTGCATTGCATGCTTTATTGGAAATGAAGGCACAGATCAGCATGCAGCATCTATCCTTCATCAGTGACACTGCTCCAGAAGCGCTTTCCCTGTGAAATAATGATTTTTAAATGGTGTCACCTATGGATTAATTCTGGTACAACTTGGGTTTCATTCTTTATGACTAATGAATATTCTTAGCATGACTAAAACCACCTGTGTTCCCACAAGTTTATGAAAGATGGGAGTGGAAACAATGTTGAAAAATTAAAGTCTTAAATGCTGTCCTTGATGAGGACTTAGGTTTGCTTCAGTACCTTTCATAGTAAAGGCAGAGACTGTGGGAAAATGAACTTATATTTGCATTGACAAACAATATTATATTAGTTCTTTAAATTATGCATCTTATTACTTTGGTGTCCATAAAATGCTTAATTAATTCAGTATTTTGAAATAGCTGCCCCAATAGGGTTATTGGGCAGTGCTGTTGTGATACTCTTTTTCCGTTTGACTAACAGTATCCTTTTGAAAATGTGGCATGATAAATTTTTGTGGCTGTCATTCATTGACATGAGAATCTCAGTGCGTTTTTTTAAGTTGCTTCAAGTTTCAAGTCCTCATTTTGAGGTGGGGTGGAGAAGTTTTCAGACGTTGATCCTTAAGACTCAATTACCATTCAAAATATGGGTTTATAACATCATTTTTGATGTTTTTGCTGAAGGATGAGGCAGTCCTGACTTGCATTTCTTTGTGTTGACAGTGTAATTTTATCTGTTAAAAAAAAAAAATGAAGACAGTATTGTTATCCCCCAGAAGCCACCTAGGAATGAATCTCATGGGCTGCTCCTGGTTGTGCTGCTCCTGTCATTGATAACTTCTGTTTCTGATTCCCAGTGGTGGATAAATATGTTAATGAGGTGACTCTTGACTTCCCAATTTCTTCTGTTGTTTTTCAGTGTATTCCAAAATCCAGCTTTGCTATCTTAAAAAGTTCTCACACTTGGTTTTCTCTAGTCTGGTATGTGTTCACTTATCTGTTTTTATTCTTAACTGCTGGAGACTGTCCTTCCACTTCCACTGTTCAATTTGTGTGGAACTGGTAAGAAATTCAAATGACGCCCTGTTGAGGATAGGATGGAAGCTGAAGGAGTTGGAGAGAAAAGTAGAACAAACTGATGGTATTTACTGGAGCTGCCTGGGCAAACCGGTGTGAAACAACCCATATTGATTGTCAAGTACATTGATAAGGTGTCTATCTAAAGAAATTAACATATCGTGTCATAACACGTAATGTCATGGTCCAAGGATTATTCCTCTTAATTTTGCTTCTGTGGTCAAGCTGTCCCGTAACTGATTGCATCTGAAATATATTTTGGAAAGTAATTTTGTGAAGTAGTAGTGTCAATTTCTTTGCTGTTAGCATCCTAGGCTGGCTAATTCTCTGATTAATCAAATCGCATCAGTATAGTTGGCCTTGTTTTGAAAGACTTGCTTCTGTCTTGGTGTATTATGAATGTTTTGGGGTGTGGGTCCATGGGAATTCCCTTTTTTCCCTCAATTTCAATGAGGGTGTTCCCGAAGGAGCAGGGGCCAGGTTGATCCCTGTGTGCAGGGTGAGCACATACCCAGCTCAGCAGTGCCCTGCACTCCCTCCCCCTCCTGGGGGTGCTTTCTGGGACTGAAATCGCTCATTCTGGGGTAGGGAGAGGTGTGCTTAGGGTGGTTGCTGAAAACTCAGATGTGCTTGTACCTCTTGGCAGCTCTAAGAGGGCCTGGGCAGGTCAGGCTGCAACCTCCAGGCTTGGGATGCATGCTGGAAACTTAGTTTTTCAGCACTTCGGAGACAGAAGAACCTTTTTGCATTCCTCTGGGAGCTGTTTGTTAACAAAGTGCTTTTGTGGGGGAATTTGTTCATGGAAACACATTTGCCCTAGCAACTGTACAGATCAGGTATAATTGGTAAAAATATGAAAGAGGGTTATGGATAGTGGTCATTAATTAGAAGTGGTGATGTTGACCTGGGGCCTGGATGGGTGTCTGGTCCAATAGGCTGCTTTTAATTTGGTTTGTGTCACAAATGTTACAGAATCAATGGCAAACAAATGACTTAGTTTGTTATTGCAAAAACCCAAACAAGTTTAAGCAAAGTTCTCATAACTAAATGGTGTCAGATGAGATTTGCTTTGTAACAAAACCCTATAATTTGTAAGACTTTAACTTAATGTCCATAGATAGTCTCTCAAGTATGAATAATTGCTGGAAGTTAATGCTCTGCATTGCAAACTGCCCTGAAGTGCAGATCTGTTGTTTTTTAAGGTCTTTAGATAAACCTTCCAGCAAATTAAGCTGTTTCATTGCAGTGGAGTACTGACAGTAGCATTTAATATCTTTTTCAGTGAAAGCTTTAAACCTGTATTGTATAAATACATTGTTTCTAGTGCTCTTAAATGTAATGTTAGATTGTCCTCAATAAGAAACATATGGCTATAAATTCTGACATACTCCATGCACTGTCCTGACTGCTGGAAGCAGAGTGTGCAATGCGGAGGATATTTAATTTAAAAAATTGGGATAAGGGTCGTGAATGGTATGCTAGAAATAGAAAATAAGATTAGAGGTTATGTTTCAGGCATGGAGCTGTCTCTGGAGGGGGGAACAGAACAAGGTTACGCCAAGGTTTGGAGCCTGCCTGGGGGATGGGAGAAGGGAGGAAATCCAGCAGTGGCTAAAAATGGTGCCTGGGGGAGTTTGTAGTAATACACACAATAGGAGTTGCCAGGCTGAAGAATTGTCCTGACGCTGAGCCTTGTGCATTGTAGCCTTCTCCTTGCTGGTGCCAGATTAGTCATGGGCAGTGGTTGGTACCAGAGGGGCAGTCCTGGTGCCAGCACAAACAGTCCCAGTGCTGAAAAGGTTGCTCTCTCTAAACCTGATACTGGGGAAATGTGTTTGGAAGGGGCCTGGCCAAATCCATGGTAGATGCATCAGCTGGGATTGAGACATTGCTTAAATGTATTTGGCATCTTTGTAATGTCTCATGGCTGGCAGAACTTTACTGTGTCACTGTTAGTGCAGCAGAAAAGCCCTTTGTCAATAAAAAATGCTGGCAAGGAGAATCAGCGTGGCTCAACTTGCCTAAGTATCATTTAACTGACGCTTAGTCTTTGATATTGCTGATAAATTTTAAGTATAATTGACACATCAGAAGATGACACTCAAAATTTTGTATGTTTATTTCCTGTTTTACTTTGTGAACAAAATCCAGCTTTTTAAGGAGTATGGAGAGATGCCACAGCATGTACGTGGTTAGGGGGTGGGCTTGGGATCTTCCACTTCTGTGTGTGCCCCTGTTGGGACTTGGTGTTTCAGGGGGAACACACATGGGGTTTCAGAAAGATCTAACAAATAATGAAAGTTTAAGTCTCCAGGTTTGCCTCTGGATATTATATTTCTACTGAATAGATCAATCCTATTGTGTTAATTTGTTTCATGGATTAAAACATTGCATTTTTTTCTCTTTCAAAATGCAAAACCATAAATATCCCATTGTATCCTCTGCTGCACAAGAGTTCTTGCACAACTCAGTGCAGAAATGTTTGGCACATAACCTGGTGACAAATCATGCCCTTGACTGAGGGCTTAGTTGCTTATATAAAGCTATCAGTACTTTTAATTTCAGGACATGGTAAAGTGGTGTGACTGTTTCATACACTGTAGATTAGGATTGATAATTATTTACTGATGATTTTATTGGGCAATATTTGAGAGTTCTTTGGTGAATAATTTTCAACCTAAGAACAAGGCAGTTTCTTTAAAGAGAAAAAAATCACATTCCATCAGCCATACCCCATCAGTATTTCTGTGCACATCACTGTGACTGCTGTGTGCCTTTCCCTGCTGTATAGTTAATGCAGCAGTTCAGAGCCGGCAGAATTCCATTTATGCATTTGTTAGCAAAGAGCTCCTGGGGGAAGTTATTTATACTCCTTGGTAGCATCTACACCAGATTAATTTTCCAAATGTGTAAATTTATTAGTATTGAAAGAAATTAAACTTTATTTTGAAGAATGTTAACTTTGTTTTGAAAGAAGCAGAAAAAAATTGTTAAAATATTAAAATACTTGCTTTTTTTAATAAAAGGAAAATAAGTTTAATCAAGCTAGTCTTCATAGGAAAAGCATAAAAAAATGTATATCCAAGGTAACTAATTGCTTTTGAAGACAGAAATTTCTTACAGGTTTCTCTGTGTAAGGAATGGATGGAGCACACCCAAGGTTGCTGCAGAGTTACTCAGCGTGCAGCTTTTCGATGTTGACCTGTGGCTTATTTTGGCATTTATGTTGTGTGGATGAAAAGCAACAAATTATTGTGTGGTCTGAAATAGCAGGTGGGACTACCGGAGCAGCTAATGGAGGGCCCTGGAATCTGGAGTCCCAGAGATGGGAGCTGCTGCTGCGATGGCCATGGCTGGGACGCTGCGGACAGGGCAGAAGGGGGATCCCTTTGTCCCCAGTGCTCGTGTCTGAACTTGCTGTTAACAGCATTTGCAGAAGATTGAGCAGCTCGGGGAATGATTTTTTCAGCTGTCCGCTGTCTAAAGCAGGTGGAACAGCTAGGTAAGCAGTAACCTTTGGGTGGTCTTGGATGGGGAAATATCACAAGTGGCAAGTTTGGGCTCTGTCTTTTCCTTTCAATTTGTATTAGAGATTTACAATCTAGGGAAGGATGCTATATTTGATCATAGAACTAAACCTATTTTGGCCCCAGCTGTGCAGGAAGAGTTAGGGTTATTTTTAAAATCTCATCTATTAATTTAAATTATTAATTATTAAATTAAGCTTAAAAAATTCTGGCCTTAATGAGGAGGCGAATGCTGTGCCCAGGACACACAAGCAGCTTTTTTGATCAGAAAAAAAATGAGGAAAGGTTATGAAGCATGTTACTGCTTCTACTTTGCCGATCTTTATGATCTCAAGTTACTTGTCACCACTGTTCCTTCATCAGCTACAGAGATTAGTTATACTAATTATGAGAACTAATTATTCTATCTATTAGTTCTATTAGAACTAATTATTCTAATTATTTAGAACTAGTATTAGTTCTAAATATATAAGAAAACATATTAGAAGCCATAAATTTGCTAGAAATAAACAATTTTGTCAGTTCCAAAATTCTTCTGTTACAGAGGTCTAGTTCAATAATGATTTTTAGAATTAAAGTGAAAACTACTCAGCTACTACTATCTGTGGAATTGCTATTTACAGTAGTATTATGCTTTTATAGTATTATGGACACACTAATGTTTGGTTTTGTTATGAGAGGGAGACTGTAAATCACACTGGATTGCTCTGGTTTATTCATATCCTGTGACAGTGAATCAGATACTGCTGTCTATATACAGACTGAATTGCCAGCCAGCTTTGGGCCCAAATATGGTAAACATAATTATGTTCATTTGCTGTAAAAGTACATTTTCCTTCGTTTAACATTTTCATGATTACAGTTTTCTGGTAATTCCATAATTTTCAACATGAGAGGGATATGAAAGGCGTAATCATCGTGTCCCTCTCTTCACTGTAGACTATAGTTTGTTTTCCTGGGCAAAACTCCAGCTGTTCAGTGATGAATTTACTGCTGCTCAAATGCAGTGAGCCCATAAAGCATTTGGAAAGGCTGTTTCTGGGACAGGAGCTGTGAGGACAGAATCTCTGTGTGCAAACAGCAAAAGCCCCATGGTTGCAACTGTCCTGTGGCACTGAGGGGATGTGCTGATGTCAGTTTTCCTGATATAGATTCCTGTTTCCTATTTTTGGAATTGAAATTAATATAATTTCAGAATACTTTATACTCCTCAAGTAGGAGACTTTCAGTGAATGAGTTGGGAGTGCATTAAGATAAAGCTCCTACTCTGTACTGAAGAGAATAAATATTAGTAAATATTGAATTAGGTTTTGATTTCAGTCACAAAGGAGTCTTTATGGTAATAGTTGTTAAATGAAAAAAAGGATAGTTTTCCCTGTGGGAATACATGCTAGTAGTTGTCACTTCATTTATCCAAGAGGGTTAGGATCAGTACATTTAATGCAGCTAAGAAAGTGCATTTGCAAGGTTTTTTCATTGTTTTGCTGTAGTCTGGTATCAAGAATGTTGTAGATGAATTCTGTGGCAAGTGTTGAGAATTCAGGAGCAGCATAGTAATTTGGGTAAGGAAAGATTGTTGGTGTTGAGTTACTCCAAATGTTTTGAAAGCTTTCATCATCCTTGCTGCAAACAGGCAAAAAAAAATCACAGGCTTTACAGGATTTGCTGTACATAATCTGTCTCATGTTTCTAGTACTCAGAACTTCCTTCTTCATAGAAGAGCTTTAAATGTGTAGATGTTCTATAATTTTCTCTGCTTTAAAATACTACTTTAATTTAACACTACTAAAAGAATTAAAATGTCTACTGAAGTTACTCTGGGTTTGGATTTTTTTAAAATTGTATAACATCACAAACTCTTAAAACAGTTTGGCCTAGGGATATTTATTTCAGTGGAAGAATTCAAACGTGTGTGTGCTGGGAAGTGCAAGTCCTGGGGCATTATGAAATGTAGTATCTGTGTTTGCAGGAGCAGCAGAACGGCTGCAAGTCTGAAGCATGAAGCAAAACAGCTGAGCTGGGATGAGGAAATGTTTCTGTTTGCAGAGGAGTTGTAAACAGTATGTCCTTGTAGCACTTGTGACTGTTCCACTGCTTTCAGTGGTTGCTGGGGTGGAGAGAGTGACAAAGTAAAAGTGGCTAATTCAGGCTTCAAAACTGATCCAGCTCAACCTTCTTTATCCCTTGGAGGTTATAAGTGGATATCTAGGGAAAGGCAAGAGCAGGGTGAATTTGTGGGCAATACTAATTTAAAACTGTCCTCAACAACTTGCTGCATCAGGGATTTCCTAAGCCTGTGGTCAGACTGTTCAGGAATCCAAGTTGTCCCCTCTGTAAGGGTGGGTGATAAGACCAGAACTGCACACTAAATTTGAAGTGTGGTAAACCATGGATTTATGCAGTGGCATAAGTATGTGTCTGGCTTTTCCAGCACAACTATTCCTTTCCGGACTCCTTCTATTCTTCTGACTCTGCCATTCAGAATCAGGCTGATGTTGAACAAAACCAGTCAGTTGTAGCATTGAGATTACCTTCCTCAGTGGTAATGATCAGACCAGAGCCCATCATTTTGTGTGTGAGGTGAGGATTCTTTTTCCATGTATGAGTTGATAAGTTTATCCCTAATTAATCTAAGTCTTTAGTCCCTTAGTCCTGTATATATATATAATATGTTCAAGCATGCAGTATGTCATGCCTGAATAGTGTAGTACTGGCCTGGGTTCTTATTCCCACTTGTCTTTCCAAGTCCTGTTTGAGGTATGATTTGTTCAGGACAATGAAAGCTTCCTCAGAAGAACCTAGCTGTTAAAAGAAGATGTGTTGAAGAGTGTCTTTCATTTATTTCTCTATGGACTTTGTCAATGAGTGGAAATAATTCCCGTTTTTCTGGGTGTAGAAGCTTTTTCTACAGTGTTGGAGTCCATGGACGAATAATTTTAAGCTGATGAGAATAAATTTCTGTGTGGAGCCTTCTGCCTGGTTTCTTGATCTGCACTGACTCAGCAGTAACTAAGCTCTTCAAAGTGATTTCTTAAACCTCTTCAACGAATTTCAGTAGAAATTTTTAACTTGGATCTTAAAATGTGTATTGAAAACATCTCTTCCCAGTTAATATTACTGAAAACGAAGTATGACATCTGCTTGTGCTGGAAAGCTGCAGTTGATGGTGTAACTCTTACCTTACTCTGTGGTCCACTAACTGGACCTGGAACAAGTGCCTAAGTTCATTACTGAAATGAGCCCAGAGGTTTAAGATGTCTGCTGAAATCTAATGGGATTGTAGGCTGGTTTAGTGTTGGGATTTTTTTTTTTTTTCATGTATTGTGTTCATCCGCCCCCTCCCCATGTGAAAGCTGGTTTTCTGCATAAAATCTGGGAAATTGTGGTTTTTGGTCTTTTCAGTACACAACTGAGAAACAGATTTGTTTTCTTAATGCTTGTTTTTTCAGTTAAGTTTTAAAAAGAAAACACCATCCTAGACTCTGTGTTTGCGTTTTTAGTTTTGAATACAGTAATCAGGCGTGACAGGATGAAGAAGAATTGCCACATGGGTGGCTTCTGCTTAGAAGGACTTCAAGTGTGGATGTGATGTGCTGGGTGAGGGAGCAAAGACAGGTAATTCTCAGGTGACCATAGCTGGACCATGGTGCATAAGCTCGACCAAATAATATTCCTGTTCCACATTTCTTAATTGAATATTTCTCTAGCTCAGCCTTTCCTTCTTGACTTCCCTTCAGCAGGAAGCAAAATCTGTGGCCTGAAAAGATCATTTACAGGAACATGTTAATTTAATCTCAGGATTTTCTAGAAACTGTGAGCTCACTGTCCCTGGTTTGAAACCCTGGCCTGCAGTTTTTCACTCTGTTTGGGAGGGAAGTGTGTTTTTCCCACAGATGTGTGCATAGTTTCTCTTCCTGAGCAGGATCAAAGAATTCTGTAGGTGAGCTGTTCTGGGAGGCAGATCTGTGCCTTTTCTACAGAAATTTGTGCTGCTTATGCTTGCTCTCAGACTGGTCTCGTGAGTTTTTTCCTCATCCTAGCATATTTTCCAGCTCTGGTGGGGGAGTGTGCCTGTGGCTGGTGGTGAGTGCACCCTTTTGGGAGATGAGAGATGGAGCCTTGAGTCTCCCCTGGCTGACAGTCATGTGTGGGAGTTTCTCTTGCTGTGTGCAGGGGCTTTGTTAGGCTGCTCTCTCAAAATAATGGGCATTATTTTCTTTCACCTTTTCAAAGGGGAACTGGTCCTGCTTTCAGAATAAGTAGCATAAGCACCTATTGCTGAGGGATGATTGAAACAGTGATCCTGATCTGTCACAGGCGTCTATTTTTGACATTGGTGGAGGCACACAAGACTGAAAGAAGCTCTGGTTTAACACATTCCTTTCACCAGCTTTTCCTTTTGCTGTCATATCTTATTGCTGAGACTTGAGTTGTCTCAATTTGGAGCGTTACATGTTTTAATTCAAACAAAATGCAAGAAGTCTCCTGATGGTACTGTAGGCTTTGCCTTGGAAAAATCCAGTTCACTCTGCTGACAAGTCTGAGTCTGACTGTGGGACACCTACATTCCGTGTATATCTTCTAGGGAGTGTAGTCACACAGGTTTATAGGGTTTTTTTTTTCTGAAGGGTTAAGAGTTGGAAGTCAGGTGGTGTAGTGCTGAGCAGGCAGGACCCTCAGTATTTACCTAACTCCCCAAATTTGATGTTCTTCAGCCTTTTCCAGTTCTCTTTGTTTTTGAGTGGTTTTCATGACAGTGTCTCTGGTTATTTGAGTTTTTTGGACGGGGCATGGACATATTTTTGTCTTCACTTGTCATTTTGGGCACCTAACAGACATGTGCCTCTACAGGATTTTTTAGTACAAATGCGAAAGACACAAATCAACACAAATAATTCACTGTCATTACTTTAGGGAGCGTCGTTTTGAAGGAAAGAAAACTCCAGACAGAAGCATAATAAATTACTTCAGAGATTGTCTATAAATACTAGGTAGATATATCATCAGTGAAATTGGTCTTTTGAGTTAATAAAACCAGGTTGCTTGTTTAACAGATCTGAGTGCTTTGGTTGGTAATTGCTTCACTGGTGACAGGGAGCAGGTTCCAAATTAATAAATTACTCTGTTGAAATTTGAGGTGCTCAGTTTGATTCTAGTTGAGCTGTGCTAATTCCACAGGCCCTGTGGAGCCTGTTCTGGGAGCTCTGGTCCCCAGATGGGGCATGGAGGACATGGGGGCAATTCCAGTGTGGCTGCTGGCCCCCATCTGCCCCAGAGAGTCGGGAGGGTGGGCTCTGATGAGCTGCTCTTGGGAATGGGACACCCTGGTAGAGGTCTGTATCCAACAGGAGCTTCATGGATTAACTAAGGATTCACTTGAGTACTTTTTTCTTTTGGTTAGTTTTTTTTCTTCCAACTGTTCTGGGCAAGCAGCCAGAAAGGAATCCCAATAAGCAATTCTTGAGCTAACAAGAGCTAAAATGATTTTGGTATCATGGTCTATTTCTAACTTTTCTCTGTCCTCCTTTAATAGGAGATTTTTACAACTTGGGTGACAAAAAGACCCCAGACTAAAAGACCCGTCCAGGAGGTGCCTGGGTCTCCTGGAGGCTGCAGCCCACGCCATTAGAAGGCCTTGGAAAGCAATGCTGTTTTTCCTTCCTGGATCTGTAGCTCCAGACCAGAAGCAGTTGGGATTTGGTGAGGAGGGACCTCTCCCTGCTGGCATTCCTGGGCTGCTGGGGCTGTTGTCCTGTGCCTGCATCCTGCCACTTGTGGGAGTGAGTCTGGAAAAGCCTTAAGCCTCGTTTGCCCTGCTAGTGAAGATAATCAGTACTTGTTAACCCCTGTAAAAAAAATTGCATGCGTTAAGTATTTATGATGTGTTAGTAAGAAGTTCCAGGTGCAGAATAACTTGGTTGATGTCAGAGGTGGATGCATATTTTCTGCTAGTCAACATTACTTGAAGGTGGCTATTCTTGTTGACAAAAAGTTTAATTTTTGAAACGTAGTTTCAGCTCTTGTATTATTCTGAGACGTTTTATGTTCAAAACAGTGTTTGAAAATGAAAACAAATTTTAAAAGCTCACATGCATTGAATTTGATGTGTTTTTTTCTTCATGGGTGGATTGACAATATTAGACAGGTGCTATTCCTGTGGCAATTTTAATATTAATATATGTGGTTTATTGATGAGAGTAAAGGAGAAATTGTAGTCAAAGGCAGAATTTAGTTTATCAGGCTGAGATTTCTTGCTGAAATTAGAACGGTTCTTTTTATTGAATCCCTGGTCTGTGGATTCCAATTTCTAGTGTTTTTGAATGGATATGCTTTGTAGATGTAATCCATCTTCAGTCTGGGAGAGTGTAAAATGAATCAACTTCCAGTTAAAAATGTGATGTCTGTCTTAAAATCCCTCCCCAAAAGTAGTTGGGGATATCTGACTGGTTTCTTTAACCTGTTTATTTATGAGGATACTGAAAGGTTTAGTTGAAGGAGTTTTCACCATCTGTCTTAGTCCACTTGTTTTGTTACCTCCACTTAGTGACCTGTGTGGAAGGAGGAGCAGGAAGGGACCTGCTGCTCCTGCCCAGCCCTGCTGATCCCTGGGGGTGCAGGCTGGGTGTGGCTCACCTGGGCACACTGGTGCTGCTCTTTGCCAGCTCCCACCTGGGACTCCTTCCCATTTCTCCTGGTTCAGTAATGCCCAGAAATAGTCAGAACTCTGTCGCCTGCCTTCTGCAGCCCTGGCTGTTCTGCCCACTGTCCTTGCCAGCGTGGTGCTGCAGGTGGGCTGTCCTGGGGTACTCTGGCTCTGTGCTGCACACCCTTCCCAGCTGGGCTCTCCTTGGCCAGGGTGTTTGTAGCTGGATGCCCACACACAAGTTGTTGTTGCCTGGTCGCTCTTCTAGCCCTGAGCCAGCTGTGGTGGGGACAGAGGGACACTGACCGGTCCTCAGGAAGTGGTGTATGGACCTCCCTTGCCCTCCTGCTCCCAGTCTGCTGTGCAGGTGTTGAGGACCATTTGAATATCTTAGGTTTAAGGTATTCTCTATTGGACTTTGGGTGGCCTGGCTAGGTGATGGATGGGGTGTACACATTAGTGGCAGGAAACTGTGAGGGTGGAATGGCACCTTTCCTCATGGAGTAAGTAACTTTTGGATTTGCACCGCATTTGTGTCACTAAATGCCAGAGGGATTTCCATGAGTTTTTAACAGAAGGCTGTTGGCTCTGGCAGCTTCCTGGCCTTTTGGCCTCACAGTGGGTTGGTTTGTTCAGGCTTTTCCTGGGTAAGCAGTCTGGCTGCTCTGGGTTGTGTCTCTTAGAGTTAGCTTTTTTTTGAACATTAATAGAGCTTAGGTTATTCTACATAAATGGTGGGTGGGTGTTAAGTTCATCCTGAGATTTAGAATCTGTATCTCATAAAATTAAAATTAGCGTGAAATAGCATGAAGTTACATTCGAAAAAATTAACTCAGGTGTTTTGGACTATCTCACTCTTCTGTGTTTTATTGCATATTCACTGGAAAGACAAAAGAATCTACAAAAAACACCATTTGAAGGCAAACTTTTGCTAGTTTCTAAAGTTGAGGTCAGAACCTTTTTTAAAGCACTGCTTCCTCTGCTTAGTTTCCTGTGTTGATTCAGGGAAAAATTTGCCTTCTCTTCTCCCAGGGTAATCCCAAACAGGACAGATGGGGGATTAGAACCCCGCATGCTGGTCCAAAACAAATTGGAGGGTATCAAATTCCACTAAACTGAAAGTCTTCCCTGTTTATTTGTATCTCTTGTGACTGGTGAAGCTGGGAAAAAGAATTTTTCTGGGAAGTATCTAAGCAAAAAAATTTGGATGCTACATTTAAAAAAAGTGAACTCAGTTTGCATTTGCACTCATTTTCCTGCAATTTCTGTTTCCTCTATGCAAATGTGGCCATTTTTAGAGCAGCCTGTGAAGCTATCTGATTCTTTGGAATTTCAAACAGTCCAAACTAGTAACAGTTCCTTAACTTCAGCATTAACTCCTTGAAGTGAGAATGTAAACGGTGCTGAGCTTTTCCAGTAGTGTTTTGCCATTTTGAGCAGGGTAGTGTTCAATGTGGAACTGGGTTTGTACTATACATTAGTTCTATTACAGTCTTTAATAGAATCTGAACATCACTGTTTTGGTTTTGATTACATAAAGGAAGGACTGAAGTACCTTTTCTTGTGGTGTGGTAAATTTTGATAATTTCTTCACTTGGTTTCTGTGAGTATTTCTGTTTTCCACAAAATGTAGGATGAGCCTAAGGTTTATATTTTGGATGGTATGATAACATGATGTTCTTGTATCACTAAATAGAAAAGACGTTGGTTACTTTTCTCCCCCTAAGGTGGCAAGAGATGGATTGTCCTAAAGTCCATCCAGTTCAGTGTGGAGCCCTCACATTTAGTCCATGCACCAAAAGCAGTGGGGGAGGGAAGGGAACCTTCTGTGCTTCACTTTTTCAGGAAAAGATGCAAAAGGAGGAATCTTTATTTTGTATGTAGCATGTCAAAGAGCTCATTATAGAGTTTCAGACCTAGTATTCAGATGCATGTCTGGTATTGAGGCATGCAGCTTTCTTCTCTTTGAATAAATATTAGCTGAAGATACAAGCTGTCCTCTTTAAGGACAGCTTGTATTTCTTGTGTTTCATTACAAGGGAATTTTGAAGCTGAAGAACTGAGTAAGTTTGAATAAGTCAAACCTGCAAGTTTGACTACAAAATTGTCTAGAAGTAAAACAATGATTTGTTGCTTTTGTTTATAACTGTAGAAAATACGAAGCCACTTTTATTTTTTTTTCCTGTTAATTGCATTTATATCCTTTTAGGATGCAGCAGGTTTATGTATTGGCTAAATACCTGACCAATCCAAATGATGAGTCCAGTGTGTTTGATCCTGAAAGAGTCTGTGTGTAGCCACAAGCACTGAGGTGCATCTCTGATAAACTCATCTAATTCAGTGCCCTAGAGCTTGAAAACCACCCCCTTCTTAGTTTTTTCTTTCATGATAATTTCTCAAGATCTTCTGCAATGAGAAATTTCATGTCTACTTAGGAGTAACAATCACTAATTTGTTTATATATTGCATTTAAATTAACCAACTCTCTTGTTCCATCTACATTTATATGCAATCAAAGAAACCAGTTTTATCGTGCTCCCCACTGTAAGGCACCATAGCTTGTAAAACAAGGAGAAAATTACTTTCAGCTATGCATGTCACATCACGACTTCCTAGAAAATTAGTGTTTTAATGAGTTTCTTGCATTTTGACACATTCAGTGTGAACACTGAGAGAAGTATAAAGTAGTTAGGGAGGTAAGTAGTCAGCTTGGAGTACTTTAAGGATGCTGAAATGCATATGGGAGTTTCATTGAATTTCAGGTTTTAAAAAGTGCAAATACAAAAGAGTATTTGCTTTAGATCTCCGAAGCAGAACCATCTGCAGCAACAACTTCTGGAAAAACTTGTGTCCTGTTGTTTTAGTGGGAGTGAGACTACACAGCTCTGGGTGTTTTGTGTCTTGCCTTCTTTATCTATGGGATGCTTATATCCCACATATGTGCTACAGTGGGAATGTATGAATATTGTGTGTTTTCAGACAGATTGAAATAAGAAATTTTGACTGAAAATAAAATTTTTGTCCCTCAACCATTTTGACAATATTACTACAGATTTCATTGCTCAAATATAATAGCTAAAGGAACATTTTGTTGTTAAATGAAAGGATTCCTGGGTTATACTTCTAAGTGCTTGGGACACTGCAATTGCTGCAGTAAGGAAAAGGATGTCCTTGTTTGACAGAATCAAGTGGGATGTGTGTAGGAGAGAGTGGCCTGGAGTGTGACTGGAGCTAGGACTGGGCAAACTGATGGAAGGAATTGTATCCTTCTGATCCTGTTCTGACACTGTTTGATCAGTGTCTGGTATTGAACACCTTGTGCTCCATCTTGGCCCTTTCCCACTGCTCAGGCTGTGTTCACCTTCCTGCAGATGCCTTCAAGGAGCTCTTGGCTCTCCAGCTGCACCAGGGTTTGCCAGCAGGAGCAGGGCAGTACAGAAGCTGTATTTCCTCCCTACTTTGATGTGTGCTGAGAGTGTTATTCAGACCAATCAGATTTTTAGGCAGTTGTGATTCTATACTACCTTGTGTATGAGAGATGCTGCCTGCCCATCACACTGGAATGGGACATGAATGTTGTATTTCTCAGCTAGTCTCAGGTAGGATTAGGCAGATTTTTCTGTTGTACTAAAAAAAAAAAAAATTAGACACCTCTATCTGTTCACTTAGTAAACTATTAAAATGAATGGGAGAATTCTGCAACAAAGTATGGTGCATGAAAAAATGTTTCAATTTATTTAATCTTTTAATTATTTTTAAAGGATGAGATTGGAAAATGTGATTAACTCCCCTTGAGCTCTGTAGTAATAACCTTTCATTTTCTTAACTGTGCAAGACTTGCACTGGGGATTAACCAGACTCTTATCTTTGACAGCCTAGAATGAAAGAATTAACAAGAAAATACTCGATAGTGTTGAGTTTAGGAACAGGATGACACTGACTTCTAACAGCCTTTAAACTGTCAGTGCAGCTTTCTCTCCCTTTAGATCTTGGGTGTTGTTGACAGTGTGTGCCCAGAACTGTGAACCAGGACACTGCAGGAATTAAATTTTTAAACCTTGTCATTGTTTTCTAAGATTTTTTTTTTTTTTTTGTCCCTTCACAGGAAATGACCTAGAGGCCTTACAATACATTTGTGCATTTTTGTTCTGAGTCTGCAATTGAGAGCAAACAGTCTGGAAGCACCACTTCTTGTTGCAACAGAAACAACTACCTCAACAAACAGGGAAAGGGGAAGAAGGCTTTCAATAACAAACACTCTAGTTTTTAATAGCTTATACTTGCAAAGTCTTCTCTATCCTTATTTTTTTTTTCCCTCTCCAATATTAAGAAGAGACACTACAAGTAAACTGAGTTGGCAGACTGGATCTGTCAAGGCATTTGAAGATATTTGATCTGCTGACATAAGGATTTGCTTTTTCAAGGAAAGAGCCTCTGCACTGCTTTTCTAATCGCTGTTGATCAGTGGTTTGCTCCACTTTTCCTGATACTACTAATGGGAGAATTGTATTAAGGTATTGCTTCTAAAACTATTATTTGCATTGCCAAAATTAACTTTTGTAGATGTCATAGCAAGTGACAATGTTATGCTCATGAAGAACTTGTAGGTGATCACTTCTCTGCTCCAGTTGGTTTTTCTATGAGTGGAGGGAATACCACACAAGAGACAGAGCACTATTAAGATACTTGGGCTTGCTTTTTGAGTACGGTTTATAACTGCAGCAGGGCTGCACCGAACACTAAAAACACGGAGTCAGCAAATCTGCTGCCGTTCCCACTGCTGATACAGATTATACAGATGCTTGCCTTTCTGAAATGCCTTTTGTGAAACCTATGTACACAGTCCTGCACTGTTACTGTACATAGATACTCGAGGAAGGAAAAGGAATTAGACGAGTGATTGTTAATTCAAGAACTTTCTGGACAAGCACTCACTTATGTATTGCTGCAGTGCACAAGAAAGCAAAATGGACTATAAGCGGCGCTTTTTGCTTGGCGGGTCCAAGCAGAAAGTGCAGCAGCACCAGCAGTATCAAATGCCCGATCTGGGCAGGACCCTGAGTGCCCCACTGGCATCGGCCACCCCCAGCACTCCCCTGGTGTCCCCAGCTGCTGCGGGCAGCTGCTCCCACCCCGCCTCCCACACGACTCCGATTGCAGACATCCAGCAGGGAATCTCCAAATACCTGGATGCACTCAATGTGTTTTGCCGTACAAGCACTTTCCTTACAGACCTTTTCAGCAGCGTATTTAGGAACTCACACTACTCTAAGGCAGCTATGCAACTGAAAGACGTGCAGGAACATGTCATGGAAGCGGCTAGTCGACTCACAGCAGCAATAAAACCAGAAATAGCAAAAATGCTGATGGAACTGAGTGCGGGAGCTGCCAACTTCAAAGATCAAAAAGAGTTCAGCCTACAGGACATTGAGGTGAGTTAACTTGGAAGATACTGTTCTTAACTGGATTTCTCTTCAAAATTCCTTCTACACCAGAAGTTTTCTCCACCTTGCTGTGTATTCGTGGGTAATGCTGGTGGAAAACGAAACTCTTCATTTCTTAGGTACTAGGAAAGTACTGAGTCATTTGCAGGATCTGACCTCCATCTCTGTGAAGTTAGGTATTTAGTAGGTATTTCTGTAGAAGAAACAGCTAGACAAAAGTTTTAAACCATGTTCGAAGTTAGCTAATGTTTCTAGCAATGTTATGCCATCGTATTCTAAATCAGCCTACACTTCACTGGGTATTATCCATTCTGAGGGGAGCCATGAGCATGTAGGAGTAAGCGTATTGTCATCAGTGTTTCAGTAAAACTACTAGTTTGACTAATAGTATTTTATCACTCTATAGAACACTTTTGTCTTTTTGAGTTATTGAAAGAGGAAAATAACACACTGTGTGAGAGATTAGTGCTATAAAAATTTGTCATGACTTTGCTATAATGTTCATATACTGGCAGTGGGGTGACCAAGAGTCAGGTATCAGAGAGAATCCCCAACTTGCCGCCATGTCTGCCTGGGTATTTCTCCTCTAGTAAATATGTTATATAGTAGGCAGTGTTAAATGGTAGTCACAGATAGATTCCTGGAGTTTTAAGTAGTTCCTTGTGTTTTGACATATTTCTTCACATTGCAGCAGTTTTTGCAGAGTTATTCCTTCAGATCTACATCCTGAATGGAAAACTTACTTTTAAGTTCTCTTGGTTTTGGTTTAGATTTCAGGTAACTTTGTAAGAGTGGATGTTTGTGCCTGTCAGGCATTGTCTGCTTTCTGTAACTGCACTGGTTCCGGATAGAGTGGTTAAGGAGGCTGCAATTTGTCAGTCACAGCTCTCCCTGCAGTTGTGTACTACAGTTCTCAGTGTTGTATACTTGGTATAGAATGAAATTAAGATGGGCTATATATATTTGCTATAATGTCTTCTCTAGGCTGATATTTTGAAAGACAATCCAACAACATCACTCTTTAGCTAAAGCTATAGCAATGTCTATAAAAAAAGAGTGAGTTTATGTAATTAATTGGTCTTTATAGTAGGTGTACTGAAAGACTTTTTGAATTAAAAAAGCAAAAACGTATGAAGCACTAGATGCCTTCTAGGGATTTCTGTGGACTTGGAAGTGCTTTCTTTCCAAGTGTTGGAGCTCTCTGTAGAGCTGCTTTTGTCATGTGGGGAGGTGGTGGTGGGTGCTGGTTCTGCCCTGCCCCGCACACTGTACGGGGAGGGTTTGCCACCAGGGAGCAAAGCAGCCTTTGCATGGGGTGGGTGCACGTCCTGCCAGCTTAAAGGCAGACTTGCTTTGGTTCCAGCTTTACCTGGCCAGGCCTGACCCTTGTTCTGGGCCCCATGTGCACCTGCAGTGCTCCCTCCCCAGCTTCATGGTGGAAACAAGTGTGTGGGGAGTGCCAGCAGAACAGCTGCTTCTGTGCTTTTCTGCCTGCACCTCTTGGGCTGTCCCACCACTTCTCATCATACTTTTCTGGTATCTTTCTTAATTAAAACTGCATCTTGCACGTGGCTTTGAAAAAAGTCAATATGCAAGATTTATGGGAACTTCTGTATAATGAGACAAGTGTTGTATTCTGCTTTGGCTTAAGCAGCAGCAGAATGTAGGGATTTGACAGCGACTCAGATGGTTGTTCTGTGGGTCAGTCAGGACTGGTGTAGGTGAGTGAATTCTGCAGGCAGAGGGGTTGGGTGGTTGTTCCCAGGGAGCAGCAGCTGCTCACTGTTAGAATGAACCTTGGCAGAGGCCAGTACAGGAATATATTTGTTTGCAGGTGACTTGAAAGCACAGGATATAAGAATGCTGGGAGACCTGCTGAACTAAAAATAATCTTGAACAAATGAGTTTTCCAGTTGGAATGCAATTCAGAGGGGAAAACTGAATGTTGCAATATTTGACTTCTTCAGCCTCAGGAGTGGAGCCTGCTGGGCAGCAGTTCTGGGGAACAGTCCTAGGGCTTGTGGGAGTCATGTGTTGGGTAATAGTCAGTGTTGTGCAGTTGGAAAGAATAAATCAGTGCTGTTGCTGTTGTGCAAAGAAACAGTTACAATGTATTTAACACAACATTAGCTTTCAAGAACCATGAACCGAGCTCTTCGCTGGTTATTATGGCCTTAAACATGGCAGCGCACATGTACAGCACTGCTGATGCTCTTGGAGAAATAGGGGGCAACTGGAGAGGCAGCACAGGAGAGTAACAAGAGTAGTCAGACATACAGGAAATAGGACATCAGAGGAAAAGTTGAAAAGATGGACTCTACAGAAGAAGAGGCTGAGAAGGAGAATCAAAATTGCTCCGGTATGTGAGAAGCTGCCAGAACATGTCAATGTCTGTTCTTCATGTCCATGTAGGGTGTAGCAAAGAACTTAAATTTCTGAAGGAAGGAGTCACGTTAGATGCTGTGGAAATCCTTTGTAATGTTAGAGGAGCACTGATGCGAATTGCGTAGGGTAGGGAGCAGAGCTTACAGAACAGGTTCAACCTTGCATGTGGCAAAACGGACCTAGGTAAAATTGCTCCTTGCTAGGGACATAAGGGTGACCTGGTGAGATCCTCTCCCATTGTGCTTTTCTGGGATTTGAAGACTGCGCTGTTGGTGCTGAAAATTCCATTTAAAAAGTGTTTTGCTTTTCCTCCCCTGGTGGATAGAGAAGTTAACATTTCATAAAACTTGCCAACAGGATTAAAAAACTCACAGTGTAAGCAGAAAAACATAAAGGGCTTGCCTGACTTCATCAGCATTTACTGAACAGGGAGGTAAGAGGGGAAAGTGTGAGGCAGCGTAATTGTTCCCCTGGAAAATACCAGGAGGGAAATCCATGTATATCTGAAGTTGCTTTATCAGCTCCTCCAGTAGATGACTGAAAGAACTCACAGCTCTGAGAGAATTGAGAGATGGTGAAACACCCAAGTGGCAGCTCAGCAGTACCCTGAGAATTGCTCTGCAGAGGCTCTTGTTGAGGGATGGAGGCTGCTGTTCCAGAAGCAGTGGGAGGTGAGTTGTAATTCAGGGTGCAGTGGCGCAGAAGCCCAAAGTCTTGAGAAGGACATGAGAATGAGAGTTTCTGTGCGTGAGCCCAGCTAAGGAAAATGCAATTTTCCTAAACCTTGCCTAACTCAGGCTGTAGTTCTTGGGAGGAATGAGAAGTGCAAGCAGAGCAGGTTTGGCTTTAGGAATCGGGCAGAGAGCTGGGGCTTTTCTGAGGTGCTGCATGTCTTTACCTAGCCTAGTGGGCTCTGCCCCCTGGGGAAGGCAGTGTCAAGAAAACTTAAGTTTTGGTGAACATACCTGACTTGAATTTGAACCGAAAACTGTTGTGCAACCTGGACTATAGCACCATGGGATGAGGTTTTTAATTTATTTATTGTTACTTAGAACAAAGCTTGCTAGTTTAGAGCTGTCTGCCAGGCTGTGTAAGAAGGTGACTTCTCTTGATCAAAGTGTGGTGGCAGATGGAGATTCCCAAGGTTTTTTAATTTCAGAAATGCAAATGCTGATTTTTATTTTCCCCTTTCAAACACCTTTGAATTCTGTGCCTGTATGGGTGAGGAACAGCTTGGAAATCAGGGTAAATGAGAGGCTGCTTTCCATATCTGTTTGTCAGCTAGGGGAATGCAGTAACTGTACTTCTGTTAATAAAAGCATTAAGGCAGATCTGTATGGAGGACTTAAACTAGTAAAAGTAAGTATCTTTCCCTACCTCTTGTGAAGCTTTGCAGAGGCCTCAGTACTGCAAAATATAAAGAATGACTTCAGTTACATAGAGCTTGTGTATTGTCTTAGAAGTGGTGGTAATGAGAGGAATGTTCATGTTGCCTTCTTTTACAAAAGGAAAGCATGGATGAGCACCAGATATATTCTTGGATGCTCTGTTTTGTATTAAATTGAGATAATTTTTTTGCTTTTATTTGTATAAAATAGCCTAAGATTTTTTTGAACAAGAATCTTGTGAGACAAAAATGTCTGAGTAAATATTAAATGTAGGCTTTCCTTTGCAAACATTGTAAAGCCCAGTTTAACTATTTTTTAAATTATTCTTTCCTGGGATTTTCAGGGATTGGCTCCAGACTCTTCTGAGTTGAGGAACTGTTAGTAGCAAAAAAATATTTTGTCTTAAATTATAATTGCTGCTTTTTATTTTTAAAATGCTTCACACTTAATTGTTTTTCTGCTAAATGATAGTGACCACTTCAGTAGCTGTCAAGACCAGATTATGAGTGGCTTTTAGGGTCACTGCTAGAAGAAATTAGTCTGTTGGATTTCCCAAGTCACGCAGCTTCTGCTGGAATCTAGTTCAGCCTGCAGGTGATTCCAACCCATGGGCAGAACTGAGTCTTCCCTTGGAGGTGTTCTGTTCATGAGATCACTCCTTGGAACTGCAGGGAACTGCTGTGTAGTAAAAATGAACAATATTCTACCCACTTCTGGTAATGTACAGGAAGGTTGTTGGCTCATAATGAGGCAGTTCAGTGGCAGCAAGGCTGTGCCACTAAGGATGCTGTTAAGGGAAACCACTAAATAATTCTGTTGATTCTGTGTTTTGATTTTTGAGCATTCTGCTTCTTTAAGGAAATAGAAAAAAAAAAGGTGGGGTGGAAAGAAGAAAGTTCTACTGCATAAAATGTTACTTGGGGAGCTGCAGGTCAGTGTTTATATCAAGTGTGGAAGACTGACACTTGTTATTTGCCGACTTTATTACTGGTAGTGTTCTGTTTTAAGGAGTCTGTTGTACAAGAATTTCTTGCCCGGCAGTTTCTATGGCATCCCTGTTCAGCAATGAAAACTGTCAATTCTGTGTACACTTTGTCCAGTGGAATATTCCAAAGTTGATTGTGTGCCCCCATGAGGAGGATAAAGGATGGAGTAACCTAACACTGTATCTCACCTGGTTGCTCCCATTGGTAGGGAACCAAAAGTCCCATTGCTTCCAGTGCCTTCAGCAAGAAAAGAGAATTCCTTCAGGTAAGGCTCTGCTGAGCCAGACAGGACAAACAGCTGTCCTGCCTGGTAGAGGTCAGGGAAGCTGTGGAGCTGATACAGGTGGAGCTGTGTTCTGTGGAAGAAAAAGTTTGGAAGCTGAAGACCTCATTGTTAATGCAATATAAATGAATCTAAGAAATTAAGAAAACATCACCACTCCCAAGAAAATCTCAATGGTCAACACCTGAGATGATTCCAGTTCAGCTTTGATTCCTGCATAGTTTGTAAGGTTAGTGTTCTGGTCTGAAGGAGGAGTCACACACTTCTGCACGGGAAAGTAGGGAGAATAAACTTGAAAAAGACAGTGGTGTCTCTAACTCTGGAAAACTGCATCCAAGTGCTGGCACTGTTGCAGGGATCTGCAGCAGAGGTTCCCTGTGCTGCTTTGCACAGGGGTCGGTGCCCAGCCCTGGGTGGGGGAGGTCACCACCAGCCACACCTTCCCATGGATAAGGCAAAGTTTGGGCTCTTAGGCAGAAAATCTGACCAAGTGAGCTCTTTAAAGCTTTGAAGTGAGTTAAACACTCCTATCCAAAAGGAGTGTTTAACAGTGTAAAAATCCTCTACCACTTTGATAGTGTAGCAGTTTAAACAATCCTTACCCATATTGGAGGAAAGCTGAAATGGCTTTTTTTTCCAAACAAAATAAAAGTTAAGTAAAGCAGATGTTACTATTTATCTTCACTGTTTAACATTGTAAATTATAGTAGGAATGTTGTGTGCTGTCACTGAAAACCTAAATAATTTGTTTATTTTGAGCATTATTCCCAGGCTGGGGAAACTTCAACCTTTGTACCTTAAATATTCTTTGAAATTTAATCAGCTTGAAATTCCTAGGGAGTGCTAGTTTCATCTTCCCCTTAGAACTGCATTCTTCCTACATAGAAGTAATTCAGATCACCGGTTGCGTCTTCTTGCAGTTTTCTTGTAAATCTTTCTACTCTTGTACCTAGGAAAGTTGAAGTTTTCTTCATGTTATCATTTGTTGACTGTTGATTGTTTTGTTTTTTGTGGATTTTTTTTTTTGTGCCTGTTTTTTAATAAGGCAAGCTCCACCTTCAGAGGTCAATCAAAAATGTTTAATTTTATGCCTTGTACAAAGAAGGGAAGTGATTGAACCAGAATGGAATGTCAGAAGGAGTCTGGATGCAGTGGAGAAAAGCATTGCCACCACTGGTTCTTCTGAAGTAGATAGTAGATGCATATAACTGTTGGTGTAACTGGAGAGTCCTGCCAGGAAGATACATTGTGTCTGAATAGTTTTATTCCAGAAGAATGCAGCTGAAAATAAGGCTGATGATTTAATGGCTCCAAGGCATGATGGCTTTGTACATTATCTGTGTATTTTAT
Organism: Bombycilla garrulus; assembly: GCA_013400315.1. NCBI lineage: Eukaryota > Metazoa > Chordata > Aves > Passeriformes > Bombycillidae > Bombycilla > Bombycilla garrulus. The sequence goes on from VXBU01005192.1 coordinate 450,542, forward strand.
GAATTATTCCTAAAATGGAATTCAAGTTGAGTCTTTTTTTAGTAAATCAAAGTCAAATACACATTTTAAAGTACTTTGTGTAATAAACTCCATAAAATAAGCACTTTGAAAAACTTTTAAATATTTTCTACAGTGATTTGGAAAATCCTTTTTTCTCTGCAGCTCTCTAGTTTTACACTTGGTTGTCAGCTTTTTCCTGCTCAGGGAGTGCAGCCCCAGAGACAGAGCCAACTGGAGCCCTTGGCTCTCCAGGATGTCCCTGAGTGATGGCACTGCTGTTCCTGCACCAGAGTCTTCTGGCACACAGCTTTGCTGTGCCCATGGTGCCCGAGGTGTCTGGGTATCTTTGGGCACAACTGAGGGACAGGTGCCTGCGGGGGATGCAGGGGTAGCATCTCCTGCCTTCAGCCCAGGGAGCCCTGAGCTCCCCTGCCCTGCCTTCACCTTCCTGAGGGAGCGTGGCAGGACCCATTTCAGTGCAGTATTCTGAGGGCAGAGGGGTGCCAGTGCTGGCAGTTCGGTCACACAGTGCCCGGGCTCATCTTTGGGCACCATGTGTGGGGTTGTGGGGCAGAAGGCTCTTAATGCCCATTGCCTACCCATTATACTCTGCCTGGAGGGTGAACTGTTGGGCCAACTCCTACATTCTATGTTAATTTTTTGAAATTATTCATGTTTTGTTGTTGCTGTTCTGAGTTTTTTTCAGAAATTCAGCCAGGTCTTTGTTCCAGCTGGGTTTTGGTGTTGACTTGGTCCTTGTGATATTATGCTACTCCCATTTTTGTGCTTGATTTTGCCAACTGAGCAAGCTTTTCATTCATCAAGTAGTCAGAACTTAAGAACAGAACTAAAAATGACGCAGAATTAATCTGGTGTCTCCTTCATTCATAGAAACTAATACTCACTCTTATTTTAATTAAATAGTTAAATATAATGTTTTACGATCTGAAGTATTGTTTTAATAAAAAATTACCAGAGTTTAACATAGTTCCTTACACCAAACGCAAAGGAGGAAGGGAAACTTCCACAAGCTCTTCTATGTGCTTGAAACTGGTTTGTTTGTCTCCCATAGGTACTCGGCCGATGTTTCTTGACTGTGATGCAGGTCCACTTCCAATTCCTGTCACAGGCTTTGCAGAAAGTCCAGCCAGTGGCACACTCCTGCTTTGCTGAAGCTGTAGTTCAGGAGAGGAAGAACATTAGTGGGACTGGATCCTCAAATATAAGCCCCACAAATGAGCTAGAAGATGCAATAAGATCATGGAGAGGAGCAGCAGAGGTATGGAGGTCTTGTTTTAAGCACAGTGGATTTGATGAAACCTAAAGTCAGCTTGGGTGTCCTAACAAAGGAAGAAAATACCTGATTTTAACGACATGCTGCATTTGAAGGGGAAAATGTGGCACAGTTGGTTTCAGACACCAAAGCTCCGTTTTCTCATGTGATGATTGCACTTGTCTTTGCCCTGTGTAAGGTTTTCTTTGCGATAGTGTTGCATGTAAGGAGCACACAAGCAATGCAAACAGATTTTTGTTACTAGTAATGAACTACCAGTGTTCAAATAAGGCAGACAGGGGGATGTAAAAATAAAAAACTCAATGAGTCTTTGTGAAAATAGAGCAAAATCATGATGAAAAATAATCTAACTAATGTCTGTTTCTCTCAAATTTTGAGCATGAATTCTATTCTATAGTTTAAAGTCTTTGTGGTAATTTTTAACACATTTTGACTTCATGCTGTTAAGCTTGATGTTGCTTGATCCATCCGTTGTTGGAATGTGTTACTTAAATATGCCACTCTCTGGACTTGAGCTTTCACAAACCCCTGTCATCTGTGGACTCCTTACTTTGCCAGCCAAAACCAGAACTCTTTATAATAAAAAGACATACAGTTTTATGAGGTTTTCTGCTTTCCCTGGCACTACTGAAGTGTGGAGACTGATAGATTAGAATGGATTCAGACACAGAGTGTGTGTTTTCCGTAAATTCAAATTACTTGGAGCATGTGCTTTTGCAGTCTCGTTTGACCCACATGGCTTGTTAGTCATCCTGACTGGAAATCCTTTCAAGGTCTCCGTTTATCACTAACATCTGCAAGATATAGGAAAGCAAATGAGTTACATGAATGCAGAGGGATTATTTGTGATTTTTACTGCAGCATAAATTTATTTCACTGGATAAAATAGGGATTTGGGAGTGCTTTAGGTGTAGTACAGATAATCATAACAGGTCTAATCCTGGTAGAGCTCTACTTCTTTGGCATAAAAGTGGTTAATTTTATGTGTAATATACTCAACTTCTTAAAACTACCAGAATGTCTAGAAATGCCCTGCACTTGCTATCAAATTTTTTTAAACTATGGTTAAAATTAAACTTGGCTTCACAGAATCTAGGACCTTAAATTTATTTTTCACCTTTTGAGCAACCCACCTATTTCTGTTTTTCAGAAATACAAAACCCGCATTTCAAAATAGTTTTGTACAAGTATTATACTAATCAAATCCTGTATTTAACATACATGGAGAGGAGAGAGATAAAATACCGATTCTCCATAGTTCCAAAATAACAATAGAAGGAACTTCTCAATTTTTGTGATTGACTGAAGTAACTGATTTGGAGTATTTGTGTGGAGTATTAGGATAGCATAAGAAAAAAGATGTGGTTTCTAAATAAATAAAATATCTCTCTCATAATTGTAGATAGAGTAATAAAAATAATTTTGATAGAAGGAGGATTTGAAATACTGAAATCTTTGCCAATTTTTACTTTGGAGTGTAAGGCAATCCATTGTTTTCCTATAAAATCAACCTCTCTGGTGGGAGAACACTGCTCTTTCAGAGTAAAGTTTAAGGTTATATTTTGTCAGCAGCTCAAAACTGGTTTTGCTCTTTAAGATTTACTTTGGGAAATGCAGTCATTCTGTTTGTGAGGTGAGCCCCTGTCTGTCCATTGGCTGTAGTACCAGAGCCCCCCAATTTGGACATCTTGCTTTAGAGCAGGTCTCCTTCCTAGACTGGAAAATAACCCACATCTATTTGCTTTACCCTGTTCAGTGATGCAGGATTTTATATCTAGAAGTAGATATTTGGCTTATTTCTTGTTTTTTAGAATCATATTACACAAAGCTATTTTCTTGCTGTGCTAAGTTGATCTTGGCATTGTGTGGCTCTTCTCAAATTGCACCATAGTAATCAGTCATAGCTTTATGAAATGTATCATCCTATGAACACAAGAGTGCTTGTACACGTGATTTAACATATTTTCTGTTTATGCTGGAGTTACAAGTCCATCCTCAGGTAACCACAGCCATGGTATGGTCTGTGTGGCAGGATCCCTGGTCCTGAGAGGGAGCTGAAGTAGCCAGCAGTGCTGAACCAAAGTGCTGGCCAGCACCTATGTACTGTACAGCTTATGTCAGAGTTCTGCTTCCAAAGTAGCAGTAGAAGTTGAGTAAGGTCCTTTCCCCCAGGTGCTGCTTCTCATCTCCTGTAGAAGGTTTTAAAATCTGTGGGCTTTTTTGCTATTTTTTAAAATTTATTTAAGCCTGACCTGGTTTAATGCTGACCCTCCTCACCATGGATTTTTATTTTACATTACAGGCCACATCTCGACTTCGAGAAAGAGGATGTGATGGATGTTTGGCAGGAATTGAAGTTCAACAACTTTTCTGTTCACAGAGTGTGGCCATCCCTGAACATCAGCTCAAAGAGCTAAACATGAAAATTGACAGTGCTTTGCAGGTGGTTTTTCAAGTCTGCTGCTTTCATGTGCATGTAGTACAGTCAGTGGGTCAAGGAGTGAAATAGGGAAGGAGTGTGTTCCTGCAGAATTGTGTACCACAGGCAGCTCAGAGGTATTTAGGAATTACAGCTTTGGAATCTTACATGATGAATGCGTGTATGCCATAGAACTGAGTGGGGTAAATCCTTGTACCAATCCCTGTCTGTACCCAGACACAGTGACTGTATACTTGCTTCCTTGCTGATATGCCTGTGCTATCTCAACTTTTTGTTTAATGTCAGGCTTATAAAGTGGCTCTGGAGAGCTTGGGTCATTGTGAATATGCAATGAAGGCTGGCTTCCACTTGAACCCAAAAGCAATTGAAGCAAGTCTTCAGGTAGGATCTGCCAAACCTGCTTTATTTCATCCCTCCTCACCTTGAAAATGGCTACTTGAAATACACAAACATTTGGACCCATGTTAGGATTTTCTAATGTCTTAGTTTCATCTGTACTTCAGGGCTGTTGCAGTGAAGCTGAAGCCCAGCAGACAGGAAGGAGACAGACTCCACCTCAGCCCATTCAGTGTGAGTTGCCCACTGTCCCTGTCCAGATCGGATCTCATTTTCTGAAAGGAATCTCCTTCAATGAGTCTGCAGCAGAAAACCTGAAGCTGAAAACGGTAATAACTCCTAATTAATGGCAGAAATAAAGATGTTGGGAGAAAGAGTAGAATTAATTAAAATGTAGATAACAACAGTAGTAGTTGTTCCGTGCCAAAGCTGTGGTTAAAAGTGCTTTGTTTCCACCTGGCTTTCTATGGAAACATGATGTTGATAACATTGTAGGGCTATGTCTGTTTCTGGTAACATTTTGACCACCTGAACAATTTTGGTCCAGTCTGAGAGAAGCACAGGTGTAGAGATCTAGGAGGCAATGAACCATCTGTGAGCTTTTTGAAAATAGATGTGTGAGGTATGAAGAAGTACAGAGGAAAGTGAGCCCTTACAGCTTGCCCAGCCAGGTGATGCATGTCAGAGCCTTCATCTTCTCAGGTGGCCAAATAAGTCAGCCCAGCCTGGTGCTGGGAGGTACTTGAAAAAAAATACTTCTAACAGAGCTTTTTTGATGTCATCTTACAAACTGGAGTCAGTTTTTAAAAAAGAATTTTAAATTATGGAGCAGTTAATTGCATTTTCAGTATAAACAAATGGGAAATATGTCTATTCAGAAGTAATTAGGGCAATTTTAATCAGCACATTCACTTTTTTTTTTTTTTTAGGTAAACCTAGTTCCTTGCTTCTGAAAGAGTTGAAATAATAAGGTGCTCAAAATGCTGCTTTTCTGTTGTCTTTGCAGTGCTTTTTGTAGTTTTGATTAAACTGGTTTGCAAGAATATAAGCAGAAATACTGTTTATGATTTTGGAGCAGTATTGTGTGCCAAACAGCAGAGACGATTTTCCTTATTTCTGTTCTGCCATGGAACTCTCCTAGTTATATATATGAGACGGTTCAGAGGTTGCAGACATTATAGCTGTTTGAAAAGCATGTAGAACAATGACAAATCCATCTGGAAGCATTTGTGGTACCATTTGTGAATCATGTGATGGGGTAGGACAGTGTGTTTATTATATTTCCAGCACACAATGCTGCAGCTGATCAAGGAAGCTGGATGCCATAATGGACTCACACCCCGGGACGACTCTCCCGTGACTGAAGTACTGAACCAGGTCTGCCCTTCCACATGGAGAGGAGCCTGTAAAACTGCTGTACAGCTGTTGTTTGGCCAGGCTGGACTGGTAGGTGACTATCAGTAGTCTTAGGAAAACAAAGGTTATGTAAACGCCCTGAAAAGAAACTAGAAATTTTGGAGTTTGGAAATTAATATGCAGTGTCTTATTCTGTGTTGCTCTGTTTTTAGTGCTGCAGTTAACTTGATTTCTGAGCAAAATGTGTCCTTGTAGAATGGGAGTCCCCAGGTGGTATCTATAGTTGACAGAAACAGAAGAATGTACCAGGTGCTTCCTGGTCTCTGTTTCAAGAGAGAACACAAGAAATGAAACTTCTGCTTCATAGAGAAATAGAAATACTTTCACATATGAATATTTTAACATATGGCCATGTGTTTTGGTTTTGAAAGACAGGTGCCTGCCAAGGAAGGCAGGAGCTTCTCTTAGAACAGAAAAAATGCAAACCCCCTCCCTCCAAATTATTAAAAGGGGCTCTTAGGCAAAGATATGAGGATAAGAGTAACAGTTCTTTAGTATGTATAAACAAAATAAAGTACAACAAAAACCAGCAAACTACAACCTAATAGGAAAATTAGAACAAGATGCAGTATTAAACAAAATGCCAAAACCTGACAGTTAGAATACAACCTGACACCCTGTCAGTCAGGGTGTTGGTAGCAGTCCAGTTGGAATGGTGGCTCCAGTAGTGCTCCTGGAGTGANTCCATTATACAGGAAATGGCTCCTAGAGGGAGTTATCTATGACTCATGGGGCAAGGTGTTAATGGCCTATTATTAGGAGATAGTCCGGGGGAGGAGGCAAGGAAAACACTGCCCGTCCTGATTTTAACAGTTCATGAAGATGGAGATAGAATACAGACCTTCTGGAACATTCTTATATTGTAACCGAAGACACCATGTTAAAAAAAAAACTAAACAGACCCAAACACACATCTACCCTCTTTCAAATTAGCTTCAAAACCTGCCATTTTTTCGTTTCATCTCTGCTTTGATTGGGAGCTGAGTTTCCTGCCCAGCATAAACCAGTAAGTCTCTGCACCAGGTAATGCTACCTGACATCTCCAACAGAGGACAAAACAATTACATGGCTTGGTGTAGACACGTGTTCTTGGGGGAAGAAAACCTGCGGAATTTACAGTATCTAAACAGCTGATAAAAATAGATGCTTGAAACATACTCTGATAAGAAAATGCATTTGTGCTCCCATGACTAATTACTGCAATCTCTGCACTTAGTGAAGTGTTTGTGCATGACACGTAGGTTTTTTGAACTACTGTGAGTAGGGGAAAAGGCTACACCTTCAATGAAGGAAGGAAATGCAAGGAGAAAGGTACACTGTGGCCAGTGATAGTTTTTTCAAGTATTCTTTGAATTGTCTTTAACCTACAGTGAATTAAATACTTCTTGCTGGTTCATTGCTGATTCCTTGTTCAAGGTGATAGGACAACATGAGTGCTTTGTAATTAATTTGTGATTAAAGGACCCAAATAGCTGCATATTTTGTTAATCTGTTTTTCAGACAAATCACAGAACTAGTTAGGTGACCTAGACCTTCCATCCTAGCAAATTAAACCATGTGCTTTTTGTACAGTTAAAAGGTTCTCCAGTAATGTTGAATGACAAATTAGAAATGATGAATCTACCAGATATTTCTACTTTAGCATTCCTTTGATACTAGATATCAGATCTTAGATATCCCCTTAATATTAAATACCTGTTGGAGAAATAGGTTGAAATTATACTGTAATTCAGCTGACTATTCATATAATGCCAGCCTAAAATCAAGGGTGCAAACCATCACTGCCCACCACTGCCATAACAGCAGTGCACCTGCTGTCAGTCCTTACTTCACTGGGATAGAGAGATTGAAGGGTAGGAGATGGTTTGTCTCAGAAGTGCTTTGTCTGAGAAGTTTTACAGGGAGGCGTAAGAAGGTGCTGTCTTTGCAGGGACAGAGAAACTGGAATAGTAGGATTTTCAAATTTCTACTTAGGTGTTTTGAAGGAAAAAATGTATTAAATATTAATAAATATAAGGAGGACTGGGAAAATGATATGGTTAAATGGGATTGTGTCTTCAGCTGCCAGAGTTGGTGGTAGGATGCTGGGAGTCAGCAGTGAGGTACGGGAAATGAGGCCAAGGAGGAAGGAGTTTCTCAGCAGCCCTGTGGGAGTGTGCTGTGATCCAGGAGCAGTCTGTGGCTCCTGAGTGTCTGGATGAGGAGTGCCTGGGAGGATGCTGCACCTTCCACCATTTCCTTTCCAGGGGTTTTCAATGTTGTGCACACCCAAGTCCTGCCCCAGGAGGTTTGAGGAGTGGCATGAGGCACATTTGGACTCAGGAATCTGGAAATCTGGTGTCCCCCAGTCTAGACACAACAAGTTATACCTGATGGTAATTGAAGCACTGACATTCTTCAGGTTTGTCGTCACTTTTGGGAAGTGTCAGCATAAAACTTACTTACACATTCTCCCAAATGACGGTGCTGAGCTATGGAGTTTCACTTGTGTTGAATCCTGAATGTCTCCAAATATTTTTGCATAAACCTCAGGTTCTGAAAGTAGCAGGCTTTTCTCTTCTAAGACACATAATGAGCTGTGTACTTGACAGAAGACCTGCAAGCCTGTTCTCCTTCATTCTCACTTTGATTTGCTACCGTTTAGAGGTGTATGAGGGTTGAGGGTTTTTTTTATAAACTATGTGCCATCTGTTTTTACAACATCCAACTATGCTTGTATGTAGCTTCATGCAGTGACAAGAAATTGTAATTTGGGTCCTTAAAGAGTTCTTTGGTTGGAAGGGAGAGAGGAAGCAGCTGTAAAACAAGAACAATGGATGTCTGAGGTACAGGAAGCTGTTCTCTAAGCACCACTAGGCAGGGAGGGAGGATGTGGGTTTTTTAAGTTTATTTTGTGAAGAAGGCAGATAAATGAATTATGTAGGCTTTGGTGTACTGCTTTTAGCTACTGGGCTGTATTCATTCAGAATTGTGTGTGGATCTGTATCTTAAATGCAATTTGAAAAAAACATTACTTGACAGTTTCACCGTTTTCAGCCTGTCTTGCCATGTGCCTTTTAAGAAGCTACTCATTATGTGTGGAAAGCACAATGAGTTGTGACTTAGTTTGCTTAGTTACTTTGGGCTGTAGTTTTTTAACTTAAATAATTTGAAGTGTGGATTTTCAGTTCTTGCCTTAGCACGTATATAACAAGAATTGCATTTTGAGATTTGGGTCAGCTGATGAAATCTGCATGTTTGAATAAAAATAATACACATTCAAATAGCTGAACTCAGAGGATGAGTGGAAATAAAACTTCTGATTGGCCTTATGCAAAGAGGTTGACAGATAAAACTCCTTTTTTTTTTTTTTTTTTTTTTTTTTTTTCTTTGTAGCTTTTTCTATGGTAATCCATAATT
>VXBU01005192.1:459432-488044 GCA_013400315.1 Bombycilla garrulus
TTTTTTGTGCTAGTAGAGCTTTCCATAGCGAACGCCAGTATGCATTGCAGGAGCACTAAATCCCCTAGTAAAGTTTAAATCCCAGATGACGTGACTCTGACACATGCTGAGAAATGTAAAGCTTTATGCAAAGGGAAGGTTTGTCCTGGGGGAGGAACGCCCCAGCAAAGCCTGGACCATGGACACCAACCATGCACCACAACCAGAACCCGACACGGGTCTGCACCTCAAATCAGAGTTTTACCTCTGACTTCAGGTCTGCGATGCAGACTGTATTTTTCTGTACTGGAACTGTACTGTATTTTTCCAGTACTGGAATTGCCCTGTAATTGAGAGATTTTCAAAATCTCTTAATTGAGAGAAGTATTTTCGTGAGTATTTTCATGGGTGGATGATAGTGTGGCCTTTTGTCACCATGCTTAGACATGTTTAAAATGCTGGGCAAATGGTTAGAGTCAACTGAAGGAAAAAGGCCTAATGCTAACATATTTGAAAGGTGGGAAATAATTATGTTCAAGTGTTATTTGATGGTGGTGTTAAAGTGAGAGAGGAGAAACTCAGCATCATGTTTCACATTTTTTCATACCCAGTAACAGACAACCTGTTAGAAACAGGACCAGTGTAGGTTAGGTGATGGCAACATCAATAATGTCCCTTGAGGCTTATTTATACCAGAGGACTTTAGCCATTTCAAGGATAAATGGTACAGCTAATCTGCTAGTCAGTGAAGCAAGAACTGCTGACTGCTGCCAAAAAGCTGCTGTTTCAGCATGCCCAAAATAGGAAATTATGGAAATTATCAAAAAGGCCAACCCATGCAGACCAGACAGCAACAGAAAGCATGAACCAATAATGGAATCTACTATCACAAAATTAAAGGTTAAAATGAAGCTGAAGTGAATTCCTTTTCCATTGTCTAAAAAGAAAGGTTCATGACAGAGGGTTGATTTTTCAGGACTTTCCTCTTCCATATGTATTCAAGATGTCTTACAGATGGCTCTGAGTCCAACAAAATGAACAGTCACTTTTTGTCTCTTTATTTAATCAGGAATTAATAATAGTACAATTTCATTAGGTAGAAGAGAGAAATGTTGGTGTAGAATTTTATAACCTTAAAAGAGGGGGGAGGTCTATGTTAGGAATTGTGAAGGGTTTCTGGCTGAATATTACTTGTTTATATCATACCATGCATTACAGTTAAATTATTTAAAACATTTTGCTGAGTAGCTGTTTGGGAGCTCTTAAAGTAGGAAGTAACTGTGGCTAAACTTATCAAAAATAAGGGCTGTTGTGTGGAGCCACTGAGAGCTACCAGCAGGGAGGTAGAGGAGCTTGTAATGATATAGTGATGCATTATTACAGGGTGTAACTGTAATTAAGTCCTTGGAATACAGGTTTCTGTACTAAACTAATTTTATATTAAAATAGAAGTAAATTTCCAGTGGTTTTGTGAGGGGGTTTTCTTTTTTTTGGGGTTTTTTTTCTTTTTTGTACTTGTTTCATGACTGGGAGGTGAGTTTACTAGAGTTTAACTACAGGGGTGATAAAATAACTAATTCCTACATTTTTTTTTCCATTTTATTTTCTAGGTGGTTGTGGACACGGCACAGATTGAAAATAAAGAAGCCTATGCTCCTCAGATAAGTTTAGAAGGATCAAGAATTGTGGTGCAAGTTCCATCAACTTGGTAAATAAAAATACTGCATTGCAGATTGTGATTGAAACATATGGGGAAAATTGTTGCAGTACAAATGGAAGAGAGAACGTGCACAATTATGGCACAGGCTTCCTTAAGTTCCTCTATCTGGACTGGTTGAACACCTCCATTCCTGATGGGCTGTACTTCAGCTGCCTCTAAAGGAGGCAAGGCAAAAGAGGCACTGCTGGGGCACTGAGACTTGAAGAAAATGTAGAAGATTGATGATAGAAGAGAAGGTTTCAAAAATAATAATCTACCAGTACTGCTGTTATGCTCTGCCGTGGCAGGTCCCAGCTGTAGCTCAGGAAGGCCAAGAATGGGCTGAGTTAATGAGAGAGCCTTTGCTCTTTCTTCACTGTTCTTTAAGTGGGCTGGGCTGTTCTTTAAGTGCTGTCATGAACTGGGGACCTCTGGGATCCAAGAGATGCTGTTCCCAGGAGATGCTGTTCCTAACAGTTTGGGTGACTGCCTAGTAAAGCATGGTTATTGTGCAGTTTGTGAAGATTTCTTCCGGTTCAAAACAGTGGGAACAGGAAGCAATGGCAGCACTTGTCTCTAGCTCGGAAGGAGTCAGTGTTAGGAATTTCAGCACAACACATTTGATTCACTGAACTCCTTACGGAGCCAGCCTGTTCGTAGTGGTGCCGCTGGCACCCCCAGAAGGAAGGAGTGTCCCGATGCTGTTTCCCGGAGGCAGGAAGGAGTGTCCCGGGTGCTACTTCCCGAGGGAGGGAGGGAGGGAGGCAGAGAGGCAGAGTGTCCCGGTGCTTCGGGATCGTCCTCGCTGCCCGCGGATCGCTGCCGGGGGCAGCGCCGCCTGCTGGCGCTCGGCAGTACCGCGGGGGAAACCGTCCCAAGCCCCCGGGGTCCCAGCCCGGGGACATCTTCCCTCCGCACGGACCCTGCCAGGCTCAGACTCTCGACATTGCTGGGTTGAGTCAGGCTCTTGCCGTATTCCAGAAGTGGGTGTCGCGTGTTCGGTGTTCGTGGTGATGGTTTCAGTACACTGCACTGCCGAACCTCACGGTTAGAGTGGCTCTGTATTCGACAGCAGGCAGAGACTGCCCAGGCTGCAGCACAGGAACCCCTCGGCATTCCCATGTTGTTCTGCAGGATTGCACAAATTGGCCTTCTGTATTCTGACTCATATGGCAGAATTGTTTAATGTCAAAAATGAGCATTTTGATTTCTAATTTAAACTTAATGATGAACAGGTGTCTGAAAGAAGATCCAGCAACAATGTCTTTGCTGCAGAGGAGTCTGGATCCAGAGAAGACTTTGGGGCTGGTAGATGTGCTCTATACTGCTGTGTTTGATATACACAGGTGGAAGGAAGGAAGGTACATCTCTTTTCTAGTTCAAACTAAGCTGTTGTTGTTGAATATTCTGTGCTGAGGGATTTAATAGTGCCAGCTCATCAGAAGGGGAAAACAAGAGTCAAACTGAGAGTGTGACATTGTTAATCCCCACAGATACCTTCTGAGTACATCCAGAGATAAAGGAGACTGCTTAAAACCAAACCAGCAGCATATTCAAGGGTAAAAAAGTATTTGCTTTTCTCTTAAAAAATAGGCGATTTACATTAAATTGATCGCCATTTAGGTCTTGAAGCACAACTAAAATTTAAGGAATTGTAAATATGAGGAATAATTTGCTTTCTTACTATAGGAAGTAGCTGGTGGACTTGGCAGTCTTTGGTGTTGTTTCTTTCTTGAGCTATTATTGAAATACACATTTTTCCCCAAAATACAAACTCAGCTATGTATTAGGTGGTTTGATATACATGTTTTTTTGTTGATGCAGGGAGCAAGCTTTGCCTTGTATTCAGATCCAGTTACAGCGTGAAATCTCAGATTTTGGGAGCCAAGTTGACATACCTTCAGGGAATGGAAGCAAATCTTCAGGCGGTCTGCAAAAGACATTCTCAAAACTGACTTCACGGTTTACCAAAAAAACTTCCTGCACTAGTACAAGTAACACAGGAAGTTACTCAATCCCCAATACACCTTCCAAAAATGTCTTCATAAGTTCCAGCTCAGAGGAGAAAGCTAAAATGGCCACTAACATGGATGCACGGTTACAGAACATCCTGAACATTGGCAACTTCCCTCGGAGCACAGATGCCCTGCAGCCAGTTCAGAGCACCAGTAACCAGCTCGTCAATGGGTTTCTAGTGGAAAGACGGGACAGCTTCTTCAAGCCAGATGATGGCAAGGATGACAAAGGTATGAATTTACCAACTGACCAAGAAATGCAGGATGTTATAGATTTCTTGTCTGGTTTTAATATGGGCAAATCCCAGCAGACTTCTCCGATGGTGAAAAGAAGGAACTCTGTTGCATCTTCTACAGCAACAGAACAAAAGTCAGGAGCAGTTCAACAGCAGCTGCAGTCTGTGTCTCACACCCCGCTGCATCCTCCTCCGCAAGGCTTGTCCCAGCAGCAGTCCCAAAAGCAGCAGCAGCAACAAATGCAGTATTACCAACACTTGCTTCAACCTATTGGACCACAGCAACGTGTACCTGCCAAATGGCTCAGTAATTCTTCACACCAGCAAGCCCCGGCTGTTGGAGCTGGATTGTCTCATATAAATCAGTGGAACAATCCTGGTTTTTCGGATTTAAGCTCTGATTTGTACAGCTTGGGTCTTGTGAGCAGCTATATGGACAATATGATGGCAGAGATGTTAGGACAGAAACCACAAGGACCTAGAAACAACACATGGCCAAATCGTGACCAAACTGATGGAGTGTTTGGGATGTTGGGAGAAATCCTGCCTTTTGACCCTGCAGGTGTGTGTCTTTTCATTTATTATGCTTTTTGTAAGGTTTCCTTTGTAAAAGAATACTGTGAAATATTGCTGGCAATAACTGTCATTTCCCCATGCTGCCCACCAGATGTAAGCGTGCTGACCAATACAAGCAGGGATTTGTGTGTGTGTGCTTATTTGCTTTTTCAACAGAAACTCTTAAAACTCTCACTAATAAGCAAGCATGAGAACTAATTCTTTACTAATTGTTTCTTGTCCCAGTTGTAGTAGTCTGACCTTTCCTATATGGAGCACAGCAGAGTACTGAAAAGATACGTAGAGATGATGTTCCTCCTATTCTGAGTTTGTAAAATTGTTTAAAATCAAACTCTTGAGCTCAGGTGTGTTCCCTCTCCTCAGAATTATTCTTCCTGCTCTTTGGCAGTCTTGTAACCTGGAGATACAGCCGGGTGCATCTTTACCATATCCCACGTTTTTCCTCCATTGCTCCCCAGTTCCCTGGGACTCATACTGGTTCCTGTTCCACAGCTGATTATGCAGTGAAAAGTTTGGATGTCAAAGGATTAGAGACTAAAGAGCAAGTACCATGAGGTTTGCCACATATGTTTGGACCACCAGTAAATTATAAATATAGGTGAATTATTCATTCTCAAAGGTGAAGTGAGATAAAATTTTAAGAGTCATAAACCAATAGCTACAGACCAAGAAATTGACCATGGAATCTAACAGGAGATGAATGTTTAATATCCATTGGCTTGAGAGGTGGACTTGATGCTCCTTGTGGGTCTCTTCCAACTCAGAATATTTTGTGATTCTGATGGCAATATTAAAAAGAACTTACACAGCCACCACCTTGTAAATGTGACTTCTGTTGGCCTGGAACACAGCTGCAGGAATGTTCTAGTGTGCATTTATGGCAACTGCTTGGAGGGAGAAGCAGAACAGGGAAACCTTTTATCAAAGTGCTTCTCAGTTTCCTGCGCTCATTTGGACTCTGTGTTTGGAATGTGTAGGCATCTCAAACCAGTTTCTTTGATTCATAATTATGATAGCTATTTTATCAACTTAGTTGATAAATTAGTGGAGTTTCTGTGGCAAAAATAGCCACCATAGTTAAGTTATTGCTTATTAATAACTGTAAGTCTGAATTAGCATCATCTTACTTAAACATACTTAAGGTATAGACTTAAGGATTAATTAACACAGCCTCTAAGGCAGGACAGAGTTATTTTCAGCAAGCACTAAATCCATGTGTGTGTAGGAAAAAGAAAGCCAGTATGCAAAGGACTGACATTCTCAGCATTTCGAATCCATTATATTTCTGTAATATTTTCCTTTTGTTCTACATAAAACTACGTGTTTTGTTCCAACTGATGAATGTCAAGGATGTAGAAAGTGGTACTTGGAAAAGGCGACTTACTCAGGTTCCATTATTGGTGCTCAGTGGATTAAGATATACACTTCTGCAGTTGTAGTGATAAGTATACAGTATTTTTCACAGATCTGGCATTTAAAAAGCCCAAACCAAACAAAACTCCTTCCAACTGAATACTTTTCCACTAGAAAGAACTTTTCTTTATAGAACTTCCCAGGTTGACCTGTGGTGTAAAAATTTTCATATTAAGCTTTAGTGTAGTACAAAAAGCTGTAAAACAGAAAACAGTTTTTCGTTTCCAGGTTTCCTAGGACTGTACATTTGTCTTTTGAAACAAACCACATTACTTTTTTGATACATACTTTTAGAGTCTGAAAATTATGTCTCTCTCAGATGCAAAACTGCTGATTAAGAATTTATAATATTGAAATTGAAGCCTTTTCATGTTGAAGGGCTAACTAGTCCCAACAATGTATTTTGTAGTACTTTAATCATCACTAAGAACCTGATGAAGGAATATTGCAATAAGAACTAGCAGAAGGAATGTTGGTAACTCCAATCTTTTGGAGTAAAAAGCTGTCTGATAAACTGTTCACCTGATGTTTTCAGTGAGGTAAAAATTAACACAAGCTTCTATTTTGAATATGCTAGCAATTTAGATCTTAATGCTGTCTACAGGTAAAAAAAGCTTGGATGTCCTTTAGAATCTGTCTAGACTATTTTCTTAGATCTGAGGAACTGTCTGGCTTCCAGCCTCATCTTAAATAGACATAAAGGTATTTCAGAGGGAGAGCAAGCACAAGTGAGGATGTTTTGTTCCTAGATGGCTCTCAGCCTTTGCTTAATAAAGGAGGCAGAGGAAACAGTTTTCTTCACTGTCTTTTTTATTTGCATCCAACAAACATTGTGGAGGTCTTTTCTGGACATCTCAAATGAGAACAAGGAAACATACCTTCTAAATGCACTATTGTAGGCAGCCATCAGATGAAAGATTTCTGCTTTGCAAGCTGTGCATGATTGTTGGATGTTCTTCAGTCTTCACTCAATTTCAAACTGAGACTAGCAAGCCAGCAGCTCAGTACTTCCCACTGCAATTACTATGCATGTAGTCTAGACATTTTCCACAAATCCAGTCAGATTGCCAAGTTTTTTTTTTGGGGGGAGAAAAAAAGGCAAAAGAAAGAGAAGCTGTGGAAACTCAGTTACAGTGACTCATTATCAGCAATCTTGAATACAGCGATTGCTTGCTCTGATCAATGGAGCATTAAGGCTTTTGCTGTGTTTGCTCAAGACTGTGCTTACTCCTTATTGGATGCTTGGGACACAAAAAGCATGTTGAGAATGGAAGGATTTTTATATTACTGCTTTTTTTTGGTAAATCTTATTCTGAAATGTTCTGAAATATTTTGTAGGTCAGGATCAGAATGTTTTCAGAATTGTCTCATCCTTGTAGGAAGGAGGCAGTTTTGATGCTCTGTGTTGTAGTATGATCCAAGCAGAATCTCAACATAGATGGAAATCATGTTGTATTCTGGTATCAACTACAGTAACTGTTCTGCTCTTTTTCAAGTGCATGGATAAATGTACAGACAATGTCAATTTCAGCAGTCTCTGCTGATGGATATTGGACCTTTCAGCATAGACACCACCACAGTACAAACACCATTTCCCTGATGGAATGCAAAGGGCAGGTGTGATAATTATTATCCACCATGGATGCTGTGTATCTCGTGTTTGTGAAACACTTCCTGTTCAGTGTTCTTCACTGCTCCATGAAGACCTATCCACTGCTGGCTGCCATTTATCATTTGGAATTGGGAGGGAATTACTTTGTTGTGGGGTATGGTCAAACCTAAAGGCTTGAAAGTGCAGCAGAAATAGCTGAGTGTCAGCAATGGACTTGTTGGTTTCTTTCATTCAGTTGGCTCAGATCCAGAGTTTGCCCGCTATGTTGCTGGGGTGAACCAGGCTATGCAACAGAAGAGGCAAGCACAACATGTCCGTCGTCCAAGCACCACACGTGGCAACTGGCCTCTTCCTGATGATCCTCATAAAACGTGGCCCTTTCCCGAGTATTTCACAGAGGGGTAAGAGACTGCACAGGCTCTATGTTTTTATTGTATAAGTTTATTTTGCACCTAGACTTGGCAGAATGTGGGAATACTGGGCGTTTTTTCAGTTGCTGCTGCACTTCACTATTAAGAGTGAGCAGTGTGAGCCCTGCCTGCTTTGCTGATCCTAAGGCACTGACATGCTTGATGTCAGGTTTAGGATGGCATGGATACTGACTGTGAATCCAAGAGAAGAACTAAGGAATCTATAACAGACATGTATTCAGGACAGATTTCTTTGAGTATTTTGGAAACAGCTTTAAGACCTAGTTTTAATGAAAGTGATGTGGTCAAAGTTGCAGTGCCTGACTGAATTCAGTTTTCCAGATTTTAGCCATTTAATCTTACTACAAGACAGGTACCTCACAGCATGTACATTTGTAGTTTTTAATCTCTTCCAAATCATAACTATTTCCTACATAAGAAGTCTTTCAAGATTCTCTGGTCCATTAGTCCATAATGTAAGAGCTGTGACATTCTAGTGTAAAACCAGTAGGATGGATATATGTTCTAGCTCAGTTTTGCAGGGAAAAAGTTGAGTACTGACTGATTCCAAACCAAGCATCACTTGTTTCTCCTTCCTGAACAGAAGAGGTGCTTCTAATTGATATAATTACATATTTTTTTACTAAAATAAAGAGGCTGTAACAGCAGTTAATGTGACCAGTCAGAACAAGGGAAAGTATTTGTATTACTGGCACGTTTTACCAAGTACTGAAATTTTGTGCTCTGAAGCTTCACCTGTGACAAAGATTCAGCGCAATTGTGAACACAGTCTGGACCAGGCACTGTAAATACAAGGATTCATACAACTTTCTGTCTTGCAGTGATGTGACAAACAGCTGGTCTGGTACTCAAGGAGACTCTGCCAGCTCAAGTGATGAGACCTCCTCAGCTAATGGAGACAGTTTGTTCTCCATGTTCTCAGGGCCAGACCTTGTTGCTGCTGTAAAGCAGAGGAGGTGAGCAAAATGAACAGAAACACACCACTTTGTAAGATTCAATTTGTTTATATATAATTTCATTTGAGTAGTCAGACAAAGAAAATTCCTCCCAATGAGACAAGTCTCCACAAACATGAGTTTGTGTACTACACTGGTGATGTGGACCAGGGGATTCCTGAAGTGAGTGATATTAGCAGCTTTCTCCTCATACAAACCAGCACCTGTGCAAACAGCCAGCTGTTCACTGAGGGTATGTCTAGAAAAGATCTGATGCTTTCCCTCTTCCATGAGAATCTCCTTTGGATGGCACTTCCTGGGGCACTATGAGATCCTCACTGGTTTTGTAGCTGGGCTGTGTCTGAGGTGGTGTGTTTAGGTGCCAGCACATGCCTTTCTGGTTCCAGCTGCAGCCCCATGGCACTGGGGAGAAGCTGCTGCTGTCGTGGTCTTGATTTGTCTCCCCTTGGCTGCTACTGCCCTTCTGGGAGTGGGAAATACATGCCTGCCTAGTCCAGTATTTCTCACAGTAGGAGGAGGAGGCCAAATTGCCTTCATAAATAATTTCAGTAATGGAAAAACTAAGCCATGATTTTCAGCTACGAACAGTCCGCTTCTACCAGTAGCGTGAATTACAGCAATTATGCTTTTCTAAAGACTGGAGGCTCAGTTTCTTTGGAACCTCAGTGATTCCACAGCAGAGGGTAGTTAGAACAACAGTAACAAAAGGCATAAGGTGAAGGATGAATACCAACCTAATTCCAGTCTGGGATTGTTCCCTCAAACTATTTTTCAGTCTTCTCTAAAAATGAAATAAGTGGCCAAATATTCTAGCTTTGTTAACAGTGACAGTGTTATCTGAAGTCAATACATAGATACAAGATTGTCTGTCTGCTTTTTGGTGAATGAAAAAAAAAGTCAGTGCAGTTTCTCAGAGATTCTACCTGGATAGCTATTTTTGTATGTATTATCAGAAAGGAGTAAGAGTAACTATTTTCTGAATCTTTACACTTAGCCAAGATTTTATAGGAAGGGAACAAAAATTGAGCTTCAATAAATGTTAAATTGAAATTAATGGGAAAGAGCCATCTCATAAACTTGTCACAGAAAAAGTAGTAATTACTTGTATTTTTTAAAAAAGCAGCAGGGAAGGAAAACAAACACGTAAGGGTGACTTAACATGCTGAGCCAGTAAATAGCTGGAGACTGATCATGGAGCAAGAAGAAAAGCCTATGGTTTATTTAGTGCTTGAAAGAGCAGAACAAAGTTTCCAAAGAGGGTGCTTCACTGAGCAAAACCATCAGCTGAAGTCACAGTACTACTGCTCCTGTTACTTGTAGGAAGAACAGTGTTGTATAGGTGAGAGCCTGACAACATACCAGAGCTAAAGCTGGCCAGTAAGAGGAGGTAGAAAGGTTGAGTGTGCTAAAGCTGACCTGCAAAGGGCTGTTTACCCATGGGAGCTTGATGGGAACATGCTGATTAGGTTTTTCACAAGGATGAAATAAAAGATTCTGCTTTAATCTAAACCCATGCCATTAATCAGTCCTCCTAGAAAAAAAAAAATCCCAGAAACAAAAACAACAAACAAAAAAAAAGACCAAAAAAACCCAAAGAAAAAATATTCCAGAATGTACATGTGGTCAAGGACTTCTATTTGATAACTAGATGTTAGGTCACTAATTTAAACTGAAGGTAAAACATTTTTCTTCAGTAAAATTACTGTGCTTTAGCAATGTTTCACTTGGTCAACTGTTCATTTGCATTATTTGCAAGGTTATTTCAGAAAAGATACTTAAAAAAAACAAAAGAAGCCCAGCTACAAGAACAGGTAACAGAAGAAAAAACACAATTTCTGGCAGATTTCTTGAAAGTGGGCAGAAGCTTATCCCAGCTTCCTTTCACCTCTACAAAAATGTTGAAGCTGTAGCTCCAAGAACTTACTGCATTGTCAAGTCCCTGGCAAGTTCTGTATTCTTGCTTTTACCAGTACTGAACAAAAAGTACATGAAACCAAATGTTTCCAAAAACACGTGCACTGAAAGGCTGCCTGATCTGTGCCAGTGGCAGATGAATGAGGGTGACTCATTTAAAACCAAAAAGTAAATGTCTCTGTTTCTGGGCAGAAAACACAGCAGTGGTGAACAGGAACCCAGTACGCTGCCATTACCTCCTTTTCTCTCTGCAGCAGATGACCGCAGTCAGGTGAGCTCAGCAAGGCTTTGCTTAGTCCTTTCTCCTGCTGGCTTTTGGGGGTGGGTCTACATGAGGCAGTCAACTGGAAAAGCATCTTGTACCTCCAGATTGCTTATTTCAGTGAAAACCTAAACCATCTGCACTCAAGTAGCATGAGATGCTTTTTTCAAAATCACCAAGCTTAATATATTAAAATTGGAAGTAATTTACTTTTTCCTTTTAGCGAGTGGGGCCACTATGTGTCAAACTGAAGTAAATGTTTTTTAATGGGCAGACATTTTAAGAATTGAGTGCTATATGTATTCATCAGTTCAGCTTTTAAATATAAACTAATCTTGTGAAAATACATTAAGGAGGTGATGACATGTTAAGTATTGTCTCAAAAAAGTAGCATCCTGTTGTTAAACCAAACCGCCCCTGATTTTTTCTCAGGATAACAAGACCAAAACCTGGCCTCCCAAGGCCCCGTGGCAGCACACATCCTCTGTGCCTAGCACGCTGCCCAGCCAGAGCTCATCCCTGTACCCCCTGGGCAGCCCCGTGAGCCAGTGGAGCGACACCATGCAGATGCTGCAGTCACCCCTGTGGGCCAGCGAGTGCGCCCCAGCAGCCAGCATCTCCTCCAGCTTCGCCTATGCGCAGCAGCAGCAGCAATCCCAGCCGGCTTCCCAGCACAAACAGATCAACAAGGGCTTTAAATCTTTCCCAATGAAGCATGAACGCAGACCATCTTACCTGCACCAGTACTAACTGCTTTTCATACTGGAAAATGCAGCATAGGGCCAAATGAGAATGACCTTACTTTGATTCACAGTGCTGTGTTGGCAATATCCTGTTTCTCTCCTGATGTGGGATTGAGTGGGTTTAGGTGAGATAGACAAACTCTTGGATTCTCAGTTACAGTGATGAGCAAATATGGCCAATATGTTTGGTGTACATCAAACAGCCCAAAACTGTGATGCAGAAACGCTTTTAAAAATGCATAATTGCCTTTACTTTCAAGACCTTTTTTTTTTCTAAAAAGAACTGCTGAAGTACTACCATACAAGAAACACTGTATTTTATAGCTATTTTTCATATAGATTTATAGTCAAAACACCTTACTGAAACACACTGAATATGTTGAAGCAAATATATAGTGGTCAATTTGCTCAACACTGTGTTTAAATTTATAAAGGACAACCTGTAGGGCCTTTGTATCCTCCATTACAGCCTGTGGGCAGCTTTTTTAAAATGAAGTGCAACAGCAGCTTTTCCTGTGCCACACAAGCGAGTTCATTTGGGAACTGCTGCAGAAACAGTTACAAAACTGAGTTTTGTGGCAGTTTCCTTACTGTAGGTGAAGATCAGCAGAACCACTCAGCCTTGTGTTGCCAACGTTACCTGAGCTGCTTGAGGTAGATGGCACCTGTGTGGACAGTGGGACCCTAGTTCTCACACAAACTGTGTCCTATGGCTGTGTCTGGCCAAAGGCATTATCCACACGGTGCTCCCACAGTGTGTGAAAGCAAAGCCTAAGAGACTACTTGCATTTATTTAAAGTCTTATTTCAGATGCTAAAGTTGATTAAAATTGTGAGCTGGCTCAGAAGATACTAAAACTGAAATGTGGGGTTAGCAGTTAGTTAAAAGAACATTAATTTTTTTAAAGGATAATTATTTGCAGTCAATATGTGCCATTAAGTGAACCTGTGGAATTAGGAATAATCTTCCAGCCAAAGTGGATTGGGGTGAGTGACTGGTGCTTACAAATTGAAGAACAATGGTAAATATATGTATACCTATCCCACTGTATATGAATTGAGATTACAAAAGATTCTTTATATAGTTAGAGCTTATTTAAATTTTCATATTTCATCTTTGAAAGAGTCTAAAAACCACAATATTTTCTGGTATAAGAGTTTTGACAGTATTAATCTTATTTTTGTATTTTTCTTAAGTCATATCGTTCTAATATGTTAACTACTAGTAAAATGGGTTATTAGTTCTAACTACGTAATTTTTCAATGAAGATAAAGCACACTTTTTGGTTTTGGTTTTATAAACTAAGTACACATCTATATCTAAAGATACCAAAAATAGATACATTATATATATATATATATGTGTATATATATATATATATATATGTATAAAGTATACACAACACTAAAACTATTAAACATTGGGTATTTTAAACCCATCCATCTTTCTGTTTGTATGGTGACGGGCTCTATTTGCAGGCCCAGATTGTTACCTTTTGTGCTGTTTGAGAATGCCAATGTTGCCTGTATTTATGATATTGTCACCATGTTTTCTGAAACTTCATACTTACCATGTTTACAAGGATTTGTTTGCTGTACATAGACTTTTTACAGTAATGTGCTTTGCACAATCAGTGTGGCTTCTGTCTGTAAATTGTTAATGGTCTGTACTACTATAATTTTGAAAACCCTCCACTGAAAATATTAGTGGTTATTTAACTTCATGAATGGTTTCAAGTTTCCTAAGTCTTGTTGTTTAGATCTAATATTAAATCCCAGATTTGGCTGTACTTACTTGGTTATTCCTACTAAGACCAAAATGGAAGTTAATGAAAACAACTTAATTTTGAACTTTTTTTTCTAACAAGTGCCAAAATGATTGCTATAGTTTTTGCAGTTTATTCATAATTACAAATGCTGGAAAGTTTCTGGACCTATATACATGAATTGTGAAAACAAAGAAAGTTTGTCTGCATTTTGACCATGTGGGTGCTACTCTGTCCTTTGCTTCCAATTGTTCTGAACACTGGTAATTTTAAGAATTGTTGCACTTGGCAAATGAGTCTTGCCCTTAAATTTCACTTACACTGCCAAGTGCAAGGGTTTGGTGCTTAGTTAACTTACCCTTATTGCAGTGCTTCTTGTGAATAGCTAACACTTCCAAACTGGAACTGTACAGTTTGTATTTTAAAGCTTCTGTAAAAGTAAACTATTTGCTTTATTAAAGATATACATTTAATAGGTCATACCTGTTTAAAATATGCACTTTGCTGAAAATGAGCAGCACCTTAAACTGTAACTTTGGTTTGTAAACAAAGATCTTATTTCATTAACATGGGATTATTTACCAGTTTGAAAATTGTCAACTGCCTACTTACTGACTCTATCATATAAAAATGAACTTCATGCACAGTCCAATATTTAAAGCTGCTTTCTCAAGTAATGGCACAGAGCAGTGAGGTACAGACAATGCTTCAGCAAGGTCTTTGAGCCAGTAGTGCAGGTGAACATTGCTAAAATCACGTTACTTGAATTTTTAGGAATCTGAGAGTAAATAACTTTGATGGTAATAGGCAAAAAATAAACTCTGTCCTCCTCCCTGCTGTGATCAAGGCTATTAGGTTAGTGTGTGTTAATTGTGGCACTGGAATGCTGTATGCAGGGTGTGCAAAGCTGCTTTCTTTCTTCCTGGATAGGAGTACATAAGCATGCAGCTGGCCAGTAGCCACAAAGCACATGAACCCATTTTGATTATGCAAGAATTTACTTGTTTACAGAGCATTTCAAACATGGAGAAAAAGCCTTAATAAACATGGGCAAAAGCTTGCTAAAATAATGGCTTGGTTTCTCCCTTGCACAGAATTGCTGTGGCAATTCCACCAGTCCTAGAAAGTTAACATTTCTGTTTTATTAAATCATGGAGCAGCTCCTTTTTTTGATGTTCTGTATTAATTCAGAATATACTACAATTTACAAAGAACAGCTTTAGTTTATTTAGCACAGATGTTCTGATAAAGGATACAAAACAGTCTACTGCTTTTATATATGGAACACATGCCCAACTTTGTCATGCTGGAGGAAGGACTCACCTAGCAAAACATTTACCTTGTTATTATAGAACCTTACTCATGAAACGGGCTCTGCTTCCCATAGTGATGACAATCAAGTTCTTCCCAGAAGTACACTGGATTGAGTTGGTCCGAGGGGAAAGGAAATGTGCTAATTATCATTCTTAAGCTGTGTTAGTTACAGGAACAGGGCAAAAGCTGGCCTAATACTACACTGAAAACTACATTCACATTTTAAACACAGAACTACAGATCACTTTTTACCTGCTTATTTCAAACCCACACCTTCTTGACTCTCAAAGTGGGACTCTAAACTATTTCTACAGTCTCTCAAAGCAGCACTGCTCATGTCCAGGTATTGCAGTCAGTCTACAGGCTTCTGTGTGCTGGGTGGAGTGGCATCAGCAATTGTAGCTAAATAAATGAGGTTTCTGTGCAGGATATGCTGGTACCTATGAGAGGAGGAAACACAGAATCTGGGACATGTTATTTTCTAGACAAATACCCATACCTGCATTCATGTACTCTGATCAGTATGTGCAATTAGGGGAAAAACCAACAAACTAGGATAATAAATCAGAGTGTTCTTCTTATTCTGAATCCCAGTACAACGCACCGAACTGCATTCGGTAGCCGAGCATGTACTACTACCCAACTTGGATGTGAACTAGGACATTCAGCTCGTAGCTCTGAAAACCGCAAAACTACAGCGGAGCAGGAAAGGACAGAGCTGCCCGTGGGGCTGGCTGGAGCAGCTGCAGCGGCTCTCGCGCAGGGTCTGGAGGGGCGGAGCCGCCGTCTGGCAGTGACTCTGTTCGGTGTGCCACACACGGCCGGGGGGAACAGCGGGCGTCAAAGGAATAGTGAGCAAACACCCTGACCACGGCGACAGGGTCACTCCGTGCTTAATACGTCTCTGAAAATTATTTTGGGGAAACCCCCTTGTAAGCCGAGAACGCATTTTCCTCTTAGCGATAGGAAAGTCCTGGGAGCTCCAGCCGCGTTTCACTCCCGCTCTCGACACCTGGGCCCCCAGCGCCCCGCTCTGCCCCGTCCACGTCGGTCACTTACTGCACGCAGTCGCTGGCGCGGCCTTTGCTCTGATACTCCACGATGCACCGGATCAGCTGGTCATTCTCCTCCAGCAGCTGCGGCACAGAGAACCATCACCGCCCGCCCCGGCCGGCTCTGCCCCAAGAGGGCCTGAAGGGCCTGCGTCACCCTCCGGCTCAGTCTCGGCCCCGTTTCGCTCACCCGCTGCAGTGTGTCCTGGTTCACCTCCGCCTTCCCGCGCAGCCGTTCGGGCACGAACGCCACGGACATGGCGCCTCCACGCTCAGGAGGGGCGGCGTCCCCGCCCCGGGCCGCGCGCACGCGCGCTGGACGGGAACTCCCCGAGCCTGGCCCGGCCCGCCCCCTCCCGCCCGCAACACACACCGGCCGCCGTGCCGTTTTTACTGAACAGTTTATTTTGGTTTAAACCAAAAAACAACAGAAAGCCTGGGCGGGCGGGGCTACGCAGGGTTTGTCCCCAGCCCGCGGCTTCCGGGGACCTCAGACAGTAAAGAGTTATTGCAACAGGACAGCACTTGCCTCTACGGTCAAAAATCTCAACGGGTGTTCACAATCATGACTTGTGGATCCCAAAAGGCAGTTGTTAAACATGCAAAAACATTACTAAACAATATTATCTAACTTCTACAGCTGTCAAATATTTGACCTTAATAAGGAAACCAATTACAAAATACTTCCTTGTAGTGCTATACAAACGTTATAAAATTAAGATTCTATCAACCACTTTTAAATATTCCAATTTTTTTACAGAGCGGTTTTTCACATCTTTATCACCACTGAGCATTTTGAAGTTAAAAAAATAAATCAGCAAATTAGATCAAACTGATGTAATCTTTGGATCCCTTTATTCCTGTGGCCTTCATATACATACACAGACACAAATGACCAGGTTTCTATTTCAGCATATCAGAAAGTTGCAACTAGTTATCCAGAAAGTCCGTACTGTCATTTGTGACTTTGTGGTTTTAGAACCAGTCTCAATGTCTCCAAGCTACGGTCTATCAAAATGCAAACAACTTCAAACACTAAGAATTCTTCAAATTGCTCATGTCTACAGGTATTACAACAAAGTTAATATTTTAAGAATTGACAAACGGAGACAGACTTTCATCCCAGGCATTCCAGGAGAATCACCAACTTGTGTGCCTGGTCCATTATTAAAATAGTTAGTATTTCTCACTAAGTAAAATTAATTGCAAATCTTGACATATGAAAATTGCTTTTCTTCTTTGTTTGAAAATATCTCCTTAACTTGGTCAAATCCTGTGATATGTCAGAAACTACAAAATCAAATTCTTGCAAGAGCAGTGAAGAGTGTATCCAGTTTTGTGTAATGGAAGAACATGTTCAAAACTTCATTATACTCCAAATATAAAATCAAACATTTAAGCTTGAAAAGCTGCTAAAGAAAAAAAAACCCAACTAATTCAGTGTTCTTCAGCATATCAACTTTCTGCAATAACAGTATTTTTACCGACTTAAAAATGTTTATTTTTTAAAAAATTAGTTGCCTTTTATACAGCTATACAAAGTTTGTAATGTTTCTTTGGCAATGGGATATAATGGAATTTTACAACTATATAAAAACTTTCCTTTGCCTAAGAAACAGTATTTACTGTGTGTACATATCTGACTGACAAAGCAAGTTTTCTACTGTCCAGCACCCTAGTTGATACAAGAACAACTACCTCAAAAGGGATTTTACAGGATTTCCAAAAAACAACCTTGGTGGGTCAAAACACTCACAGTATCAACGGCCTTCTGCATACCACTGTCCTTACAACTTGAAGCAATTATCAAATACAGTTTAGCAATAAGAAAAATCCTTTCAGTGATGAAAAAATACTTAAACTCCATCGAAGTACTGCTTATATTTAACTATACATAAGAAATTACTTATCCTTCTGTCTCAAATATATTTAATGCTTACTGTTTTCAAAGATGGCCATTTCTCAAAAGTAACTGCATTACACCCCTTTGAAATTAAATAGTTAAATCCCAGTGCTGGTGACAAGTATACTGCAAATTAACTTCATTCTTTGCAGAGATCACAACTAATTCTCTGATTCAAGAAGATCTAGACGTTCACCTGGTTTCAGCTTTCTTGTAGACTACGCAGCAACCTTGTTGTCTTTCTATAGGGAACAAAAGCACAGTGTTAAAATTCATTTTGCAAAACAAACCCTACAAACTAATCTGGGCAACAGCCCTGGGAGCAGTTGTGCTGTACTGGCTACTCTCCATGTCCTGCAGCAGAAAGGAGACCATGGGAGCATCTGGTCAAACCCCCTCAGTCTCACACTGAGAAGAGCGGCTCATCAAAATACAAGCACAGCACAAATCCTCAGCCTTTACACCACCTCCTACTCAACTGGAAGGCAGCAAAACTCCTGTTCAGAAATTCAAATTGCTAACTTCAACCCCTCATTTCCATTCACATGCAGCTACCCTAAATTCCTTTCAGTCATAGGACTATCTGTTGCAAACTAATCAAGGAACTGCTATGGGATATCTCACAACAAAGTGATATGTGCTGTGATTAAACCCCCCATTTTTTAAATTAAAAAAAAAATATTCTATCAAAAACCAGAGATTCTTGTTTGCAAAACTCTAACTGCTCATGCAGTAAACTAGAAGAAGTTGTTTTTCTGTCCCAGTCAGAACTCTAAAAGCCTAGTTTATCTGAACCAATCTGGATAGTTCTTTGTTACTCATTCTATCCAGTACACCATTCAATAGGATTTGTGCCAACTCATTCACACAATTCAGAAGTTTGTTGCACACTGGAAGCAAGTTAAATTATTCCCTCTCATTCTTTATATTTTACAATATTGCTTGGAAAAATGCCTGCAATTTATATTTCTAACACTTGCACTGAATCTGCAGAACTGTTTTTCCCCTTCTTTTTCTTCTCCTCCCTGATACCAGCTATCAAATAGCTACTCAGGGCATGTGATAAAAGGCAACCTTTATTTTTGGTTGCCATTGATAGTAAAATGATGCTATGTAACTAAAATTTCAGCATTAACGGACTTTCAAAAAAGTAGCTCAGAGTCCCTGCAAAATACCACTCGAGAAAATCTAGTTGAACATCAAATCTAAAAGCCAGGAGATCCTGACCACTCCTTTCCCTGAGCAGGAGGTTGGATCATAGTAACACGAGGAGCACTTTACCCTATATTCGAACTCAGCGAACTCCCTGCCTCCACGGCCTCCCCGGAAGGTGCCGCGGAAGCCACGAGGGGTGGTGAAGCCGCCCCTGGCGCCGCCCCGGCCCCGGCCCCCTCGGAAGCCGATGACGCCCCTGCCCCTGTAGCCGCCGCGGCCGCGGTTGGGGCGCAGGGGAATGCCGAAGGTCTCGGCATTCAACCGCCGCTCCTCGGCCCAGGTGGGTCGCCGCTCCCTGCAGCACAGAACCAACACGGATTGCTGTGAGGCATTTGGCAAGGAAGGGAAATGCGCCAGAAAGCCGGTGAGATGAAGATTGATACATTAATAACACAGTAAATCTCCACAGTACGCCTTCCACAAGAACCCAGGTGTATACCACAGTTCACTGGACTCATTGAGAAGCAACGTGTTACAGGGTCATTAATTAGATATTAATAATGCTCTAAGAGTTTACCATATTGAAGAGCACACTATATCCTCTGCACACAGTATCATTTAAAACAACAGCTTACAGTTACAGATGTTATTTTATCTGGCTGAGTACAACCAACAACTCCCCTGGCCTTCTCCTGCAAGTCAAAACAGGTCAGCAATCCACATCGTCGTGTCTAATAAAAAGGCAGCAGGAAAAGATAAGCTTTAATTTTCCTGAAATGCTATCTGCCCATTTGAAAAACACTACTGGCCAAGACAGTTATGTAATCTGCTTAGAAACCATTATCAAAGCAGGGTCATAATTGACTTAACTGAAGTGTTAAATTAGGAGCAAAGCAAAACAAACAAACCTCCCCACATCTTAGTAAATCTGGAAAGGAGAATCTAGAGCCTGTGCATTAAGTTCTAAAAGCATGGCTGTAAAACATCTTAAAATACCTTCCTATGAACATAATGCACTTACCCACAAAGAAATTTTGTGCTTCTTATTCCTGTTTTATTTTTGCCAGCTGCATGCTGAAATAAGCTCTAATCACCTTTGATTCAGAGTTGACTGTAATGAGTAGCACTGACAGTACCTTACGATATAAACATGCATTAAGCAGACTGACAAGCTCCTCCTTGCAGGCCATACCTATTGTCATCACAGGAAATGTTATCAAAGAATGATTTGGTTTTGTCGTAGTAGCAATTGGGTCCAAGTGGATCTTCTTCATCAGCATTCCCTTCACTGTTTTGGGTATCAACACCTGAGTCACCTTTGTCTTCTCCATTTACAGGCTTCTCTGGTTTCTCAAGTTTATCTTCTGGAAAATAAAAAGTAAACAGAAAAAAAATCCAGCATTGTTAACTTACTCTCAGTCAGAGAGGAACTACATTGAATGCTATAAAAATAATTTAATGTGGAAGCCAAATAATTTGACAGGTAAATTAGGATGTATTGCAGCTTCTGTCTGGAGGTTTCTATGCCTCCTGTGGGTTTAGTTAACAAAAAAACCCTGTGGCAGAACATATTTGACAGCCATCTATTTTCTCCCCTTTTTAGCTACCTCCTTCCTGGGCTTAGGAGCCTCATTCAGTGAATCCTCCTAAAAGCCATCCCATGGTTTTCTTCATCTCCATTGTCCTTCTCCTTTGTCTTCTGGTTTTACTATTAACTCCTTTGAGACACAGAGCCAGCATTCTGACTTCAAGATGTATTTCCTAATAATGCCTTGAGTTCAACTTACTGTTTTGACTGGTACTGAAAACAAACCTGACGGTTCAACACCAGCAACTTTTATTACCTTCAAATCTCATTCCTAAATGTCTACAGCTTAAATCTCATATGTTGTGCATAAAATGCAGATAACCAGCTCAACCTTTCCACACCACAGAAAAATTACTACACTCACAAACATTTCTATACTTATTTATGGCTAGCTGTCCCTTTTCTCTTTATTATTCTGAAAAAAACAGTATCAACAGCAAACCACCAACTCGCTGAAAAATGATTCAGAAAAACAGGCAAGCACCACCAGATAGATCTTATGGGACTTAACTGGTGTTTTTACTCTACACTGATAATCTGACCATTTATTCCCATCCCATTCCCATTGGGAATGATTACCCAATCATTCACTGGAATAGGGAGCTCACTACATTAACCTGCAACAATTTTGTTCAAAAATAGTAACAGCAGTGTAACAAACAGGTGGCTGGTCACAAGAGAATGAGGTAATCAAAACAGAAGCCTGCTAGAAAACAAGTGCTGGCAGCATGGTTTTCTAACTATTCCTGTGTTCCCCTGGAAAAGGATAAAAGCAAGGAAATGCTAGAAACTTTCAAACAAACTCTTCTGCATACTACAGTGAAGTTCCAATCCCAAACTCCTTTGATTTTGGTGCATAATTGCCATTATAATTTTGGTCTAATAATTGAAAACTGAAAACATGGATTTTCTTTTATTGCATCCTTTCCAGAATTTTAAAGTAACAAACATTATTGGGACTTCTGGTTAAGTAATCTGCATTTTTAACAAAGATTTGTTAGAACTTCACACATGATATCTGCTAGTTAAAATTCATTAAAACCTTAAACACAAACCCAAAGTACTTAATTAACATATGATCCCAGTTTACTTACTAATTGATTTTTAAATTTATTTTTATTGACTGCAAACAAGACTTAATATTTTTATTAAATATTCGTAATACGCCTTTTAAGAGTTGTTTGCCAAGGTAGGATCAAAACAGCATGACAATTTTTCCATGCTCCAATCTAAAGCAAAACTGGTTTACCTTTTAATTTAAGTTTATTGTGAAATTCTCTATCAATTTCCTCCTTATTGAATTGTGCATTTGCACTTTCGAAGTCAAAGTCCTTCTCAAACTTCATTGGACCATCCCTCCTAATACCAAATCTTCCTCGGCCCCCTCTGTGACCGCCACGGCCCCTCCGTGCTGCAGGTGCACCTGGAACTGAAAAGAGGGAAATTCTGTTTGATTTTGCTTTGTAGATTGTCTTTCCTCTGAGGGTGGTTGAGGGTGTTTTGTCTTTTTGGTTTGCTTTCTAATTCCTAGGGTAACAGGTTGGGACTTCAGAAGTGCAAGAAGAGAATGCCTGTTGTTTAATGCTTCATCAGAGCAGCTTGCAATTTGTAAACTGACTTACAGTAATGGTGCAGTGACACAGAAAGCATAATAGTACTAAATTTGTATGTTAAAAGACTCTCTAGAAGACATTAAAAGCTTCTGGAAGAAGAGTTAAAATATTAGTGGCTTTTCAGTCGAGTATTTTTCTAGAAAGGTTTTTATTTCATGCTATTATGTTTAGAAATCCCTGAATAGTCCCTGATTTACATTTTATTTAAATCAATTGCTTAGTATAAACTACAAGAAGAGATTTTTCTCTTTAAGTTGACTTCATTTGCTTATATTCTTCTGGCTCAATGCAAAGTTGTTACTGTCTTGAAGCAAAATGTGAAAGAATTTATGTATTTTAGCAAATTTAAAAAAAACTTGTTGGTCTGCAAGCAACAATAGCTATTTCTCAAAACATGATTTACCAATTTATCATTTTTCATTTCTGAGTTCTTTTTCTGATCTTGGAACCTTGTATGCTTCAGCTAAAGTTGGAAATAAACACGATTTGTTTATCCAATTAGGTATTTTTGATCATGCTTTTGTATAGATAGTTCAGATTTTTAAAAAAATCCAAACCTATGAATATAAACTGCATGTTTAGATCATAAAAGAAAAAAAAA
This sequence comes from Bombycilla garrulus, assembly GCA_013400315.1. Lineage (NCBI taxonomy): Eukaryota > Metazoa > Chordata > Aves > Passeriformes > Bombycillidae > Bombycilla > Bombycilla garrulus. The sequence continues at coordinate 482,260 of VXBU01005192.1, forward strand.
GTAATTTAGAATATATGCTTAAATTTAAAAAGAAATATGCATCTAATCCCAGTCTCTGCTGGCCAGCCTACCAACAATAAACAGCAGGAAAATTCCTACATATTAGCCTTTAAAAGAGCACTTTGTATGTGTATGGAAGGAATTAAGCTGTATGAAAACTATCCAAAGCTACCTCGTCTGTGCTCTTGGTTCTCTAGGGATTTTTGGCTTGCAGACACCAAAGGTCTGGTTTGTACAGGACTCCTCCTCGCAACTGGTGCTGGAGTGGGCAGGTGGGATGAAGCTGTTTGTACAGCTTGTTCCATGGTGGGACTCCTTCTCAAATGATCCATCTGAGGGCTTGAACGACCTAGGGAAAAAATAAAACACAAGCAAACAGCACAGGGTTATTTGTCATCTACAAAGGCGAGTTACTGGAGTTACTGGTCTCAGCCAATCTAGACTGACAGGTCTTAGCAGTCAAGAAAGCTGTGTCAAAAAAAAAAAAAATCAAAAATCTGTACCATCAGATCCACTAATTCAGAACAAAGGATATTTAGGAATACCCCTTCCCTCAGTCTAAAAAGAAATAATGGGTAGGACACCCAATCCCTACCAACTCAATGATGTGCATTTAGCTGTGGAATGAAACTTTGGCACTGACTGGATGTAAAAATGCTCCTTCTGCCTCCCTGGGATGCGAGGTGGGAGAGGCTGCTCCCAAGGGCATCTGTGAGGCTGCTCAGGCACTGCTACAGGATCCTGTACACGCAGGACAGTGGCGTCTGGGCTGGGTTCAGCACAGGAAAGGAGCTGTGTGAGCTGCCCCACACAGCACTGCTCACACAGGGCCACCTGCAGCACCAGGGGCTGGAGGCAGAAGAACCTTCAGAATGGAGCCATTGATCCAGCCAGACAATTTTACATCAAACAGATAAATCTACTAAGAAATTAGAGTAAGACTCAAGTCCCAGTAAGTAGAAGAACAAGGTTCTATCTCACTACAAAACTAGCAAAAGGAAAGCAAAAAATAAACCAAACCCACAAAAACCCACGAACAAAACAGAAAAAAAAAATAAATCCAACCATACCACATTTGCAATCTACAAAGATGAAAAATATTTCTAAAAGCAAACACTCAGAAAAAACATGCTGGTGCCCCACAGGAAATGTGGCAGAATGTATGCTCACCTGGAGCATACATCATACATATCCATACATGACCACAAATCATACAGACTTTAACTACAGAAAACCAAACTACTATTTCAACAGAGAAATGCTCCGCAGACCTTTGCCCCTCGAATTAAACCAACAAAGTAGAATCTATTTTTGGCAGCCCACTCAACTAGTCCTAGAAATACTCCTAATGGGTATACAGATCTCAGCTGGAATTTAGGAAAAAAACCTGTTTGGGGTAAGTGTTTGGCCTTTTAACATGACTGCATAATTTAAAAACAGTATTAGGAATGTACCTCAGCACACACTTTGACAGCAAAAGTGGAGAGCAGAAAATAATGGGGTTTAGGTTTTTAAGGAGCAATGTTAACAACATTTGTATGAAGGGTGAGGGTGAAGGTGCTCAGTGTTTAGTTTCTTTTTTCTTGGCCATTCAAATATCATCCAGAATCTCACTTTTTCCAGTATTACATAAACTAATCATATAGCTCCTGTTAATATTAAGCTGACTCAAAAGTCATGTCACCATCTCTACAGGAAATCAGGTCTGCTCTTAATATAATCTGTATGTAAATATACATGAATAGAAGAAATACTGTTACAAAGAAGTATTTTAAAATTTTAAGCTGAAGGACTTCACATTTCAATCAGTGTAAGTATCTGCAGTTCTGTCATGTTATCAACAAAAATACTGAATTTCCATATGTACCTGTTTGCTAACATTATTTCACTTAATTAAGTCCTACTTCTCAGTGCAGATGCTTTAAGGGTAACAATAAATGTGTTACTACCTGCAGTACTCCAAGACGTAGAGAAAACACATTTAAAGAGCAAACACAAAGCCTCTCAGTGTTTCCTGGGTTTAATACCGAGTGTTTTCATGAGAGAATTCATCTGTTTGGTTAGCATTTCTGGCAACCACCAAAATCAACAGACACAACTGGTCAAGAAAAGACTGAAGTCACTAAAAAAGGTTTTACCTTGAGACATCTGTGTTTTTAGTGATCTTGCATCTGTTGTAAATGCAGAACCAACTGCAGTGCTTTGAGACATGCTAGCACTGCCTGAAGAGTCTGCTCCAAAAGATGTTAAAGAACCTCCTGCTTTGAAAGAAAGATAGTTGTAAAATCTGCTTTAGACTTTTTTTTTTAATTAGCACTAAATGATTAGTGAAGCTTTATTAAGCAGTTATTCTAGAATATACGTAAGTCTGCCCTTCCCATACACTTTTAGTTTAATCTAACAAGCTATGCACATAAACTGGTAAGACTAGTATCTTGATTTTTTCATCTGAAATGAAAAATAAAAGAGAACTTCTAGCTTCACCATCACAAGTACTATCAAAACACAGTCGTATTATGCAGCCATACATGTTTTCGGCATATGTTTCCACTTAAGAGCCTTTTAGGGCTGCCACATCTTATTAACCGATAGCAAATCATGGCCAATTCTACAGCCTCTCTTTTGCACAACTAACATTTTCAGTACCAGGAGTAACACTGCTGCCATAACAGTTATGAGACTTAAGTTCTATGAGAAAAACTGAACTGTGAAATAAAGTCTCAGAGAGGAAGGAAGGTTAGTTGGTGAGTCTCAGAGAGAATGTGCAGTATAAAAGAGCAACTAGCTCATGCAGCTCATAAACTTCCAGCATCTATTTCCCACCTAGCCAACACCTCACGAACACAAACAGCTGGAGGATTGTGCTGGCATGTGGTTGCTGAATAATCCAAACCCTTAGTTAAGGCAAAACAGCACCTGGTCAACTCAACAGCACAGCTGTGGGGCTTCTCTGCAGTGGCTGCCTCTATCACTTGTGAAATATAATGAACACTCGTCCTGCTGACATAGGTGTTTAGTACTCAATCAGAATTATTTTGATTTAAGATGCAAAGACTATGAAGAACACTCTACTTTTGAGCTAAACAGCAGAACTAACAGAGATGGAAGGCTTTGAATCTGCCTTAGGATAAGACACTGATGAAAGTCTAAGCAGTGATTACTGTCTGTGCACTCACAGAGTTTCACTCCCAGGAAAACACTGGATAACCAAAGTGAACCTACCAACTCCCACAGCACCGAACTGCTGCCCCACCAGCGGGCTCGGGCTGAACTGACTGTATGCAGGCATCCTGCCGAAAGGACCATAGGAACCCACAGATTGGAATGAAGATGTAGTCGAAGATCCTAGTGAAGACTAAAGACAAAACACACAACACACTGGCAAAAATTCATATTTACACAAAAATTAGGAAATAGTTCTGTGAGGCAAGAAATGTAGAAACTCTAAAATGAACATTTTCACAAGTATGTACAGCTTAGAAAGCACTTTTACACTTCCACCTTTGATGACCTGTGGAAACAGTACCATAAATTTTGTAATCTTTTCCCTATAACCTCAGACACTGGACTCTCTTGTCCAACACATACACATATAAGCTTTGTTGGCAAATTTAGGAAGTGTCCTTTTTCCTTGGAATTTCAAACCCCACAGAGACAATAAGACATCCAAGCACACTGGAGGAGGCTGGGGTTATTGTTATTATTAGGGCTCATTGTAATGCAACTTCACCAGTCTTGACTACAACTGACAGAAGGACTTGCATCAAATTTAATAAAAGTCCTTGGAGAAATGCAAGGACACCTCATAAAGAAGTTCAAGAATTTTATCCTACAGAATAGATAAAGCACTAGAATCATATTACATGGGACTATCAACCTCTACTTGAAGCAAGAGATTTCTTCTTGCTCTCAGGGATGATTTTAAGATACCCCATAAGCACAATCAAAAAGCCAACAAATTTCTGAGAGAACTATTTATCAGTCTGTTTACTACAAAATCACAGACTAATTAAATCTGAAGGCTTCAAGTTGTAATTTGCTTTCCCCTCAGAAACCCAGTAATCACTATTCAAATAACTGCCGTATAGTATGAAGCCTGTTTAAAAACACATAGCTAGATGAAACAGTTTGAAGTCATAGTTAGCAAAAAATGTTGAACATTAAAGCAAAAATAAAACAAATAAGGAAACAAAAGCCACTAATGATCTGGAGATATTTCAGCATCTACTCTGTTAGATTTATACCAAGTCTGATCTTCCCAAGAACTACTTGTCCTCCTACCCAAAGTCCCTTTCAAAAAAAAGGCATCAAGACTTAAAAAACATCACTAGTAAGTTTTGAAAAGACAGTAGCTTTGATACATAGTGCACTGTGCTAGAGTTAGATTTCAATTTTCACTTTCACAGTTAAAGACTGTGAAAGGAGAAAATCCTTTCAGAGCTCTTTACACTGGGTTGTGAACCTTACAGTGATAAACACTTTCATTTTTAAACACTTAGCTAGGGAGGACTTAAGCTGGCAAGTCACCTCTTTAGCAACAATTATTTAAAATTCTGTTTTGACTTACCTGAACAATAGCAGGGTCCTGTGGCAAGGAGCACTGGGGTTTTGGTGGCTCACAGACAGTCAGGTCTTTAATGTCGCTGCCTCGGAATATAATGTACTCAAAAACTTCATCACGAGGTGGGATGGGTCTGTCCGTTGGTCTGTCTTCTGTACCAAAGGAGCGAACTGCAAAGTTGGGAAGGGAGAAAAAGAATGAAACGTCCCACATTCAGTAAAAGGGTTTCAAATATACTGCAGAGACCAACAGCTTTAAATAAAAAGAATAAAATTTCACTGAAAAAAAAAAGGCACCTTACCGAATAGGCATCATATTCTTTATCATTATCAACTCTCCTCAAACAAATAAGTTATTATAGCTAAAACATCTGAGTTAAAACCCAAGCTGAAAGACTGAGACATCGCTTGTGCTATCAATTACATGTTGAATATTTCAACTGTTTTGCGAGCGTAAGGGGAAGTTGCAAGATAGGTTTCTTTTGCGGGTAAGTCAATCCTGTGAATCGAGGAATACATCAGTTTACAAACTTCATATTCTGTATTTGCAAAAAAGGAGAAAATATGATAGTACTACTAGAATCTGGAATATTAAAAATTTTCAAATGTGAATTTCTCATGACATTCAAAACTTAATAAAACAACAAGAATTCTGTGGTATGTATACAAAATTTTCACTAAGCAAAATGCATTCTTGCTGGTATAAGGTCCACATGATGTCACATGATCTCTGTCAAATTAGGCAAACTCACTGGGGCATAACTATCTAGAGTGCACAATACCAAGACATTAAATTCCTTGTATGAATTCCAATAGCTTTCTGACTGCACAGCAATGAAGCAATCAAGCTCTTCATCTTGCACTACATATAAATAACCACTACCACGGTATACGGATATCATCACTTGGCTGTCACTGCCCTCTCAGAAACTTTTCCCCACCCATAAGACTGCCAACCCTTGGTGAGTATCAAATCAAACAAATAAATAACTGAAGAAGACATTTGTCTCAAAGGGCTAGTTTTGTAAGCAAAAACTAAACAATGGATTGAAACAGAGAGGGGGGGAAAAAAAAAATCAAACCTCCAAAATCATGACAGTCACATTCAATCACAATCTCATCGACTTGTAGCAGCTTTAAAAATCCCTCATGACTGTTTTTGCTCCAGCCTTTTTGAAAGTGTTTATTTGCTTTACAAGCTGCAGGTTATGCTGAGAAAAAAAAA
>VXBU01005192.1:506246-571388 GCA_013400315.1 Bombycilla garrulus
GCCCGCTCTGCCGGCCCCCGCTGCCCCCAGCGCACCCAAGCCCGCGGTCACCGCCAAGGCGGGCGCTGTCTTGCCCGCCGCCCCCCAGGCCGTGTCGCCGCGGCCGGCGCTGGGCGCTGCTCCCCGGATAGTGGCCCCGCAGCTGATCGTGCGGCCGCCGCCGCAGACCACCATCCAGCTGCCTCCCGGCTTCACCATCCCGCCCGGTAAGTGTTGCGCAGCGCTCCCGGCATCGCCGCTTGCTCTAACCCTCTTCTCTTGGCCGCGGGCTTTCATTTTCCCCGAAGCTGTCGTGTCCCCGCTGCTCGACGTGCTGGAAGCCAAAGAGGAGGCACCTGTCTGAAAGCAACGTCTGACGAACAGACTGCCGCTAATTAGGGTGTAATTGGTACGGCTAATGCAGAGTAATTGCAGCTGTTGTTGGGTGCGTTACTGGTTTTGTCCTGGGGAGAGTGGCAGTCACCGTGAGTTAACCTGTGATGATGTAGTTGGACACCGGATTAAAAGCTGGAGTGGTAGCTAAGAAACTTTTTATGTTTTTTTTAAGTACTTTATCTTCTGATAGTCCTGAAAGAAAGAATGTTTCCTGCTGTGAACCCGGTGGTAAATGTGTGTAATCTAAAATTTATAATTTCAGTTATTGTGCAAAGGTTGTGTGAGGTGGTCTTCACCAGATTTGTTTCCCACTCTGAAGCAATTATGTTCTCTTTATACTTCTTTAAGTTTCTTAACTTTAATTACTAAAATTTTAATTTCAACAAAGTTGCTAGCTAACCAAACTATCATCCCTTCATCTTCATGATTCCTATTCTTAACCTGTATATTGTTTCATCTGTGGTCACTTGCTTAGATTTTCATGTTGCAAAAACTTGGGTATCTTCATGTCTTCTTGATTTAGGAGCTGATTTAACATTCAAGCTAATTCTTTTTTTTCCTGTTAATAGCATGTTAAGCTGTGGACCTGTTGATGCAGTCTGAAATAACTTAGTTCTTCCAACTTACTTCTTCAAATATTTGATATTTATTAGCTAAGTAGAGCAGCAATGTGATGGTGTAGATGTTTGTTTGTGAGTGGACTTTTAGTAGTTGTGTATTTGGCTCTAGTTTATGAGAAATCCTCTAGAGTCTCATGCTTTGAAAATATGAGTCTTGGAAGGTTTATGAAGACCCAACTAACATGAAGCAGATAAATTGCTGTTCAGACTGTGTGCCTTTAGCCTTTGCCTCCCTTTGTTAATCTGTTGAAGATTATAATATGTATTGTAACTTTGCACATAGTTTCTGAAGTTCATTGTGTCAATACTTTGTTCTGTTCTTTTCAAACAGAAGAGAGAAATATGAGCCTTGAAAACAGTCTGATCCAGGATTTAGAAAATGTTATGGAAATACACCAAAAAATTTTAATTCAAATTTGGTTTTATTACAAGATAATTGGAATGCCATTAAATTTGCATGAACATGAAGATAATGTATTCTAAAAGGATGTTATTCAGAAAATACAGTGTTATTTTTGAGTTTTTAACTTTGTGGATCATTCATAATTAATCTGAAACTCCCATTATCAGACTTCTGTATAAAACAGAAATTTAGAATCAGTTTTTCAGAACAGTGTATTTTAGCAGATAATGCTCCTAAGTTGTATATTTCATCTTTATGTGACTGACAGGAAGGTAGAATTAATCTCATCATTTAACTGGATTCAAATTTGTACCAGCTGCTCAGTAACACGAATTTGTATCCTTCCAAACAGAATCAAAATATAATGTTAACACATGAGCACTTATTCATTTATAGTAGTAATTGTGTCTGCAACTTTGATTGAGTCTGTGTGGCATGTGTTGCAATTCATTTGTCCTTTCCACTGAGATTTTCTCCATTCAAAATTAAGTTTAGAAAATGGGAAGATAAATAAGAACACATCCATGAATCTGTGTAATCTGACTAGAATACGTATTTTTTAATGTGAGGTAGGTATTATCCTGTGAGGATTTTTATATAAGGTTCACTACATAACCAGAGAAGTGATAACCCGTTTGGCCAGTTGGCGTATTGGGATGTCCAGATGGTTTAGGAGTGGCATATACCATGTATATCATCTGCTTGGAGGATTTTCTGCAACTATAAACTGTGAAGCTTGGTGCTTAAATGGCTAATGGACCTTAAAAGTTACCTTTTAGATGAGTTTTTAATAAGTTTCTTTCAACTTTTTAATTTTTAAATTACTCTTGGCTTTGAAAGAGAGTTATTATTATGGCTTTTGGGTGTGGTCCTTGCTGTAGCTCTGTATGCCTGTTACCTTAAACTTTGATTTCCATGAATCTTTAGTTTATAATGGCAGAAATTTGCCTTCTGTTTGTATTTGTAGCACGAAAGGTTGGATGGGAGTACCCAGCTCTGTGAGTGAGGGCTTTTGTGGGCTGCAGTTCTCTCAGGTGTTCATCCCACAACTGAGATTTGGTTTTTCCATATCAGACTGAAAGAAAGGCTTTCTTGCGTTCTTCTATGTTGGACTGAAAGAAAGGCTTTCAGGGTTCTGAAATTTGTTGTATTAGTGTTTGAATTTTTTTATGCTCAAGGTATTTTGCAAACTGTGTCCTTTTTGCAAGGTGTTGGTTTTTTTTCCCTGGGAAGTTAACAATTAGAATTGTATCTATGCTTTTACTATTAGAGTTGGATATAAGATTTTACCTTCTTCATTTTCCTTTGAAAAGTTGAAAAAGTACATGAAACACTTTGCACATAAGATAAGTTGAAGAAACAGTGTCTACTGACCCTGTTATCAGCAGACTAAAAGTGGCTTTGTAGGGGTTTAGGTTTTGGTTCTCTAGTAGTTGCAGACAAGACGTTTTTCTGTTTATTTGACCTGTTGTAGCCCATCTAGGTTAAATTATTAAAATGTATTCTGGAACTAACTTGGAAATTCTTTTTAATAATCTGTCTGGAGAACTGCTTCTTAATTCTGAGTGAACTGTGGGAAGAACATTACATGCTTTGCAGTCACCTTGAATGTGTGAAACTTCAGGATCCATGGACCAATTTAGCCATTGTCTCCCCTTTTCCAACCTGCTACAAAACTTTGGGCACAGCTTGATGGCAATGGCTCTGTTGTGTAGAAGGTCTCAATTTGTGAGGTGTTTTACAAGAAAATAGTCTGAAAAATTTATCATTTACTTCCAGAAAGTGTTAGAAAACATGTGCAAAGTTTCTAAAATTGCAGCACTGTGTCATTGTGTGCTGAAGAGTCGTGTTGATTCTCTGGGCCTCATAGTGGTTGTTGTTGGTGTTTAAACCACAGGTAGTGCCTCCCAAAGTGGTGATGGGTGATGGTGGGTACCAAATAGATTAATCTGTTAGAGCTCAACGTTAAGTACATCTCAAATATTATGTACTCAGAAGTGTGTCTGGCCTAATATTTGCATGTACTCATTAACTGTTGTTTAGTAAAGCTCTTGGGTCATTGTCCCTGGTATGCACATACTCGTTTGTGTTCCAAGCAGCTGCATCATCATTAGAGTTTATTTTCAATGGGTATTTATTTCTAATTTTGATTAGACTGCTAGAAACTACTGGCCCTCAAACACTCAAGTGTCTGCTTTTTTCATCACTGCTTTCCATAAACTTAACTTGCAGTTATTTAAATTCCAAACTGAATTGGGTCTGCTAGTGGGGGCTCCTTTTCTTCTTTGAAATAAAATCTTGTGTTACATGAGAATCAAAAAAATATATACTGTAGAGAATAATGTACAGTGCTATACATTAATTTTACTGTGCATTCTGTGGTTAGACAGTTCTTAATTTGTTATTCTTGCTGTTATTTACTGTGTAGTGACTGTTCCTTTGCCCTCACAGGGATGGTCCTGGTGCGCACGGATGCCGGGCAGCTCGTGATGGTGCCCCAGCAGGCTCTGGCACAGGCTCAGATGCAGGCCCAGATGCAGACACAGGGACAGGGTCCTGCCAACATGTCACCCAGGCTTTCTGTGCCCACAGCTGGCCCTGTTTTTCGCCTGTCAACAGCTCAGGTATGTCCGGCTTGATTTCACTTTGGTGCATTATGTCTTACGCATTATTACCTCATATGTTTCTGCAACAGCTTTCCTCCCCTTTCTGCTGTGAAAACAGGAAATACTATTCAAATGTAGTTTCTTTTATGAGACCCAGGATTTTTTTTTTTATGTATGGAGGAAAATCTGCTTTAGAGAGTCTCTTAAGACTGTGTTCAGACTGAGAGATGATTGGAGGCTACAAAGCTCAGTCTTAAGTCTGGACTGTGTATCACTGGTTTAATAGGTGTCTCTTGCTGCTCTGAATCACAAGCACTGAGATAACCCAGGATAGCAATTTCACTGGACATCAGAAAAGAGAAAGCCAATCACATTCTATCTAAGGATTTGCAATTATTTTAAAATAGCTTTTTAAATATACTTTAATCAAAAGAAGACTTGATTCTTCTAATTGGCCTCTGGTTGTGATCTGTCTACACTGAAGGTTTTGCATGTGTTGTGAGTACATTTCCCTTTTTCTAGGGATCGATAGAGTGCTTTCCTGTCTCAAACTCATCAGCAGAATGTGTTGATTGGAACTTGGAGCTAATTTATTTTCTAGGGTGAAAGTGGGGTGGTCTTGTGGTTTTTGGTTTGGTTTTGGTGTTTTGGTTTTGTGGGTGTGGTGGTTTTGTTTTTTTTGTTTTGGTTGAGGTTTTTTTTGTTGTTTTTCATTTTTTAATTTCTTTGAAGGCTGCATTGGCTTAAAAGTTTGTAGAGAGGCAATTTAGCTTTGGGCCATTTAGGGCTAGAACTGATCTATTTTACTAAAATGTGGAGGCAAACGTCTTTGGATGTTAGTACTGGGCTGCTGTGCTACAATAATGAGAGGAGGAGTTGAAAGTTGTTTTGCCTAAGATACGTGTTTGCAGAAGAGATAAGTAATTTTGTGTGGAAAGATGAAAAGGGTGCCTTTACAACTTTTTAGTTATTGTAGAAGTTGCTTGAAATAAGTTCAACAGGTACTTCCCAGTATTTATCAGTTAATTACTTTCCCTTTATATGCTTTATGTATCGCACTGTATTTATAGTCTAAAAGATTTTTAAGTTAATTCAAAACTGAAAACAATGATAAACATTTCAGAAGAGAAGGAAGCTGGAATAAATTTGGATAATTGAAAATAGTAGCATGAGGTAATCTATAAACCATGGAGTAGCCAACTAGAATGTAAATTTTAGAACTGAATGTACCTAGGAAGACTGTATCTCAGTGTCAGGAAAGACATAAATGAAAGCCTGGAAACCTTTGGAAAAACTTGATGCTCTCAAAAGAGAGGTAAGTGCAGTATTGGATGAAATTTGTTAAAGAACTCTTTGCAGAAAAGGCAGCCATTTAGTGTTTGTGGTATCTGGAAGAATAAGACTTGTAGAAACCGTCAAAGAGAAGTGTATTCCAGGAAAAATAAACACAGAGATAAGACTGTGTTCATTTACAGATTTTTTTTACTAGTTTGTTGACAACAAAATTGCAGCCAATTCCTGAATTTGTACATCTGTCTTTGGTTGTTGAGGGCTTTCTTTACAAATAAGTGCAATCACTTCTTTAGTAATTACTACAAGCAGACGTTGTAGCAATGACTCCTGAGACAAATGCATAGTGTAAATGCAGAACAGGTGTGTGATGGAACTGTACCAAGAATGGGATCTAAGTCTGTTAGTTTTAGTTATTTTTCTTCCATACTGATACTTTTTTATGTGGTCAGCATACTGAATTAGAATTCAGCATGGAAACATTCATAACACATATTAACAAATTACTTGTAATTTGAAGACTTCTGAGGCACCTGTACTGCACATGGAATCCTAGGAAGTGTGCAGAAATGTAGACCACCTGCTTGGCTCAGGATTCAATCTGGGGTTTGGATCCCAAAGTCAGCCTTAAGATGTGTGCACAGCAAGTGTAGATCATGTTGATCTCAGGCAGCTGTTCTTTACTTGTATGAAAACACTTAATGTTGCAGAAGGAGTATAATACTTGATGGATTTATATAAAAATAAACCTGAGGATAGCGCATGTTCAGGTGTTTTTAGAGTCAGCTGAAATCTAGAGGAGTTTAGGTATTAAAAAGTTGTGTTTGTTTTTGTAAAGGGTTCTGCCCAGATAAATATCCCACTGTAGATTGTTCCTTTTCACTGTCTAGTGCTAATACACTGGCTCGGAAGCCAGTAAGGCCTTAGGAATGATCAATATATTGCCAGATGCACAAGTTTGATTATTTTAGTGTAGGGAGATTAGAATCATGATATTGTAGCTTGTCAGGATTCATCTCCTTTGAAAATCTTAGTGGTAGTTGCCTAAACTGTACTGCATCATTCTTTATTGTAATTAACAGGGTTAAGAAATAATTAATATTGCCCTTGAGAAATTTACATTGAATTTCCCCAACTCTGCATTTGATCTTCAGAGTCTTCCTTTGTTGTGACGTCCTATGTTTTTTATAAGCTTTACCTTAGTCTTCTTTAAAAATTGTGGTTGACAGCCTTTGAAAACAAGATTGTAAAGATATAAATTCTAAAGGTTCATCTAATCAGAATTAGACATGAGACTTCTATTTGATTAGGTGTATGGTTTATAACCAGAGACTCTTCATTGGTTTTCCAGATGAAATGTTCAATGATAAATATTATGCTAAAGTTTTAAAAATGTCAGTTATTTGTTTGAGTAGTTATTATAATGAGTCAATTCAGGGATCAAGTTCTAAAATAAAAGAAATTGTGTGTACTGAAAAATAATTTTTTTCAGGTAGTTTTTAATTAAGCTCTTTCAGGATCTCTTTCTGGTGGTCAGAAAGCTGAATTTAGTAAATTAAAAATTCCAGAAGACTTTTAAAATGAATTAAAAATAATGTCCTAGGTTTTTATGTATATAGACTATGAATATTCAAGAGTCATGGTGTCCATTGTGACTGAAACACATGAAAATTCTGGTGCTATTAACTCAAGACAGAGTATAAACATTAATTGCCTGAATCCTACTAGGTGCTTTGTGAGATGGATGAACATGGCAGGCTATGGAGTTTTAACCTTTCTTTCTGATATTAGTGTGATGGTTGGTATTTTACTGTGCAGAGCTCCACTTAGTTACTGTATTTTCAGTTATTTTAAGATAGCTTTATTTAGATTAAAATGCGGAGTGTTTTAAATTTGTAGAGCTTAGCATTATATTTTAGTCACTGAGTTTGTGTTTAACCCTTCTTTTACCTATGTAGAAAGTTAACACAAGTGGAAACTTTCAGTCTGCCTTAAGGATTCTAGGAAAAAATATCTTATGAAGAATGTATCAGAAAAAGACATGGCTTTCTTACTTTTTGGGTATTATGGTTGCTGTTCTGCAGGTTGTCCTGGCTTTTAGCCTGTGTCAGATGTCACAAGTTACTCAGCTAAGTGATTGTTTTTCATGTTCATTTGTTTATGCACTTTAAATAATTACTGTGATGAGAGTCTGTTGTGAGCTATACAGCTAGATGTAAAATACAAGATATTAAATAACATGCCAAAGAAATTGCAAAAGCTGGCAGTTACTTTTGGCAACTCATTAAGAAATGTTGAAAGTGCTAAATGGAGAATATAAAATGAATTTCTTTTAAAAGTAGAAGGAGTGTCTGAAAAACTACCAAGTGTTCCTCTAAATTTGAAAGCTCTTTGGTTCTCTTCCCTTGACAACTGTGTAATTTCTCCACTCTCGAAGAAGGAAGGGAAAATAAGGCAATGTTTTAAATGTTCTGAAATAAGATTGACTTGGTCAGTACATACAGAGTTGTTCAGATTCTAAACCACTTTTGCAGCCTGGGTACTACAGCAAGATTTTTCTTTCCCAGGGCCATCATTTGCTTGCAGATATTTTGGAGGAAAATGAACCAGGTTTTCCCTGAAAATTCCTCTAGCTTCAGCGGCTGGACTGATGTTTGGGACAGTATGTGAGGAAGGAGCCACCTTTCCCTGGGAACAATGGAAGCTGCTGAGATAAGGAAAGCATAGTGTGTTCCCCCTGAGGAATTTGTGTAAGGGCTTAGGTAAAGGCTTTCCTTAAAGACAGTGGCTCTATCCTTAGATATTCTGTTGTTAAAGGTTCAGAAGTTAAATATCTGTATACAGTAGTACTTACCCTTGTGGGGAATTGATAGAGCCACCCCAGTTCTTTTCCCAAGTTTCAAGACGGGTGTATTTGGATAGCAATGCCAAACACAAGAGTTCAGAAAGACTGAGATCCGTAACTTCCTGTTGATCCTCCCGTGCTGTGTTCTGTGGGTGTGCAGTGAATTCCAGTCCTTCCATGATGGATGTTTCAGCTGGGCAGTCAGGCACACTTTTGAGTTTCACAGTAGACTTAAATCTCTTAAATCTGATGTTTCTTATTCTTTGGTTGCTATTATTTGATTTGCTATTTAAGTTGTTTGACTTCTGCTGTTTGTAGTATCTTTGTCTTGTTTTTTGCAGCTTTCAGGAGTAGAGGCAAATGTACATCTTTGGGTACACTTTTGTGTTAGATTCTTGGGAGAAGAGAGGCAAATCCATTTTTGAAAGGAAGACTTGGGTTCTTCTTGACTCTTAGGTGGGGTAAGCTTTGATTAGACATTTAGTTATGCTCCTCTTAATTGCTACTGTGTAAAGCTTGAATAAAATCTGATTGTTTCCATTCTTAGTGGGATTCTGGGAGCTGGTGAATGGGGATGAGCACATACCCTCTAGGGAGGGTCTCAGCACAGTTTAAGGCCAAGCTGGAGGGTGCTGGAGTGTGGACAGTGTCCCAGGAGGATGGACAGTGTCTGCAGCACAGTCACCACAAGGAGCAGTGAGACACTTCCAGTCCAAAGAATCAGAACTGGAATGTAACAACAGCCCAGAGAGCAGTGACTGAGAGAAGGACCTGTAACAGAACAATGTATTTGATATTTTAATGATCTTTTCAATTTACAGTCCTTCTGGTATCTTTAAAATATTCAAGAAAAACATGGATAAGTGCAATTGTACCAAATAACAGTTTTAATGTAGTTCAAATTATAAGATTGTATTGGATTTTAATGGGGATGTTAGTGGTTTGACTAATTAACCTTTCAGACCTTTTCCAACCCAAATGAATCTACAATTCTGCAGTATTAACTACTCCTAGCTGCAGTTTTTCTCTGGCGGCTTGTTTTGAGAAAAATTACAAAATACTCAAGTGTATTAAAAGTATTTTTCATATCAGTGCAGCTGCAGGAGGCTTGTTTTGTTTTTTTTTAAATTGGTATCTCAGTTTACACGGAAACATTTGGTCTTCCCTGAGTATTATAATAATCTTTGGATGCAATAAAAAGTGCAAGTTTGTTGTACTGTGATAATGATAATGTGCTTCTTTTGAAAAATATGATTTGGATGTTTTTCACTTAGCTGAGCATGATTTTAATCTAACTATTCTCTCTTTGTGATTTTAGTTTTACTTTTTGGTTGACATTAATTTTAGCTGAATATTAATAAATTTTTAACGTTGCCAAAATTTAAGGTACAGGATGTTTTAGGAAACAAGCCGTAATTTTTTGGAACTTAAATTGATCTTAGAAGAATTCTGCTCTGGATTCTTGTATTATGAGCAGCCTAAACAGCGTGGGTTTGCTTGCCACTATTTTTTTTAGACATAATAAGTAAATTCAGAAGTCTTCTAAAACTGCTTATTAGATTGCATTAAATTTTTGCCTCCATATCTTGTTTTGAATCTTAGACTTGTGAAATTATGAAAAAAGGAAGGTGCTGCCATCTAGTTTTCCTTTGCTGTTTCTTTTGTTTATATGTGTTTTCCATTTGTACACTTTATGGCTTTTCATGCCTTTGATGTGTTATTTTTCACTGACTTTCAGTATCTTAATACCCAGGTGGGCTTACATTCATAACCAAGTATCAAGAAAAGTTGCTTATTTCAAATTATTTTAAATTGCAGTTATTTTATGTTAGTTAGAAAATTAAAGTGCTGTAAACTAAGCATATAAAGTGAATATCATACAGGAAAGACCAGTGTTAACCTGGCCTGTAATATTTTATCTTGGAATATCTGTTGTTGGAACTTCAAAGCAGCTGAAAAGCGTATATTGGAGTTTTCACAGGACTGCTGCTGAAAATGGATTTGGTTTCAGCGTTTATGAATGTTTTTGTTTCAAGTTTGATTCAAAATGTGTTTTCCTTTATTAAGTTTTTTTGTATATTTTCAGATATCAGAAAAGGCAGTTATATGTGAAGTTTGATTGTTTAGTGTTTTGTTTTCACTGTCTAAACCGTCTGATATATATATATTAAGAAAATTACTGTTTTTTCTAGCTTTGTTTTTTCTAGCTTTGTTTTTTCTTGCTTTAAGCACTTTTCTAACTTCTACTCTTTGAAATTAGAAGTTTATATAATGAACTTTACTGTTTTGTTTTCTGTGCTTTGATACTCACTTTCTGTTAAGTTTCACTTTGCTGTCTGTTTTTAAAAGGAATAAAAAAAAAGTTTCTGAGGGTGTGCTAAGTGCTGCATCCCTGCTCTGGCTGTGGCTATGTTTTTGCTGTGTAACATTCTCTGAGCAGAGCAACAGCTCAGGCTGTGCCTTCACTTGGTGCTGAGGGCAGTCTGAGCTTGGCTGATGGTTCCCAAGCTGCTGTTCTTGCTAAAGCAGAGCCTTTCAAATCTGAGATTAGTCTGGTCATACACTTATGCCTGGATTGTCAGCATTGTTTATAATTTTATGGCGGCTCTGATATGTTTTTCTCAGTTATTTGTAATTACTGACTCTTGTTTTTCTTTCTGTTTTTCACATTTTTTCTGCTTTTCTGACAAATGCTTGTTTTAGTCTGTGCAGAAATTTTAAGCAAATAGATAAATCTTTGTTGTTGCTAAGGTGCACTGCCATTATCACCAGATAAGCTATTCCAGACTGTTTCTTTTGCATAGATGGTTTTGGGCTTCTTTGCAGTGTTCTGGAGAATACATCTGTGGTAGTAGGGCAGGTGGGTTGGGAGATCAGACAGAGAGAGTAAGAAATGTGTGGTCTTTACTGTGCTTTAACTACAAAACTGTAGTTTTCCTTCAGGATGAGTGATTATTTTCTGCATAAGCAGAACAATAGGTTTTCAGTACTTACAAATGATACTGTTTGCATTTTTGTGGTGTTAACACAGTTCTAAAACTTAGAAAACACTCAAATATTAGTAAGGCTGTAAATTTAAACATGCAGAGATTAGGAAGTGCTATAAAGGGGGTTCCTCAGCACTGTCATAGTGGGTCCCATGTGCATATATATTGTGCTGCATGAGCACGTACTACTGTTATTTTTAATTTCTACAGTGTGTAGGCTAGTCCTAATTAATAAAGATTTATATAATATTATTTTCCTCCAGTGTTCAGTGGGCTGCTTCAGGCTTACTTGTTGCCCCCCTCTGCAGTGGGAATTAATAACCAAGCAGTTTTTTTTATGAATCTTATCCCTATAACAACTTTCTCAACAATGCAGTTAAGGGGATTACTAGCCTCCTTTTGTAAGTAGGAAATGGAGCCTAATTTTCTCTGTTTTAAATATGAAATGAAAAATGCTGTTCAGTTCATTGTGTTCAGTTTGACTTCATTGCCTTCAGTTGCTGCCAGGGCCACTCCTGGTCACAAACTCTACATTGCAAGTTGGGCACTCATAAATACATTGCATAACAGTATTGATTACAATGGATTATCTGTATTTGGAGGCAGCATTAAGCACTAGAGGCAGGAGTAGAATCCAGATGAAGTGACAAAATTCAGCTGGTTTTAATTCACCAGATATTTTGGATGAAACCTAGTGATTGCAGGACCAGCCTCTTCACTAGAGCATGAGAAAGTACTTTGATAAATATTTGCTTCAGCAGTAGGGGTTTTGGATTTAGAACCCCTGGTTTCTGAAGGTTTACTCCTGTGGCCCCAAACTCTTCTGCCTGTCCTGTGTAATTGCTCCCAGTCCTGTGTCTTCCTACCCTATTGTCCCAAGAGGGACATTGTGCACGTGAGGAAAAGAGCAACATCTCCCTACTTCGGGTTTTGACACTCCGCTTGGTGACACTGTGGTGGCAGTGAAGGTTCTACCTCTTCTGTCTAAACTGTTAGAGATTCTGTTTCCAGTAATTTTCTGTAATTGTGTGCAAATGTCAGGCTTTTAAAAGGATAATACTTTGGGTCAGTTTTGCTGTATTTTTACTAGGCTGAAAAAAATAAAATCTTTGATAGAAAGTTTCTCTGCATCTGACATTAAAATGCCTGTTCATATGAACTGTAACCAGAGGAATTGAGAGACAGTCAATTAATGTGGGAAATTTCTGCATGAACTGTTCAGAACTTTCAGTCTCGGGACATAGAGTTTGCTAATGGAGAGTTATGGTGGATTAATAGCAGTTCAAGCTACAGCCATACCTGGAGGAAAGGTTGTATAAGTTAGTTACTGAAAAATTATGTCGTAGTTGACCCTGACTGGACACCAGCTGCCCCCCAGAGCCTTTCTGTCCCTGCCTTCCTCATCTGGACAAGGAGAGAAAATGTAAGGAAAGCCTTGTGAGTCAGGATAGAGATCTCTCACCAGTTACTGACACAGCAAAGCAGGCCCTACTGGGGGGAATTAATTCATTACCAATCAAATCAGAGTTTGATAATAAATCAAAACTGTATCTTAAAACACCTTCTCCTCACCCCTCCTTTCTTCTGGGTTTAACTTTACTCCCAGCTCTTTCCACCTCTCCCCTGAGTGGTGCAGGGGGACTGGGGTTAGGGGCTGTGCTCAGCTCATCCCAGGTTCTCTTCTGCTCCTTCCTCCTCACACTTGTCCTGTGCTCCAGTATGGGGTCCCTCCCACAGGAGACAGTGAACTCCGTGAGCTTATCCAGCCTGGTCCCTTTCCCTGGGCTGCAGTCAGTCCTTCAGGAGCTGCTCCAGCCCAGGTCCCCTGTGGGGTCACAGGTCCTGCCAGCAAACCTGTTCCAGCTTGGGCTCCTCTCTCCATGATGCCACAGGTCCTGCCAGCAGCTGCTCCAGTGTGGAGTTCCCGGGGTCCCAGCCTCTTTCAGGCACCCCCTGCTCCCGTGTGGGGCCCTCCAGGGGCTGCAGGGGGATCTCTGATCCATCCTGGACCCCATCGGCTGCAGGGCCACAGCTGCCTCTCTTCCCGGGCTGCACCCCGAGCTTGGGGGAACCTCAGCTCCAGCAGCTGGAACAGCTCCTGCCCCTCCTGCCCTGTGCTGGGGGTTTGCAGAGCTGCTCCTCTCACATATCCTTGCTCCTCTCTCTCACTCAGCTGCAGTTCCATGGTGATTTCCTTCCCCTTCCTCAATGTTCCCCAGAGGCACTGCTGCTGTCACTGATGAGCCCAGCCTTGGCCAGGAGCTTCTCACAAAGCCACCCCACCACCAAAACCTGGCCACGCCAGCCTGGTGCAAGTGAGCTCCCAGATTTAACCTTTAGCTTATGCTTCTGCCGGAGTCCGTGATCCCACTTCAGTTTTTTCTTTGTTAAACAGCGGCATTGATTGTTTAAGGCATCTCATATGGCATCTTAGCATGGTCTGTTGAGTTTATAAGATGTCTCCTAGATTAATGATTAGAAATAAAATTGAATTTCATTTCAGATTTTGTGAGTTTAGATTTAAACTTAAAGATCTATGAAAATTGAGTTTTGCAGAACACTTAGTGAAGCCATGTATTTGAAGAGGTAAAGGGGTGTTACAGTCTGTATTGTGAAAAACTTGTAATTTGTCTTAGTGTTTTTTCAAATGCTATTGGGGTTTTTTCTTCTTTTTTTGTTGATAGTGGCTAAATTTATTGATGAAAAATGATGGAAGTTACTCGTCAAAAGTGAGCTCTAGTGCATAGCCTTTGCTGCTGGTATCTGGAGTGTTGGTCAGTAGGTGGTTCTGTAGTACGAAATACAAGTGTAACCTAAACCTGCTCCCAAGGGTTTGCACGCTAACCGTCTGGCAGTTTGACTTCATATGATAAAGCTGTGAATATGCTGTGAGTATTGACTGTGCTCATTCACAGTCTGGCTTCCTGCCTGTTAATGTCTGAGTACAGGGCAAAAGGCTCTTCAGCGTTACTTCTGTGTATTTAGGGAACGTAAAAACATCTGATTTATTTAATAAAAATAATAGTTACATTTGAAAATGTATTTCTTTCTAACTCTCTGGTAATTTCAGAATTTAATAGCATCCTACCAAACATCATCAGCTTTTCCTTAAGGAGCATCATGAATTCTTTTAGATTCTTCCCGTAGGAACTTGATATGATTTTTTGTTAAAATAATGTAATAATTTTTGTTTTCTTTTTGGCATATTTCTCATGAGAGCTGTTTATAAGTTTCCTTCCACAGAAAACACAGCTTTTTCTTTCTAAATAATTATCAGTTCTCAAAGTATTCATATTGGGAACTCTTCAAGTGCCTTCTGGCAACTTGTAGCTGTCACTTGAAGATCATTTCCATGATATTTAAGAACTTCTCCAGACTGGTTCCTTGTTATGTTTCTCATCCCCTCATTTTATACTTACATTTTTAATTTTGGAACCATGTTAGTAAGCCATTTCATTACTTTGTTTGCAGTTCTCTGGTGGTGAGGGAGTTCTTCATATCCAGCACATCAGTAGATTTTACCACCATTTTTTATCAAAGGCTTTTGTCACTATTGATTTTTAAAACCAAGGGTGAATTTGATCTTCAAGTTTCACAGTTTGCTGCTGAGATCTGGCACATTGGAATACATTCGTTATTGGGTGTTATAATAGTGAAAATTTATATTTTAATTATGTGCAGTTTTATATTCATGTATGTTCCTGTGATAAGTAAATGGGCATTTATTAGCTGAAAAAATTCTCTTGCTCATAGTCTCACTCTGTACTTGTGGATTTCTGGCTGCAGGTCTTGGCTAGAAGCAAGTAGCTGCCAGAATTGCCCCTGGTTATCTGCTTGTTTCCTCACTTTGGGAAGCCCAGACTGATAAGGGGACAGATATCGCAGGCATGCTGTCTTCTTAGGCTGGAAACTGATTATAAGCAAATGAACAAATATTGTGATACACAATATTTGTATTTTAAGTACAGCACTCATAGGGTAGATATAATTTCATTCAACCAGTATTTTAAACTATTTGGTTATTTTTATAACAAAGAAAAGAGGTGTAGGGTGTTTAAGACAGAAAAAGCTTATATGGTCCTTCTTCCAAAAAACCATACAATTCTGCCTCTTCATAATGACGTTGTTTATTGTCTCTAGGCTGTCTTGGGATGGAAGGCATCCCTAGTCAACATCTTAAAAATCTTGAAAGCTATACAAGCAAAACAAAGGTGTTTGTTCAGATGTCAGGTAGATTTATTTGATTTGTCTTCTTTCCTGCTATTTTCCCCAAGTACAGAAGATTGATATCCAGTAGATGATGTTGCTGGACTGATTTGTAAGGAATGCTTGGGGCTTTGAATGCCTGCCTGGGCTTCTGTTCCTTTTGGAAATATTTTAGAGTACACTAGATGTTCTTTGGAGAAGTATTTTATGTAGGTTTAATAGACAATGTAAGAATCTAAAATAAACAGTTCTTTATAAAATATAAATTTTAGAGACATATGAATTAAAATTTAAATCAAGGAAAACTAGTTTTATCCTGTGAGAAACAACATCAGCCATGATTTAATACTCTATCCACTTAGAAAATTTGTCATTTTCAAGTATGTGAATGCAAATCTTAATAAATGCAAGTTACAGGACACCAGTGCGGCCTCCATTTTTAGTAATGTGTGGTTCTTATTTTTTCATAGTTACCATATTGTGTGGTGCATTTTGTTTATAATGGTATTTACATTCCTGCAGAATTAAATAAATTTTCTGGAGAATTTTTAAATTTCTAAATCTTATCCTTTTGTAAGATGGCAAGAGACTTCAGTCTTGCAATGAAAGGATATCACAAAATAAGTAATATGTTTGCTAAATAAGATAAATTTCCTGAGCTATAGAATGTACTACTGACTGAAAAGCTGTAGGTCCGTCATTTTCCTTTGTCTGCACTTCACATTGCAGTTGTTGTCTGGGTACAAAGCCTGTGTTATATGACAGAGGTTCTCCCAATGCTTAGATTTCATTTCTCTGCAAGTTAATTTCTATATAATTAAATCTGAAATTATTTTAAGAATATTTTTCTGCTTTCTAAATTTTCTGTCCATATTAGTTTTCATAAAGAAAAGGCACTAGAACAGACCAAGAGGGCCAATAAATAAATACCAATAAATACCAAGAGGGCCAATGTATTTTAGTGGCAATGATAAACTCAAGTATTGATGAATACTGACATGTAAATATTACAACTGAATTAATGCATCAATGTAGCATCAATTTTTTTGCAGGTCACATTTGTTTTTTCAAATCTTTTCCGTATAGCTGTATGAGTAATAGCTTTTAGGAGAATTATTGCATACCTGTCATTTAACATGAGAAAGCTAATTTTTCCAGTATTTGTGAATATGTATGTATATAAGCACATTGCTAGGTTTGATTTTTTTTTTTTTTTNTTTGTTTTTTTTTTTTTTTTTTTTTTTTTTTTTTTTTTTTTTTTTTGCAATATACTGATTATTCTTGTAATCACTCATTAAAAAGCCTTGGAGATCAAGTTACCAAGGAGGAAAAAAAGTAAAATGCTCGTTTTTCCTTTATCAGCAACCAACGTCGGTGGCTGCGTCCAGCGTGCGCCTGGGGCTCCCCGTGCAAGCCAAGGTGGTGCCGTCCCCGGCTGTGCCAGCCAGCGCCACGGCCACGCTGCCGGCAGCGGCCGTGCTGCCCCACACCACGGTCAGTGCGCCTGGGGAACAGCGCCCGGGCTGCGCTCTGCTGGTAGGACAAGGAAAGGAGATTTAGGGCAGATGCACGGAGGAAGTTGTTCCCTGTGAGGGAGGGCACCCAGAGAAGCTGTGGGTGCCCCTGGATCCCTGGAAGTTTCCAAGGCCAGGTTGGAAAGGGCTTGGAGCACCCTTGGGCAGTAGAATTGGATGAGCTTTAAGTTCCTTTCCAACCCAAACCATTTTATGATTTTATGATTTACATGGTTTTTTGAAAGTGAAAATTATTTTTTTTTCCAATGTAAAATATTAATAGGTGTCAGTAGCTACGACGAGTGCTCAAAATTTATTCAAGACAACAGTAGCAACTGGAACTTCAGGTTCTCAACAGCCTGCAGTGATCAGTGGTGGACAAAGCCAGGGCTCAGCTCAGCCCCAAGGCCAGCCTCAGCTGCCACTCCCCCCTCACACAGCAGCACAGGTACCAGCACAGCCCCTGGTCATTCCCAGCTCTCCTGTGCCTGGAACTACGGTTGTATCGCAGGCAAGTGTGAAAATAGTGGAAACATTGTTTTCTTAGTACTTTAGGAACTCCTCCGGTGTACTCAGAAGCTGGAAGAGCTTTTTCTTCAGGCAAGCATATATCCCCTGATGGAACAAATACTTGAGAAACAGGAAAGCCCTTTCCCTGGTTTCAGCTAAATGGGATACAAATTCTGAGAGGGAGGAAGAACACTTGTGGTCAGCTCTCCCCATCTTGCTGTGTATGTGGCACTAAGTGAAAGAACTGTTCTGTTAGTGTAGCCACAACAGTCAGGCCTCTGGTCTATTGATTTCATGATTATCCTGTTGCTGGGCCTCTAAACAATGGTTACACTGAAGTGTGACATTTCTGTTTCTTAGAGCAATTATGCCACATAAAAATAATGGCTTGTTTTACTACTAATGAAAAAAAGATTGGATATGATGTTTGAAGACTTATTTCTAATTTGATTTTACTGCTGGAGTTGCTTTGTACAAAAACCTACTGAATCAATAATTTAACAAACTAAGATAGCTTGGAGAACATCTGTGCATTGTCTATTGGGCGTCTCAAAGGGCAGTGCATCTCCAGCAAATTGTTGTGTTACTTCTCATATTTAAGGTTATTTGTACCAAAGCAGACTGTAAAATATAAAATATATTTCTTTCATCGATTTTTTTTTTGTTGTTATTTGCGAGCTATGATGTTCAGTTACCTAAAGAAGATAAGAAAATCTCAGGTAACAAGCAGTAATAGCAAAAGATATTTTATCTATAACCTGTCTGAATTAGAAAAATGTCATCATTTTCCTTATTTGTGGTGGTCAGAGCATGCATTGATTGTGATGGAAAAACAGCATGGGGCTAATACTTGTTTTCTTTTGCTTTTGCAGGAAATGCAAGAGAATGTGAAAAAATGTAAAAACTTTTTAGCTACCCTTATAAAACTTGCTTCTCATAATTCACCATCTCCAGAAACATCTCGCAATGTGAAAGCTCTGGTTCAAGATTTGTTGGTAAATATTTAGTTACCTTTTATTTTGTCGGTTATCTATTAAGCTTGTTATTTATGGATGCTGAAAACTATTGCTTTGATCTTAACAATGGTTTTGGCTGTAATGAAGGGGATTGGGCTTCATTTAAATGCAGTGTTCTGTATGTTACATATCTTAAAAAATCTGTTGAAGGCAATCTTTCTCTTGCTTTTTGAAAGGGGAAATACCCCAAAGTATTTAGTAGACAGTTACCAAAGCCACTTTTGTTTTGAAGAGTAATATTTTGGTTGTTCCTTTAGTAAAACATGTGATTTTTCTTTGAGGATTCATTAAGGTTTTTTTTTTGCTCTAAACCCTGGTCTTCTCTGGAACGAGGCTCTTAATTTTTGGAGCACAGAATGACTGCAGATACAATCCCTTCACAATGTGGTTTAGAGTGTCTAGGACTGATGGAAAAGTATTTTCCTGAGCTGCTGATTTTCAGCTGTTGTGCAGACATATGCCCCTGCCTGGAGCCTTAGTGGCACAGGGATTTCCAGAGGCAAAGCTGTGTTAAAGTCCCTGGGGCCAGAAAAAGGCTGTACTTGCTGCAGCCTCCAGTGCAAAAGATGCTGCAGTGAATTGTATAAGGGAGCTGCAGACAGAGGTTACTGTGGAGCTGGGAAGAGAGTCAAGCTTCTTAAAAGAAATGTAATATAGTCTATGAAAAAACTTGGATTTAAAAGTAGTTACTATACATTTCTTTGAATTCATTGCCAGTGAAATCTGTGTATTTTAGACAAGCCAAAGACTATTTTCAAGTGTGAGCCATTCAACAATCATATTCAATGACTCCAGTGATAACTTGTTTTCACTTTTACAAACTTGAAAAGAGTAAATAAGTAAAGGTAATTACTTACAGTATTTTAAAAAACTACCAACACACATATATAATACATGTATTTATTGAGGCTTATTTTGTTTTGGTTTTTCTCTTGTTCTGTATCAGTCAGGAAGGCTAATTAATGGTTTTATTACAACCTGAACTTGTAACTAATGATACTTTAGAAGTATGATAAAATGCACTCAAGTTAGAACTCTCTTGAATTACTACTAACTAAATGACTGATTATGTATTTGATATGTTTATAAGTGTGTATTTTGTGAGTATACATACTAATTCATAGAGGAGAAAATTTTGTATCTACTTAGAAGCATACTTTTTATGTATGGCCATGCTTTACATATATAGTTTTATATATATGGATTCTGCAAGTTAAATTGTACCATCAGAATTGTTTTTGGAATTAATATGAAGGCTCACAAATTTTATATTTCTAAGGCTATGGCAACGTGTTGTTTTCTTTTAATTTTAAAAAAGAAATCACTATATAAATGTTAGCAATAGAATGGAGTCCCAAAAGAGACTTGAGTGTTTCTGGGGCCTCATTTTTTCTTAAATTGTGCATCCCCAAGGGAATTCTCTGAATTTTGAGTGGCATGTTATGTGTTTGAATTAGTACTTGGCAGAAGGATCTTAGGGAGGAATAAAGGGACTTCAGCCCTGAACATTTTTGATATGGCGGCTGATTTAGCTAGAGAGATATGTGTATACAGTAGTTGGGAAAGAGGCAACCAAACAAGTGAACAGAGATCTTGATGCCTTTTTTTTTTCTTCACCCTGAAGGATGCAAAGATTGATCCAGAAGAATTTACAGGCCGCCTTCAAACAGAACTCAAATCATCTCCTCAGCCATATCTTGTACCTTTCCTTAAGGTGATGTGAATATTGTTTGGATTAATATATTTCAATGCAAAATTTAATTACATTAAGTCTTAGAATATTCTTTTTAAGTAGTGTTATCTTCACTGGTGCAGAGCAGGACTACACTTTCTTTACTTCTAAATGCTACCTGTTTCTGCCAGGATCTTCCTGGCTGGAAGTCCTGTGCAGGCTCCATCTGTGTCAGGCCAGGCAGGTGCTGCTCACAGCTTAAGTGGCCCTGTGCCGACCTGGGCTGCTCCATCAGCCTGGGGCAGTGGTGAGAAATAGTGAGTTCCCATAGCAGAGAGACCTTGTGTATTTGGGACTTTGGGTGGGTTTTACAGAAATGTATTTGTTGTCCAGAGCTGATCTGGAGTTCACAGCTCAAGTAGCCCTGATCTAGAATGTTGCAGTAATTAGATTCAAAAAAAAAAAAAAAAGAAGCAGTTACTCCCTGGTTTGGAAACCATCCATTGGCTGTTCTGTAGTGATCCTTTACTTTTAGAATATGTACACTTTTCTGTGGTTGTAGGTAATTTTTTATGAAGAAGAAAAACATTCACATTTCAAAGAGTCCCAAGTTATTTTTTCTTCATCTATGTTTGTGGCATTGATAATTTTCAATCCCCATGTAACAATGATTATGAAAAACTCAACTGGATAAAGTGTTGATTAGATGATTCTGTTCTACTCTGGAACTAATCAACAGTAGAATTTCTGTTGTGATACCAAATAGATTTATTGTGGGGTCCTGTTAGTATATGTGGAGGTAGATTTAACTTTTAATTGGTTCTGTAAATTAGCTATGATAATTTCCTTTTGCAGGATTATATACAAACAGAAAAAGCATGCTTAAGTCCCAACAAAACCACAAGTATGATTTTAAAAGTACTTTTGGTCTAGTTCAAAGCTTCTCTGTTTAGGACAGATTTGCTTTCTCTTCTCTCCCTGCAACTTTGCTTCAGAACTTCTGCTCCTGTTTTTTTCAAGTTATCATTAACTCTTGTTTATGGTTTTTATTTCAGTCACTTCTAGTATCATGATAAGTTTTTTCCTTTCTTTGAAGTCCTTTCTGGGCAGCAGGCATTACATTTTTAAATCAATATTACAAGTTTAGAAAGAGCTGTAGCTTGTGCTAAACACTGTTGCATTCTGCTGCTGGGGGAAACACTTCAAAAGAATCCTTCTGCCACTTAAAAAGTAAAAAGTTTGTTCATGAAAGTACAGTACAGCCTTTTAGAAGTATGTTTTCCTTGAAATGTTATGAACATGGAATTTACAATAGTACACTTTTCTAATCCACTCACAGTACATTACTTCAGAAATAATACAATAAACAGCTACTGCTGTAGGGCACCAGGAATGAAAACATCTGGTTCTAGGTACTGAAGGTGTGTTAGGAGGAGTAAATTGGTTCAGCTTTCTGGGAATAGTGTTGTACCATGGTTCTATGTTTTCTGCTTCCATTTCTTGCCCTTCCAAAGACCTAAGCTACAAGTTCTACATAGTCTTGAGAAGAAGAGTGTTACATTTTTCTGCTACAGTGGTATTAAGGGCACATGAAAATGTACAGGATTGCTAAATCCAAATTGAAAGCCTATTAAAAACTGAATTTTATCTTGCAAAATATGTTCAGTCTTTGTTCTGTTTGATGGAAGTTAGTAAAATTGGAAAGGAGGATACATTATTTTAGTTACATTTACAACACATTTAAAAATGCTTTTTGTCAGTCTGTTAAGTCTGATGTTTCGTAAACTTTCTTCTGTTTTTAGAAAAGTCTACCTGCACTGAGACAATCTTTACTGAATAGTCAACATTTGGTTTTGCAAGGACAGCCATCTCAGCAGTCACTCCAACAGACCAAGCTCTCACAAGTTATACCTCAATCTGCCTCGGGAAGCATATCCTCTGTTGTCACGACGCAGACAATAGGAATAAGGCAACCAAACAACATTTGCACAGTCTCTATATCAAATACAGTGCAGCCTCCTCAGGTTAAGGTGGTACAGTCAAATCAGAGTTCTCAGCTGGTAGGTACTGTAGTATAAAAGAAGATTTCTTAATGAACTGTATAGCAGTTTTCAGTGTCACTTTCATTGCAGCTTGTTTGGGAAAATTCTTTTTTGTTTGTCTCTCATTCTGTGATATGTGGTAGTACCTCATCTTCTGTCATTTCACATGAATGCTCAACCATTATTTTAGATAAGATTATTAACACAAATTTAAGGAAATGCACTCTTGGTCTTTTTGTCTACGATAGAGTGGTTGTTGTGATAGAGTTGATAGAGCACAGTGGGAATTGCAAATATAGAACAGAAAGTTTTTCAAGATTTGCAGGCAGGAGTATAACGTTGAGTATGTTATTTGGTATGCTGCTTTGCTTTAAAGTTAAAATTAACTCTCTCATTTTAAACTCTTCTGCACATAGTTATAAAATCTTGTAGAAAAATAGATATGCTGTACCAGGATGTTTTCTGTAACAATAATGCCACTCTCTGGTACTAACTTAAGTGTATCTTCGTGCATAGTATGCATAGTGGAGTACTAAATGCTTAGATTCATTAATTTCAACAGCACTATCAGCAAGGCAGCTGTACAGCCAGAAAGTCACTGAGAACATGGTGGCTTTATCCTGCTGTTACATAGGATCTTGTGTGTGTGTTTGCACTTGTAATTAAAAGGTGTAATGGAGTTTTACAAGGTCCTGAGTTTATACAGGTGTATGAACTTTGTAAGAGTTTCCTTGTCTGGTTTCTGTGTATGTGAGTAGAGTACTTCGCTTAGGTTTCAAAATCATATAGAGAGGTTCCAGATCATGTATCAAGTTGATAAAAGTTTATATTATTGAGGTTGAGAAATGCAAATGTGATAATGTAAAACCTTACAGTGATCTATCCTCCAGTTTATAGGCTCTATAAAGCATACAAATAATTTGTAAAGTGTGTGGAGAGAGAATATTTCTTTTGCTTTAATTTAAAAGTAGCAGTACACAGTCTGAAAAGACCTGAGCTGTGTCTTGGACCCTACAAACACTTTCTAGTGGTTAAATTATTTAAACTTTAAAATAAAATTAATGTAATTTAATAATCCTTTAGTGAGCATAGTTTTAATGTGTAAGAACATCTTGAATGGTCAGATTTCTGACTGGCAGTTGTAATACACACAAGATTGTTGGGTGTTTTTCACCTTAGCTTGGCTGCTTCAATGCAAGTCCAGCCATGTGCATCCTTTCTTTTTCTGGGATGGCTTCTCCACACCGTCTGGATTGTTGTATTAATTATAAAAGTGTTCGTTACACTTTTTGTGACAGATCTCTTTGATTTGTCCATGCTTCATGATTGAATGGACAATAGCTTTTGCTCTTCTAAACAGAAGAGCAGAAACTGGTGATAATTGCAAGCAGTAGGTGGAAAAATTGCTCCCTGTCCAAGTTAAGCCAGTTTCTGCCTGCAGCTGACAGATTGCTTACAGGTAGAAATGTCCATGGCCAGTATGTTTGGCCTTATCTCATGCCACAATCTAAGGCTAACCTGCTGCCATTTAACATGGCTTTTTCCAGTGTCGTGCAGCCCACCTCAGGTGCTCTTGTGCCCACTAGGCAGGTTCGACCCCACCTTTTGAGAAACACTGATGTAGAACAAAAATGGGTAAGACCACAGGAATTCTTGCTCTAATGGTTATAGTTCTGGTGGAGTATTTTCTGATTGGGATAAAGCCAAATATCTGGGAGAGGCACGTTCTGCAAGTCTCATGTCAATGTATGCTCTAAGCAAGCAATTGTGATGCTAACCTGAGTAGAGGTTAACAATGTGAAGAGCTTTTCTGACATACTTCTGTCATAGGAGGAGCTGAAAACTGCTCAAGAAACATTGTGGAGATGAATCTGATGAGCAAGAGAAGTTGTTTTTCTGTCTGTAAAGAGGTCACAAGTCTAGGGCTGAATTTTCATTTACTGGGCACATGAAATGACTGCTGCATTTTCAAAAGGTCACAAACTGCGCAAAGCAAAACTATGGTTAATACTATTTCTTTTCTGGAAAATGTATAAAAATACATGTAACAGAGAGAAGACATTGAAAATCATAATTTATTTGCGTTAGTGCAAAACTGTCTTTTCATATTTCCTTTAAATTTACCAGTCATTAGTTAATAGAATCGAACATTACATTAGCCAGGCACTTAGTGATCCTCAGAGTAGTTCTATACAGACAAAAGCAGCATCAGACATCAAGAGTTACTGCATCAAAAAAATCTTAGCACAGCATCCATCAACTCAGGTGCCAAACAGACAACACAGCAGCAGCTCCATATCACTCCAGTAATTGCTGATAAGTATTGATTTTTTTGTAGTGACAGTGATCACACTGTCACAGTTCTCTGTGCTCCCCGAAATAAGAGCACAGAGCTGCTGGCCATCTTGCCTTGTACTTGTCCAAAAGAGGAAGATTGCAGCTGGCTTGCCTAAGGGTAGCCAGCACTGATGGAGGAACTGGCTGAGGTCCAGGTTTTCCAAGCCTGAAGCTCATTGGAGAGAGTTCCAGCTGGCTTTGCAAACTGTCCAGCTGCAGAAGAGCAAGCTTGTTTTAGAATATAGATCTTTTCATACCAGTTTACAGCCAGTTTACAGTAGTCCAGTTTCCCTTAAAACATGTTAGCTGTTCCTTGCTTTGTCTTTTCTGTTTCTCAAAGGTGTCAGCTGTGGTGATGCTTTCTCCAGTTACATTGAGGTGCTTTGCAACATGAAAATCCCGTGTACACTGTCAGCATGCAGCATAGCTTGCACAGAGGCTTTGAAATGTATAATGTTAGCAGAGATGAAACAGGAGACTTCAATCTGTTTTGTAATGTACTGGAATCATGTTCCAAACTATGAAAACAATGCTTTATAAAGCTAGATAGTGCTACTTCTACATAAAGAAAAGGGGAACAACTTAGGCTAGTATTTTATTGATGAGACACTAATGAGATAAGCCAGCAATCAATTTTTTAAATTGTTCTAAGTGCAATGTTCAAAGTTTGTCTAAATTGCCATTCTAGAGTCCACGTGCTCTGTGTTGCCTTATTTATGCAGACATTACCTGTCTTGTTTTGGGTGTTGCAGCAGGTAAAATTTGTATGAATAAGAGAGATGTTCTTTATTGTACATGTTGAGGTTATAAGTAAATTGATGGGTAGTGGAGATGGATTAGCCCTCCATGTGTTGTGTTAGCATTGACTGTATCATGAGGAGAAAGTACTTCTGGAGGTTAAAGCCAAGTATTAAACTTGAGTGATAAAAAACCCCAGTAAGAGAATCAGTGGTCCATCTTAATTAAAAGAAATCTAATTATATATAAAGATTCATCTAGGATTAGGAGGGATGTATGGAAATACAAAGGGTAGGCTCTGCCATATTCTAAATTACATTAGAACAGGATTGTGGGAGTCTGCCCTATCCTGGACAACCCCACAGTGTGCAAAAAGTCCTGTTTTCCAACCCGCCTTGCTGAAGAAGTAGTCTGGAGTTGTTGGCTGGTGTTCTCAAGGCAGTTTATTCATTTCTTATCAAAAGTATATTTCTCTGCCCTGGCGCTGACAACACAGCAAGGCGTCCAGAGATACACTGCCCACCCCTGGGTCAGCTTTGTCCCTTTATACTATCACCTACATAACCTTTATTTACAACTACTTTCCAGTGACTATCACCTATGTTATACAGTGTCTTTCTACTCTAAACCAATCCGAAAGTCCCACCATCACCAAGAAGATGGAGGTTATGAAGAAGAACAAAGAAACACCCTGTTTCCTCCATCTTGTGCCTCAGACCCCCCCTGGACAGATCTTCAAACCCCCCTGGACATACACTCAAATTTTTTCTTTTAACTTATAACTACTACTATTTTTATATCTAAACTTTTGTGACCTGCAATTCTTCGTACAAAGTTGGTAACTTGTTCCATGGATTAAAATCAAAGCCACAGGCATTCTCAGTATCTATCCAAGGTCTCCGACATCCCTGGCAAGGCTGAAAAGCCTCCTGACCAGGGTTTGTGTCATTCAGGGGTGTCATAGGAACCCCCTGGGTTCCAACAAGGATGTGCTCAAACATTTACCGACACTTTCCTTGCACTGTCACAGTGGTTGGAATCTCTCAGAGTTCAGAGTAATGGAATTTGGAAAAAAGATACAGTGGCAGAATAAGAATTACATTATATGGGGATGTTCTGCTTGGCTTTTTAATTCTCCACTGAAGCTTTTCTGGCATCACATTTCTATTCATGAATGAGTGTAATTTGTACACATTTTAGTGAAATTTTACTAAAAAATTTTCTTTTTGTCTTGTCTGCAAGGCAGCTTAGAAATGGAAGAGTAATAGATGGGTGTTTGAATAAAAGGAGTATTTTCTATTAATTAACTAATAAAGATCTAGCTGTTGACATGGAATTTGGTGTGCAGTGAAATTTAAATAAAAATGGCTGTTGAGCAGTACATATCTGGGAATCTATTAACAGGAACAAAGCCTACACTTGACAAATTGTATGCCTATTTGAAACACAGCCTAGTAGTTTTCTGAGTTATCATGGACTTTTATTTTCAGAATTTTGTTGGCTGTACCTTAATATAAGGAGAATATTGCCACTGATTGCTGTTTGGAAATCAGTAACAAAAGGCCAGGCTTGAAAGTAAGGATGAAAAGAAAAGCTTAAGAGAACCGAACACTAATAACTTGTTCAAACACTGATTATAAGGGATAATAAAAGGGAGAATCCATTATTTGGAACACACCAAGATGGTATAAGATGGTGAATAACAGGATATAATTAGATGAAGTAGCATTTAGGTAGGATATAAGGCAAAATATCCTTAAAGTAAGAGAGATTATTAGATGGATCAGGCTCCCAGAGACAGTGATGAAAATGCCATAATTGAAAACACTCAAAAGTAGACTGTTAATAAATTAGGGAGTAGGTCGGACAAGTGAGCTCATGGCTTCTTTTATTTTTCTTAATTTCTTTGATGAAAACCTGTACTCAATGGAATAATATTGTTGTCATATTAACATTAAAATTTATGTGCTGAATTTTTAAATAGTCAACTGTTTTTAATTCAGGAGGAAAAATAATTGCATATGCAGATTTTGAGGCACCATTGAAAAACTGTAGCTGCTGCTGCAGTATGGTAAGCAATGGTAAATATGAATTCTAGGCCCATAAAAGCATGAACATTGTAAGTTAATGCTGCCAGATTACATGATAGCTGAGGTTTGATATGACATTTATCTTCAGGAGTGAGTAGACTGATAAATCACAAGTGGCATAGCCACAAGTGAGTTAGCAAGTGTTTTACTCATGAGTGATGATAAATGTCATATTAGACCACAGCCATTCTGAATTTTATGTTTATGCATGTCTTGTTTCTTCCTTCCACAATATTTTATAAATTAATTGAGAGAAAAATGCTTGGTAAAGGATATATTTTTCAAATTTATTTTTGTTTTTCATTCTTTGCTGAAGCTCTTGTTTACTGTGTTTTTGTCTTTATTGCAGTACTTGATAGGTTTAAGCTTTTGGATCAGATGCTTTTGTTGCAAAGGGTGTTTTCCATGAATTGAGCCGGGCTGGTTTTGCAGCCCTTGTCAAGTAAAAGGGAGACAGGTAAAGGCTGGAAACTTGTGCATCTGCACTGGTCCAGGAGATTTGCGAAGTCCTTGTCCTCAGAAACTTTACCAACGAGTTCTAATCTTACTGTCCTAAAGGAATTTTCCTTTCAGTGGTTTGTAGGAAGTGGCTCTTATTTAATTTTGTCTCTCTTGTGCAGGCATGAGAAAGACTGATAACTTCTGTTCTCTTTCTGCTTCTGTACATTTGGTGTGCTTTGGCTGGATTCTTCCAGTCTGTATTTGTTGGTTTTGTTGTTGATTATTGGTCTGTGTTCATGTCTGTAACTAGTTTTCTGTCCTGCAATAGCTTAAACAGTAGAAGATGTCATGGAATGATCATAACCTTTTGGCTTGAGATTAGAATAGGACCAAAGAGTACCATTATGTTTTTCTCATAGTTACCAAATCTATGCTTTTTGAAGAAAATTCTTAGGATAAAAGAAAAAAAAAAACCAAAAATCCCCACAAACAAACAAAAAAGTATTCCAGCTTTTGCCTCTTTGTTATTCTGTTTATCAATAGTGTGATTGTTATTAAATCCTTTTTTGTCTTCATGAACCTTTGTATAAACATATTTTTTCATCTGTGAAAATACAGTCAGCTTTAGCAAAGGGCAGAGTAGTATCTGCAGTGTTCAGAAGGTGAGAGGAGGAACTGATCTGGCAGAGCAGACAAATGGTGAATCAAAGTGAGTGTGAATAGTGGAGATAAATGACAAGGGGAGAAGTGCTAAGATGAAATAAAAAGAGAGGGAGAATACTTTGTGTTGTGAGAAATGTACATCTTACTTTGCAGAAAAATGTTATTTTATAGAAGAAAACTGTAGGTAACTGTTCACACATTGCACTTGGAGAAGTAATGCCATGACTTTGCTGCTATAATGTGTTCCTTGAAGAGCTCCAAAGTGCAGCAGTTGATTCTTCAACTTCAGACAGATTAATTGAAGAGGAATAAGTAGTATACGACAGTACTTGCTGTCTCAACAATGTCTTGGTCATAATTTTGTTTGGTAATTTTGCCATTTTCCAAACTCTATCAAATCCAGGCAATGACTAAATCACGTTCTGTCTTTTCTGTTTTCTCTGCCTTTGTTGTTCTGTTGTTGTACTGCTGTCTTCAGCAGTTGTACTGCTTCCCTTTTTAGTGGAGGTGGAATGATGAGCAGTTTCTGTAACCTCTGAAGACTTTTGTATTCTGTCTTGTTACCTTCTGCGACTCAGCACTTTAATAAAATCCATGATGATGTGTTTATGGAAGCAGTGGTGAAAGGTTGGAAAGGACTCCTGGAGGTGTCTTGTACAGCCTCCTGCTTACACATTGGGATGTCTCCCATGTGATCAGTCATGTTCTGAGTGTCTTCAAGAAGAAATTACAGAGCCTCTCAGGGCAACCTGTTCCAGAGCTTGCCCACCCTCATGGTAATTATTTTTCTTACATTACATTGGAATCTCCTATATTCCAGCTTGTGTCTTTTGTGTTACATCATTCTGCTCTGCATATCTGAGGGAGTCTGTTTTCTCTACATCTTCCCAAGGGTGGTTGCAGCAGCACCAAGATCTCCCCTTTTGTGAAGGCTGGGGTCATGTCCTTGGTAACTTTGGTGTCCTAGAACTTCTGTATCTGCTCCCTTAATGTGGGTCAGTGCTTGTGAACTGATCAGTGGCATTCAGTTTTGATTCAGAAAATGGATAGATCATGTGACATGGGGTACACTTGTGCGAGTTTTTAGTCTGTGAGAAATAGGAAATTCTATAAGTTAATCATCTCCCAGACCAGCTTGCTGGTACACTTGTTCATTGTCTACAACTTTCAGGTCAAGCTAAGGACTTAATAGTAATGTTTATGGTGCTGGGAAAACAGGCTAGAAGATCAGAAGTTTGAATTATCTTAATTGATGAAGTGTGACTTAGATAGTAAAAAAGTAAAAAGCAATGAGTCAGGGGATCCTGCATTAAAATTGATACTATGTCCCTAGTTTGCCTGAAAAGAAGTTACATTCTTTGTTTCAGAAAAAACTTGCTAATATTAATTCCTTAATGACTTCCAGATCTGGAAATTGCATCTGTGTTGAAACAGTTCTTAAAACTTCAGTATAGAAACTGGGATTTAGTGTAAGATGCTACTCTGAGCTCTGGTGCAGTTGTTGTTTTGAGAGAATATGTGCCTGTTGCTGATTGGTTTCTGTATGGAGTTTTAAGATGATGATTTTGGTCTCTGCCCCTTGGAAAAGTTTGTTTCTCAGTAATTTTCTAGACTTTCAGTGTTTGTACATACATATAAGTCCTAGTACAGTACTTGCTAAAAGATAGTTTTTGGAATATGTTGGATGGTAAAGAAAACATTGCCATTTATGTAGTCTTAAATGGTTAAATAGTGTTCTGTCTTTAATGGTGTTAGTGGCTCATTTTCTAGGGTATTCACATGAAAATATTAGTCAAGGGAAAGAGAACTTGGTTCTGAACTGTAGAAGTTGCCTCAGAGAGGAAAAAAAAAGAATTGCAGAAGATTACTGTAATACCAGATAGTAATTTTGTCCAGACGTCCCACACATCTCCTTTATGGCCTGGCTTCTGGCCCATTAACGTACAGCAGCTTTTCTTCACTGTTCTCTGAAAACTGATCCCATAAATTATGGTAAAAGTTGCAACATTCTCCCTTTTCGTACCAGTTTGTTTTCTTAACATGGACTGTTCTGTCTTCTTACTAAAACCAGACTCGTTCATGTTTCCTGTGCATCAAAATGCAGTTAAATTCAGCCTTTTTGTTATTTTCACTGGTTAGCTCTGTTTCTTTCCTGTTTTTAAGCATGGTAGCTGCTTTATTCTTTCCTCTCTGAGTTTGACTATTCACTCGCTGTCTTGACGAAGTAAATTTATATCTATTTGCTCCATTTCTGTGCTTAGTACAAATGCTCCATTTTCCTTCAGTGTCCATAGCTGAAGCTGAATCCTTAATATTTTTTCCCTTTCCTCTTTCTGCAAGGTGTGGTTATTGCTAATACTTCTACTTCCACAGGTTTACTATAACTTTTCGACTCTCTGTATTTTAGGATTTACAAAATGCGGTTTTGTAACATTAGAATGTCCCTATTTGTATTTGTCCAGAATACGTCACAAATCCCTCATTACTCTTTTTTTGTTTGTACTTTTTACCTGTCTCCCTTCCAGTTTTGGAGCCCTGGTTCCTGCTAATGGAACAGTTTCTGCATTGCTTGTCCTCTACTTTTGTGCCTCATTTGCAGATGCTGTTTCTCCTTTCCTTTTCTCCATAGGTTGCTTTGCAGCCAGAGATTTGGCCATTTGTTGTCCAGCTAAGTGAAATGGTTTCAGATACTCTTTGTGGGAGTGGTGCAGTGTGTGGTGCCTTCCAGGAGGGAATGCGCTTCACACAGTGGGAGGAACTCATCTGTGACTGTGAGGAACACGTGGCTTCTGAAGTTGCCATGCCTGAGTTGTGGTTGGAATCTTACTGAAATAGCTATTTGCTAGTTTTATTTTCAAAGTTTATTTATGAGTTTTTTTACAGCTCTGCAGCATCCACACATCTTTCTGAATCTTCTGTTCATTATGTCTGCCTACCTTGTCCCTGATCATATGAATGTACATTTTGCTGTTGATTAAACATGATCCTTGCACATATTTTCTTTTTGATTTGATTTGTTTATTGGTCAAATTTTAAGTTTCTAACCCAGGTTTAGTTTTGGGGAAGGACTTCAGAACCTGAATCAGTAGTAAGTGAAACCTTGAGAATATGAAATTAGCAAATTTTATTAGCAAATTAGAAAAAATTCATAGTACATGATCACCACAAAACTTGCTTTCTTTTGTATATCTGACTTTGGAACCTGTAATATTTTAGAATTTATTTTTAGTATGTTTTCTTTAAAAAGCATGGATATTTTGTGCAAGGCCTATTGTTTGTAGGTGGATACTACTACAATTATTGCAGCCTTTTTTTCTACAAAACTGCTTTCCTTTCCCAGTAAAATTTCTGAAGACAAAAGTCTGGATTTTATTATTAACCTTACAAATTTGAAATACATTTCTAGTGAAGGTTGTGAGGTATGACATCTATGTCGTATATTTATTTTTTTAACGCATCATGGCAATATAGGTATATACACACACACACAACCACATGCATTACATGAATATGACTTTTGTCACCAGCTAGTTGTGCTTGTAGAGATCCACGTGCTTATCTTGGTAATTACAGGTATTAGTGTATTTACGTTGTGTGTGTTTGTGTATAAAGAGTATAATATAAGTATACTTTTCTTTAATAATAGCAGATTATCCAGTCAACATCTGCTCAAACTGTGAAACGAACCCCTGCTTGCCAGACTACCCAGATTAGGATGCCAGTGGTAATAACTCAGACCATTAGACCACAAGGTATGGGTTTAAATGTTTTAGTGAGATTGTTACCTTTGTATGAACTTTGTTGTAATTACAAATGAGTACCATGGAAAAACGTACAGTGTTGACATTGACAACATTGTTGACATTTATTTTTACCTCATGCTGGCTGAAGAATGCATGTTTTCGTATGCAGTTTCAAGGTGTTTTGTGCCAACACATGTTTTGAAACAACCTTAGGACTAAACTCTCACATGTTTAGCTCCTTACTTAGCAGTTTTTCATGGAAAGTTCTAAACCAGGTCAGGAGCTTGGCTCTCACTGTCCTAAACAGTAACTCTGGGCCAAGAAAGAAATTCTTCATTTTCCTGAAACCTAGTGAATGCCTCAGTTTAACCATCCTACTTCTAATTCATACTCCTGAAGCAGAACACGGCAATCCCCATCTCTGCAGCTACAGAGGTCAGGGTGGGAGCCCTAGAGAAATTTCTCAAGCCTCAGGTTGGTTTTCTTTGACTCCCGTCAGTATGTTTACTTTTTGGTGAGGTCAGAGACTGGGTACAGCAACCTGACATGCCATGATGAGCCACGGCATGCGGTCTGTACACGCCTTCCACATCTGCCTGTGCACAGCTGGGTTCATGTCTGGCTGATACTTCCCACTGTCTAAGAGGATTCTTGAAGCCTCCTTGCTTCCTACTAAATACCCATTTGTTTCTTTCTACCACTGAACCTCTTAGGGTTGGGTTTTAATTTTCCTGAATATGTGTTGGAGTATCTTCTTGGATGTGGGCATTTACATGATTGAGGGTTTGTAATGGAATACAGAGCTTGTCATCTTCAGGTACTGAATCAGGAATCAAACTAGATTAAATGCACATAAAAGCTATTGCTGCCTACTTGACTTCATTGCTCGGTCATTTCTGTTCTCCTTGAGGAAAAAAAGCATCAAAAATGTTTAATAGCAGTTGATGTTTTACTTGCTCTGCTCTCCTAGGGGAGTCCAAAGGTTGAATGGACACAGACCAAGCTGTCACTGTAATCCTGTAGGCTGTTTTCCAAGTTAGGAAGAAATACAGTTCCTCACTATAAAATGTGTTTGTTTGATAGCACTGATACTCACGTCCTGAGTTTATAACATGTCTATGCATCTTATAGCATGAGCTTTCACTTCTGACTAATGTGTCTGAGAGTGAAGGCAGATTTCACTTCTTTCCTTACTCAGTCTTTAAGTTGTGGATGTCAACAGTGTGCTGAGAATTTGCATAATACTGGCATCTATTTTTTGAAAAGTAGGTTCAGAATATGAGCTTATTCTTGATAGCCCTTGATCAGCCAGTGCAATGCAACTTAGGTGGCGGTTTGGCTTGCAGTAGATGGTTTCATAAAAGCTAATTCATGCAAGGTCCTACTTTCTGGTGAGCTTATTCCAATTTACAGGTTTGGTTAAGCCCTCTAGTGTATTATTTTATTTACATAGACAAAACAAACAGAAATTGGCATTTAGAAAACATCCCAGTATAAAACCACTCATCCTGCAGCCCACGTCTAAGGGAGCAGTCTGCCTGTCTGCTGGCAGCACTGTCAAGAGTGCATCAATGTGATATATTGTTAAAGCCTTTTACTGTAAACACCAGTTTAATGATATTTTATACTGACCTAGGTATTCTTGTAGAAGGAGATAATATACTGGGATAGGACGTCATCTAAATAAAAATTACAGTAGCATGATTTTGTGGAGTGTGACTTGTTAAGGATAGTTACCTCAGAACTGAGCTGACCTCCACAAAGTGCTGCATTTTCCTCTTTGATGGGAGTGATTCTAAGTGTAGTGTATCTTCAATGCATCCATGTGAACAGACTGTAACACTTCTTTAAAAAAAGTTTAGATAAAACTGGCACCTTTAAGAACTTTTATATAAATAAAATTACTTCCATGCCAGAAGAAGTAACGCCATTGTTACTGCATGAAAAATTCACACTCCTTTACCAAAGCACTCTACTAGTATAATAATTAGGTGAATTCCATTGTATGGATGGAGGAATTGAGCCAAGAAATAAAATCATTAATTAGACTATTTGTTGCAGCTGTTTAACCGGTGCTGGAATACAGCTAGGAATTTATAAGCTCCTAAACTTGGGCTTATTTTTCTAGATTGTGCTAATTAAAATTAGAAGCAAGGATGCAATGGCAAAAGACTCTGTATGGCATTACCAATCCCATGAAATATCTAGGTCCACAGCTTATTTTAATTTTCATGATATGCTCTGCCTATAATAAAAATGGATGTTTTAGGCATATTTTATGTCTAACCCTTAGTAATGCACTGTTGTGATTTATTTAAATCAGAAAACTCAAATATCATCCCAAATCTTACATTCACTTTGCCTGATCCATTGAGTAGAATTACATATACTTGGGATGAATGTGACTTAATTCTTCCATACCCATATGGATATACATGTTTTGGGGGTGGTTTTTTGATCAAAGTTATCATCTGTAGAAAACAAAGCATTGATACTGATTCCAAAGAAATATATTAATTCTGGAGGAGTGCTGTTGTTACTTTAAGTTTGCCATTGCAATAATTCAAGGTTAACACATTTTTAATCTTCTAGATCTTAATTGTACAAAGCAGAAATCTGCTGATTTTTATTATTGTATTATTTCTTTTCTTCCTTCCAGTTCACTTAGTAGAAAATCTTTCCATTAATTCATCTGAAATAGATTAATGAATTGCCTGGTCTGTGGACTGATGCTGTCTGTGACATCTCATGGACCTTAAATATTCTCATGACATAATATTTTTATTCCCAATTTATAAAAAAAATAATATTTTTATTTACATTTTATTTGTATTTATTTGCTATTTTATTTTGAGCCTGAAGTCCTAAACCTGGTTTTGTGTTTGCTAATGTTGAGAGTCCACATGACAGTTTATTTATACAGATGGAGAACTCAACAAATACTATCAAATTAGTTTCTCTTTAAGATCATATGTTGGAGTTGATGAAGACTTCAAAATTAACAAAAAAAATAATGCAGGATTCAGTCAAAGCTAGCAGCTTTGTATTAGCCAAGGAATGTTCTTAGAAGGATTTATTAGGATAGTTGTATTTCAGGTTTTTACTATTCATGAAAGGAAAATACTGTAACTCTACTGAGGTCCTTCCCATGCCATTTATATGCAGCTGAGTCACTGGGGTGCAGGAACAACCTTCACGTCCTTCTCAAAATATCAAACACTACGTCTGTAATGCTCAGTAAAATGGAGTGATACACAAGAGAGAGGTGAGATCTTTTAAATCAAGCAGACATGCGTTATTTTCACATGCCAAAACACAGGTGGGATTAAAGGAAACCAAAAATGTAACACAAGTAAATGTGTTTAGGCGGTCAAGGAAGGCTTGCTCTGAAAGTTTCATGTCAGAGAGGAATTTTGATCTCTTTAATTGACTGAATGTCCACCACACTTTGGCTAATTTAGAAAGCCCTGTTTTACTTGTACTTCAAGACTGGTAAGGGCTAGATACAGACATGAATTGCTTTTGAGTCATTGTTTTCAAGATGAGAAAGCAAAAGACAACCTTTATGGGGGGTGTGTCAAATTTGGCAATAGTGTTTTTTCTTCTATATGCAATGCAAAACATTTTGAAATACTTGCAGTGCTTTGAACTCTGAAATACAGGGTTTTTCACTGCAGTAAATACTACATAGACAATGTAAAAGGCATAGCTAATACCCTGTGTAACTCTGACTTTAAGTATTTGTATTAAGAACATTTCAAATTTACCTTCTTTATTCTGTACAGATTATCCAGAAAAGTGGTTTACTGGCAATTGCAAACACCCTTATAGCCATTTTAAATATTGTAGCTGTTAATGACCAGTGTTTTCAGTTTTGGAATCTTCACTGTTCTGTAAATATTGAACAAACTGTAATGTTAATATAAATTTTGTATTTTAAATTGTTCTTCTTCAGCATATAGTCTTTAAAAATAATAACTTCCTTTGTTTACAATTTACAGACAGTTAAATTTAGTTCCTGGACAGAAGGTTCTTTGATGTAAATTGTCTAAGACAGCTCATAATAACATTGCTTGGTGTTTTTCAGGCACAGTAGGGAAGGCACCAACAGTACAAGCCAGTAAAAGTCCTGGGGGCTTTGGTGTTCAGGTCTCTGCAAATCAGAAAAACAAGCTGAATGACCCTGGAGGTGGTTCTTTCAGGTAAAAAAAGAAAAAAATAATAATAAAAAAATGCAGCAGGATGGTTGGGGGGGATCTGAAGTATGAAACAGAATTTAGAATTGGTGTAACACCAGAGGGCAGTCTTTTACAATAATTCCTGTCTTTTTTTCCTGGGATTTTTCCTGGAATGGCAATTTTCATACTTAATTCTATTTTTAAAAAAGGGAGGGGATCATGACATACCTTGAATTTTTTCTTTAAATGCACATTTTAATGTTTAACATAACCGTAAATTCTGTGGATTATAATAAAACTCCTGCAAAATGGAATTATGTGCACAAGGATTTGAAACAATCTGTGGTTGGTGTTATGCATTGAATTCTGCTGCTCCTGTGGAATGTGTCTTGCTGGGAGGATTCTGGTTGTGAGGACAAGGCCTCTGTGGAGCAGCCCCTTCTCTGCCAGGGACAAGCCTGGGGGCCTGGGAAGGAATCCCTGGGCATGGGGTGTTGCTGCTTCTGATTTTAAAGGGAAGACTGCTTTATCTGTGCTTCCTTAGGTCATAGAGGTTGGGTGGTTTGTGCTGCAAAGGTTCAGCACAGTAGCAGTGATACACTGAGCTGCTCTGCCATTTCTTTATACTCTAAACTGTTATTTATATATATTTGGGATATTTTTACTTTTTGTTAGTGAAAAGCAAATCTTAAATTTACTGCATTTTGCTCTTGTTAACACCATTTTAATTGTGCTAAAATATTTTCTTTCTTTATTGAATGACAAAATATTCCTAGATTTTAATTTTCATCTTCTGGGATTCTTATGTTGCTCTGACATCATCAAACCACTAATTAATTTTCAGGCTTATGCTTTTGCAGGTGAAGTGAAAGAGAATTTGTAGCTCTTTGAAATATCTCTGCTTTGAGGCATGTCAGTATTGTAACTAATAGTGGTAGTAGTTAGTATTAATCTGGAAGCAAAATTATTCCATTTTTTTATTTTCCAATGCTTTTGCCTCCCACTGAGTATTTAAATGAATTAAAATGTCTGTTGTGTTCAATTGTACTATCTTAATAAGTATTTTTTATGTTTGTAAGCAACATGAGCATTTATTCTTCGTTAGTATAGCTTTCAATTTTACATACACCAAAAGGGACAGCATTTTTTAAATCTGCATGTTGTAAACTGTGCCAGGATTGATTCTTGCATTCACTTAGTTTATACATAGAATATATTAGGTTATCTGGAATTGTTAATTTTCCCTTGGGGAGAAGCAAATGCTCAAGGCACTGATTGATATATCAATAAATCTTTACTGAGTTTGGTAAATAAGCTGTCAAGGGTGTATGTCATTTTTCCTCTAGAGAACAAATTTTAGTCAGAATTAATGTGTTTGTTTCCTTATATTGTTTTTTCCTTCAAAAAAGTAAGACACAAAGCTGCATTTAAGTAAGTCCATAAAATTGCAAGGATTTGTTAAACAGCAGCAAAGATCAAGCTTTTTCCTGATATCTTAACAAAGAATTCAGTTGTTTCCATATTTGCATTTCAACCCCTAACCTCTCCTGAGGACAAATAGGTGTCTGACTATTAAGCCTAAAGGCACAGAGCTGGAAATCTGTATTAATCCTCTGAATGCTGACTAGTTTTCCTCAACATTCCCAGCATGTGTGAAGAATGTGTTTTTAGCCAGAAGGCAAACTGGCATCTAAAGCAAAGCAAGAATTTTGAAAAATAGTTGTGTTATGTATAAATTTATTTTGCCCTTAGTGTTTTATTATTGCATGTTTGTTTCATTATTTTACATTCTGCTTTCTTTAAAATAACTTATTTGAGCTTTTCCATTTTGTGAGCAAAGTGTTGGTCACTAGAAACAGAAATTTGAACTTCATTGTTTCCTTTTTTTTTTTTTTCTTCTCTATTCTGAACTGTAGGAGATACAAGATGGAATTATATAAAAGATCTATCAGTTAAGAATTTTTGCAGCTATGCCTTTAAGGTCAGCTTTTATTAATGAACTAGAAGACTGCTCATATGAGTTCACTGTTTGTTACAGTAGCTGTTCTGTGATGCAGAGTTCTCGGCCCAAGAGTTCTGCAACATGACACTGTGGTTGTGAAATTTTAGGTACTTTTTTGGTATTAAATTTATTGTTGCTGTATTTTTCAGAGAGAACTGCATACAACCGCAATTTGTTGATTTTTTAACTATATTAATACCTAAGGACAGGCATTTTAATTTCATTTTTAGCAATTTTTCTGTTTTGCAAGCAGAGGTCTAGACTTAGCTTTGTACCATAACAGGCCAGCTTGAGGTTTCTGTAGCTGAGAGAAGCAAAAATCCCACTGAAGTCTGCCAGGGACCTGCATATTTGTCCACAGCTGCTGCTAATCACCTCATCTGATCCCCTCAGTGTTCCCACTGACACCGGCTCCTCCTAATGTGGTGAGAGCAGCAGGCGCTCAGGATTCTTACCCACAGTTCAGGTAGTGACCATTAAAGGGAACCAGTGGAAACATTTCTTCCTGATGTTGAGGTAGAATAATTTCAGCTGGAAGGTCCAGCTTCCCTCTC
This sequence comes from Bombycilla garrulus, assembly GCA_013400315.1. Taxonomy (NCBI): domain Eukaryota; kingdom Metazoa; phylum Chordata; class Aves; order Passeriformes; family Bombycillidae; genus Bombycilla; species Bombycilla garrulus. The sequence continues at coordinate 545,079 of VXBU01005192.1, forward strand.
GGAGCGGATTTGGTTGGATGAGTGCCTGGTGCTCTGCTGATGTGCTCTGTATTTCTCCAAGGATGGAGGTGGATGTTTGTCCTCTTGTTATCCCACCACTTCTAAACTGCTGAGCAGGGCTCAGTGGTGCTGCATAGCAAGGCCAAAAGTGAACAGATCTATGCCTTGGTGTCTGGGGTGGTGCTGTGTTTTGTTTGCCACAGGGTGCCAGGTAGCCACGTGCTCCTTGCTTTTCACAGAAACATTTCCTTTTCTTAAGTGATATTTCCAGGTTATATCTGACCTCCTGGAACCTGGCAGTGTCAGGTTTTATACAGTCAGTGTGATGGGGTTTATTTTCAGAGATAGTTCCATGAAGTCTCTGAGATCATTTGAAGCTGGTCTTAGTATCTGTATTTTATTCTGCTGTCTGGATGCATTTTGAGATAGACTCTCTGTGGAAATAAAAAACTTGTTTTCAGACCTCCCTTGCATAGTGAAAAAAAAAAATCACTTGTCTAGTATTTTATTTTCATTTTTAAAAATAAAAGTTTAACAATGTAAGCAGAGGCAGCTTGCCCTTGAAGTGGTAGAAAGCTAATGTGGATGTTAAATGGATAACTTCAGAGTTTTCGTCTCAAAATGGTATGTGACAAAACTTTGCCCTTGAAGTTTTTTGTTTTTCCAAATGAATATTTCAAGCTATAAGGGGATTGCGTTTTTTTCCATATATTTCAAAATAAAGAAAAATGCTGACTGTAAATGTGGTCTGTTCTGTCAGCCCTTCTGCTTATCAGGGAGAAGATTCCACATTGACCGTAAATGAATAGTGTGGCAAAGCAGTATTAGGGAGACATTTCAAATTGTAACATGAAAGTCAGAATAAACGTTATAATTAATGTGTAAATGGAATCCATGCTATTATATAATGCAGTAGTGGCTGTTCCAGTAATTTCAAGTCAACGTTTATATGCCATGTATTGTTGTTAAACTCTGATTGTGTGATCCATGGAATCTGTGGGATGTAGGGACTTTGTCCTAATGACATGCAATTTCCCTGGTAAGAGAGAGGGGAGTCAATAGTGGAATGTTGTCTCGATTGCTTTATGCATTCTTCTGACTTATTTGTGAGCAGTTCAGTATTGTGGTTCAGGACAGCAGTGGCTCAAATCTGACAAAGTGCATGAGAAAGAAAAACTCTGCGATCATGCAGTTAAGGTTTGTTCATAAAGAAAATTTCACCACATTTTTATAATGGCTTGTTTTAGTTTAAATAAAATCTTTGAAACCTTTCACAGAAAACTGTGCAAATACCTTGGGTTTTCTTGCTTATTTTTAGATTTTTTTTTGTAATTGTGTGATTGTTTATAATGAAAAGGAAAGGGAAAATTATTACAGGAGGTTGAATATAGGAGGAAGAATTGGACTGTTGGATTATGTTAAGATGCATTTTGTGTTTGGAAGGAGTTTGAGAACTCCTGCTGTCTTAAAAATACTGTGTGTGTTGGAATGTTGGATTCATCCTATGAGAATCAGAATTTAATTCAGTAAAACCCAGAAATATTTACTGAAAAAGTAGAATTAGAATGGACATAGTAATATATGCCAAGAAATATGAAATTGCTAAATACTGTACTCTAATGAAAAAGGAAAGATAGACATCAGTCTAGACGACCACTGGATGGCATCTTTGTTCCACAGAATGACTTCTGAAAACTCACTTATCTGGGCTTAAAAGTTCACTTTTATAGGAAACTGTTCGGAAGGAATAGCAACTCTTTTTCTATATAAATGTATGTTTCAGTATCCAAATGTTTTTCATTATGAGGTTCCACAAAGAACCCTATGGATAGGGTTCTTCCTGTCAGAAAAAATTGTAGTCCCAGCTGTGATTAATACATTTCTTATTTGTCTTCTGTATAATACTGTAAAAAAAAAAAAGAGGATGTACTGAAGATTGTAGCTTGCAGGTGTAAAATGGAAGAAAATTATTCTGTTCAGGAGTTGCAGTGATGGTCTTTGTAAGTGCTATTGCATTGGTTTTGATAATTTCATTGAAATCTTACTTGTGTCCATTGTCTGTATAATACTTGTCTGGTTTTATTTCAGAAAATACTTACTTATAATGTGGTCACAGATCTGTACACTGAATAAAAATTGGAGTAGCTAAACTGCTAAGCAGAAGGAAGGTAAAAGATCATCGGTACTTTCTTCAGCTATGAAATAAAAGGAGAGAGAAGTATAAACTTCTCTTAGAAGTTATGTTCTGGAGGTCAATACTGCTGTCTTGATTTTTTTTTTTTTTAATGGATGATTGCTTGAAGTACATGAAAGTACCCCTGTCCTGACCAACCTGATGTGGAAATACAGGATTGAGACTCTTGGTTGCTGCTGGCCAGTTTTGCCCAGCTGTGACAGCTGCTGGCTGAAGGGACAGGATGTGCGTGGAACCTCTGGGTTTGTGCTTCACCCAGCTCCTCCAGGACTTGGCCTCGTCCCCTGGCAGCGACACCCAGACCTGCAGTGGGCTGAGGGCCCACAGGGCGCTACCACTGCCTTTGTGCTTTGCTCAGTTTGAGCTTTATTTTGAAATTCTGGGTTCAAGTCTGTGTTCCAGAAGTTTCTGCTATTTTATGTAGTTTGGATTTTGTAGTTTTGGTAACTTCCTTGACAGGAGTTTGGTTTTCCCATGGTTTGAGGCCTGATGGATTTGGGCCTTGTGGGTCCTGGATGATTCTTGTTCTATTTCAAGCATTTAGGTTTTAACCCAATGAAAGCTTAGTTTCTTTTAGTTTTACCTGTGTTTTTTTCATTTGTAGAATGAAACTTTTGAGTTGGTCACTGAATATTTCAGTCGGTGTTGGTTGTGTGGTGTTGGGGCAGTCCCGGGTGGGCTGGGTGTGGGCACAGAGCTGCCCAGGCTCCCTCTGTGAGTACCATGTCCACACCATGTCAAATGTAAAAGTGACAGGATTAGAGGGATGAAGCACCTCCCCTAGGAAGAAAGGCTGAGAGAATTTGGATTTTACAGCTTGGAGGAGAGAAGACTCCGGGGTGACCCAATTGTGGCTTTCCAGTACCTGAAGGGAGCCTGCAATAAAGATGGGGAGAGACAATTTACAAGGGTGTGGAGTGGCAGGACAAGGGGGGATGGCTCCAAACTTAAGGGGTTTGCACTGGATATTAGGAATTGTTCCCTGCTAGGAAACAATCCCCCTCTCTGAGACTGTCACAGGATGCTCAGAGAAGCTGTGGCTGCCCCAGATCCCTGGAAATGTCCAAGGCCAGGTTGAATGGGGCTTGGGCAGCCTGGGACAGTGGAAGGTGTCCCTGCCCATGGCAGGGGGTGGGACTGGATGAGCTTTTAAGTTTCCTTCCAACCAAAACTATTCTATGATGTTGCAACACTGTTCTCAGGAATTTCATTTTAAGGCAAGAAATCAAGTGCATGTCACTCCTGGAAATTATTAGAACATCATTTGTGTAGAATTTTTCTGAGAAACATTTTAAAATACTCCATTTTCTGCCTCAAGTGTTCAGCACATTTCTGCAGGTTTACACAAATAAAAGTCCTTGACTTCTTTCCACAAAAGGAAACAAAACCACTGTCTATCAAACCGTAGTAGTCTTCCACCAAAATTGGCTGCTGTAGTGCAAATAACAGGAAAAGTATGGGAGGAGAAGGAGGACCTAGATGATGGATTTCTGTCCTTTTATTCTTAGACCTTACTTGCAGCTGTTGGTTTTTACTGTAGGCATTAAACTTGTTACAAGTGACAAAGTATTTTAAGGCACATAGGGCATCATGTATGTAACAACTAAGAAAAATATTTTAAATTAAGATTTTGTTTGTTTACCTAATACAGTAATAGGAGTCTGGACTTGAATGTTCTTATATATATATATATATATATATATATATATATATACACACTGAAAATAATATTCTCAAAGGTTGTGTAATCACTCTAGAATATGTTGGAATATATTGAAATAGTGTTTCTGTCAGTAATAGCTGTGAAAGAGAATGTGCTAAATCCAGATGACTGTTTCCACAGCTCTGAGTCATACCTCAGATAGGTAGAAGGTAAAGATGCTCGGGAGATACTGGTATGGAAACTCAAATTTGTTTGTACTTTCTCAGGCTGTTAAAAAGGATGTTGCAGGGCAAAAAATGGCCTGGGAGTTGCTTATCATCTTCTCAGATGCAGCTTATTTTACTAAAACTTGTTGACACTACTGGTATTAGTAGGTTGCCAGAGAAAATACCAGCACATACTCAAGCCACACTTGGAGCCCAGGCTTACCTATGAGCTCGGCATAGTCAAGGAATCTTCTCTGACTGTTGCTGAAGATGCTTTGATGTCCATTCTAGTAGGAAGTTGTGAAACAGTGCAAGATTAAAAATGCATGGTTTTGCTTTTAATTTCTGTTATTTATTTTACTATTTTATGCCTAGTTTTCTTTATAAAGAGAAAAGCCCAATGTTCAGTTGTTAGTTTAGTTTCCTGATCAGCCTGGTTTCATTGATACCACTGACTCTCAGATGAAGACACCTCTGTCACATCTTCTGTTACTAGTCAAATTGTCCTGCTTCTGATGTTTTCCTGATATGGTCAGAGACATACGTGGTTGCTTCTGATGAAGTTCTATGGAAATGGAAACACTAGGGGTTGTGTCTCAATTGATGCACCCATTGGGGAATGTGTGATGGTTACTTCTGGAGAAGCAGATGATACAAAAAATAATTATTACATGCAGTATTTGGTTTTTTTTTTTTTTTTTTTTTTTTATTGTAGAGATGATGATGACATCAATGATGTTGCCTCTATGGCTGGTGTTAATCTTAATGAAGAAAATGCCCGAATTATGGCTGCCAACTCTGACTTGGTTGGAACCCAGATCCAGTCCTGTAAAGATGAACCCTTTCTTGCTGCTATACCACTCCATAAACGCATACTTGAAACGGGTGAGAGCACATCCTTTCCTTCTGGGAGTCTGTCCTTCAGAGTGATGAGGTTCTGAGGAACAGAATATGCTTAGCACTTAAGATGGTTTTTTAAGCATTTGATTGCATACTTTTGCATTTCTAAACTTTCAAGGTTTTTGTGGTGAAAGTAATTTACCTCAAGTTGGAAATAAAATAGCATGCTGGTACTTGTAAATTTCATGCTTTCCCCATGCTTTTTATATCCAAGGATCTCAAAGCTCTTTGCAAACATGAATTATTTCTTACAATCCTCCTTCATGTTTTACACACAAGAAGATTGAAACAGAGAGGTAATGTAAGTAGTGCAGGTCACAGAGGACACCTGTGAATAACATTTAACAGAATGCTTAAGTTTCCTGTCAAGACTTTATATCCCCCTGCAAACCAATTATTCAGTTCTTAACACCTGCATCTATTTAAGTTCATATTGATTTTCTTATGGCGTGTTTTCAAAAAGCTGTGTTTATTTATTGTGCCAAAAAGGTATGTTTATTTATTCTGCCATTTGAAAATTTCAATAGAAAACTGTTCGAAATCAGTGGTGTTTTAAGGTTAGGAAATATGCTTCTGTAAAACAGAATGTTTTTTATACTACATACTTTATTATTGTACACTGTGTGTTCTGCTATTTAAATGTGTTATCTTTCAGCATAATTTTGGTAGTGTTTTCAGTGCCACTTAGTTTTACATGCTTAGTATACTAAGCTCCAATTATTTAGGGGTGTAAATTGTATCTCTTTCAGACCTATGCTTACATCACAAATTTTTAGGGATCTAGTTCTCAGAGATTTAAAGATAAGAGCAAAATCTTGTTGCAAATCAGCACAGTTAGTTTTATTTAAGTCATGTGGTTGCTTCTGAAATGTTATTTGTGTTTATGTTGATTGAATTAACAGGAGCCTTTTTATATTGCAGTTGCAGGCAAGTTCTTCATTGACTTATTGTCAGACTTCACTCTTGTACTTTACAAAATGCCATTTTAAGTTTCCCTTCAGAGAAAGGAATGGTTTTGCAGACTGTAGTCAGCTTACTGTGAGGATGTGATGACAGCTGGGAAAGTATATCCTGCCTTTTGGGGCTGGCTTAGCACCACCTGAGACTGCAGTCATGGAGCTCTTCGTGAAATGTGTCTGAGAAACTGTTGGGAGGGATGCTCACATAATATTTGATACAGGTGTAGGAAAAGGAAGAGGCAACAGACAAAACTGCTAGAAAGAATGGGAAATCAGTAATGAATTTGCCACAGAAGCCTTAATGAGCTGTCTGGCTGTAACAATTGCTGCACAACATGGAGCTGTAATTACAAGTGCAGGACTTAGAGGAATCTGTACATACTTTAAGAGCCACAGAACCCATCACACTATTCATCACTGCCTTTTGGGGTTTGCTACTCTGAGGAACAAATCCCTATGGCTGTTTTTGAAGCTTTATTGGCTTTGATAATTGAAATGAAATTTTCAAAGCTTTTAAAAGCAGCTGCAGGGATTTACTTCTCAAAAGCAGTGAATCCAGAAGACCAGCCACTCCTAGTGATCTCCTGCAGCCACTTTTAGAGCTTTATTTTGGTTTTACATGAAGCCTTTTATAGTTTTGAAAGTGGCTGTGGAGTTCAGAAGTGGCTACTATCTGGGATCTATGGCTCTTGAGGAGAGAATTCCTTCAGCTGATTTTGATGTTTTAGAAGCTGGGTTTTCATGGTGTGTGGCCAGATTTGTTGTTTGCTTAGGACCACACACAAATTTAGTAACTTAGTAACTTGTGCTAGTGGGCACTTAAAATAATGACATTGCAAGTTCATTACAAGACTCAGGATTGCCATTTGTTGCTGTGACAGCACCAGGACTAAGCAATGCACCTGTGGCCTTCTTAAGCACATTAGGAAAAAGTCTGTTATGTGAGTCCTAATTATTCTGTTTTCATTATGCCTGTTGACAAATGAGATAAGATACATTGTTTCTTCTTATTTTTACCTGAATATGACTTAAACAGATGTTATTTTCTACCTTTAGGTCTATTCATATTTAATCACTTCAGTTTTAGGGTAGGTTTTTAATGTTTTAGTAAAATAGAGATTTGTGGTGTGTACAGTATTAGGAAACGGCTCTTTTCTCCTTTCTCAGAAGCTAGATCTTTCAAGTTTTCTGTAATATTAATCTCCTCCTCTCTTTTCTGAGTAAGAGCTCTGTCAAGCAACTCAGTAGTGTTCCCCAAAGGCTGTTTCAGAGAATGTGCTTCCATTCACCAGAGTCGGAATATAAACTGCTAAAGTGAGAGCAGATGCTCTTCAGACTTTGGCAGTAACCACCAGCCAGATGCCTCAAAGTCATAGTGAGAGAAGTTTCTTAATTTATTGTATGTTCTTATCTGTACTTGAGCTTGGCAGTGTTATAATCCAAAGTTAATTTTAAATCTAAGGGACTAATATTGATCCATTTAAATGGAAGGAGTAACTAAAAGGTTTCATTCATGCAAAGATATTCATCCACTTCCCACATGCTTCCTTATCAAATTTTGTATCTAGTCATTTTGGGCTGGTAATCATTGCCATTTGTTCATGTGGGAAGGCAAGGCTGTGACTGTTTCAAATTCTTCTTTGATGCAAAATCAAGAGTGGGTATTTCTCAGCATATAATGTATTTCTTTTGTTATTATAGTACTCAGAATCGTAGAACTTTAAACCCTGATCTTTCTACATGACAGCATAGCACAACAAAATATATACAAAGGGTTGTAAGGCTTTTGTTTCTCTTTTTGGCAGGTTGAGAGGCAGAGGTTGATATTCATCATACACGTGCATACCAACTCCTGACACTTTATAGGTCTTTAACTTTGTTAGTAGAATGAGCAGTGTTTCTTCAGAGGGCAAGCAAGCTGATTAGAACTTGACAAATAAATAATGCTGAAATATTGGAGCTTTTCCACATGGTTTTATGGGAATGAAACAGGAAAAATACTCTTAATAATTTGTATTTGTTTCACTTTTGTTCATTCATAAGTTATGTCTTGCTGGGTAAGAATGCTGTGCTAGTTAGCTTTTAGCAGCTAGTTTTTGACATTCTGAGTTTGTGCTGTTTACTGAATGAGGCAACAAGCAGCACATACTAAAGCAGGATTTTAAGTGTGACAGTTTTCTGTGGTTCTTAGGCATCTTGTGAAAATAGAGCCTCCTTGGCTTTAATTCCTTGATTACAGCATGGTTTCTGAGTGCAGATAAGAATGGGGCTGCACTGCATTTTATATTAAATATTAGTGAAAGGTAGCAGGACACAGCAAAGGATGGCACAAAGCATGATCCTTTTCATAACACTTGATAACTAAATCCTTGGAAAAAGGGAACAGCTGTCTTGTGTACTTTTCTGAGTACTTGGTGGTCTCTCAAACCTTCACTGGGGGTTCCAAAAAACTTTGCTTTGTATTTTGTGAACAGCAGAGCACGATACCTTCACAGACTTAGAATCTGCAGCAGCTTATTAATTCCCACAACTTTTAGTTTTTAACTGATTTCTTCTATAACCAGGTGATGCCATTTTGCTTTTATTAACTTTCCCTAAAATGTCACAACTTGTGGTGAACCCTAATCATAAACTATCTGTCATAATGCAATAATATTTAAGCAGGAGTTTGGCATATTGTATTATTTGACTTAGATGGTTCTTTTTTCTCTTTCTCTTCACTTTGTGTTCTTCATGCCATTTTTCTGCTTCAGTTTTATTGTAACAAGGCACTGGCTGAATAGAACAGATGTGGCATTCTAAGAAATATGAGATGGCTTTGGCCACATTGAATACATTTTGAATACATTTGTTCATCTTGTATATTTCAAATTATTTTAGCTTAAATACACATGGTAGAAATTTATTGGAAAATCAGCCATGATAGCTTTATTTCATATTAATTCAGAGTTTTTTACATCTGCATTAAGAAATCAGATTGTCTATACCATGGTTTTACAAAATGCTGTATTTGTTTGTTAACTAGCATTGTTATCAATGTCCTTTGGGAGAAGTCTGTTATACTGACGCAGCATACATCTGCAATATTTCCCACCACAAATGTAGTTCTGGATTCTCTTGCTTCGTATAAGTAAATTTTTAGTCTAGAACACACATAGTGGTGCATGCCAGTTATTATAAACTTGAAAATGTGCTGATGAATCCAGTTTCTCCTAGTTCAGTAATTATAAGGCCTACAGTCTTCCTTAAAACAGTTTCAGAGAAGCTTGGCTGGTTAGAATTGAGCCACTCTTTCTGTCAATATAACAGTTGTATGATTAGGCTCAACATAATTTATAGATTTACCTTTTTGTTATTTTCCCTGTAAAATATGTTTTTAATTCTGTCTGATGAAATATTGATCATTGCTCTGCTTTGATTCTTTCTTTGTTCAGCCATGCTTGAATTGCATGTCTGCTATAAAACTGCATGTTAAAAGATACAGAAATAGCTTATCTGTGTTTTCTATGTTTGGGAGTGTATTGAATCTACTCTGTGGCATTGCAGTAGTAGCAGTTGTGTGCATAGGTATATATTCTGAATAAAAAAATCTGTGTGCTCTAGAGGGTGTTTTATATTGCTAAACCATGTTAAAACCCATAGGGGTACCTTCATGGAACCAGGCCAGGTGATTTCAGCCTCTATTTAAAGCATTTATTATTAGTTCAGTAAGTCTTTCTGTCATCCTCCTTTTCTGGGTTTGTTTGTCAACACTTGTATTCATGTTTGAACAAGATTAAACTGTCCTATTGATGACTGCTCTTTCATATACAGAGCAGTTCTAACATAGAAGTGCAGTTATTTCTCTGGATGCTTTAGTTTAGAGCGCTTTTATAGTTGCTTCAATTGCAGTGGTTGTGTGTTCTGAAGTTCTGAGCTCTTCAGTTGCCTGTGAACACTGCACTTTTTGTTGATGTGACTTAGTTGTTTTCACTGCTGACTTTTAACTTTCTGTCCGTAAGTTGATTTGTCTTCAAACTGAAGCATTTGTTTGAATATAATTTTTTCCATCAGCATCTTTCTGTCAGGATGGCACCTCCGTAAATCCCTGTGGACATAGCTCTTGATTGTGTTTGGTGATTGCTCTAACACCTACCTGTTCTTAAGTGTAGCAGATTGAAGTCATGCACTGTCTTAAGGACATGCTTATCTGCTTGAACTGTAGCTGCAGTGGAGTTCTGTGGATTCTACTTGCTTTTTCTCAGGGAACAAAAAAAGTCATGTTAGGTATTGTATAATCCAAATTGCAAGTTATTGTGCATGCCAAAAGCTTGGATTTCTCTAGTTTCTGTAAACTTCAGTCTCGCACTGCAGACATGTGGCAGGTGTAGAGATGTATCCACATTCTGACATCTGGAATAGTTCTGTAACTTGGACTTTTTTCATTAGTCTAAAAGAAGCAATTTGCTGGAAATTGTATTTAGATGAGAAGATGTGCACTGCTCCCAATTTTCTAACCAATGTCCATAGTTGTGATAGTTGTTTCTCAGGCTGAGATTGTATATGTTCGATAGAGAATTTGGTCTTATATTCCCACTAAATCAATTGCTATATTTACATTTATTACTTCCTTTTGAAAAAAGGTGGGAATACATTCTCATCTTAGTATCAGCAGCAGTGTTGCCAAATAAACATAACCAGTACGTATGTCAGCAGAATGTTAAACCCTATTATTGTTCTTTCTTCAATAGGTCCATGGTTAGACTTCCTGTTTTACAAGATGTCCCAACATGTGTTGGAATGGTAACTTCAGTACCACCTGAGAGCTTGGAGTCTGCCTTTCTGTGAAAGGTAGGGCAGCTTCTGTTCAGTATTTTTTGTGTATTTCCAAGGTTTTCTTTTTATTAATCTTATTGGCTCTGCAACACTACAGAATCTGAGTTATGCTTTTAGCAGTATCACTTTTAGGTGTCAGAACTGATGCTATTTCATCAAGCAGTAATTTCTCAAAATAAATATGATTAATTTAGCTATGTTTAAACTATGATTATTTATGAAGAAAATGATGCTGTTTCTTCAGGCATCATTTTCAAATGTTTTTCTCCAGCTGAATTGAGAGCATGACCATCCTACTTGGTCTTAGAAATATTTAGAGAATTCAAGTTTTGTTTTCACGACAATACTTTTGTTTTCACCCAGTTTTCATTCTGTTTCGTGAATGTAGTGAAAGTGCCATCTTTAAAAGGTCTTGCTATTTCTGGAAGGCAGTTCTGGCCTTCAGGGCTCACCAAAATATCTTACCCAGCCTCAGAATAAGTTTGCATCTGGGAATTGAACGGCTTAAATTTCCAGGTCTGTGCAAAGGAGAGTAAAATTAAGATCATCATTCTGTGGAGATGCATTCTCTACCAGATTAATTTATGAAGTCCATGGATGTAAAATAAGAACAATAAAAAGAAAACCTTAGAGAACCATTTAATATTGCAATAAAGCTGACTTACATTATCCCTGTAGGCAAACTCCATGCTCTAGAGGTGGTGCTAATGTCTGCAGTGCTCAACACATGTTGAAACATCTTTGTGGAGGAGGAAGTCATTGATCAGTGAGCAACATCTTCAAGGATCGTTTAAGGGGGAAAAAGTAAAAGGTAATATTTTTTAAAATGTGTTGGAATGATTGTTCATTATGTTTATTTGGCAATCCTGCTGCTCATACTAAGGTTGTAGTGTTTTCATTTCTTAAAATTACTGAGAAACTCTATAAACTTCCTTTAGTCTTTCCTTCTCCCATGAGTTAATTGCCTTTTTCAGCCTCCTTCACGTTGCTGAGTCTACTGCACAAAAGTCCAGAATTTACTGCAACTCACTGACAATTTGACACTTTTTTCAGTGGTTGTAATGCAGAGAGGGTTAATCTGTGGTTTAACCAGTTTTGCAATCCCTTGTGTTAAATAAATCAGAGCCAAATATTGAACTGGTATGAAGACATTCTGCTGCTAACCAAAGGGTATTTGTTTTCAAGGAAGTAGCTGCAACACAAACTTGAGCCAGATGAGCTACCACCATCTGTTCTTGTACAATAGTGTAGAAGTGCAGCTTTAATATAAACTATTATAAAGTAAAGCTATTTTGACAAAATTAAGTGACCATATCTGACCTTGTTAAATTTTGCAGTGGTGGATCTGGTGAAACTCTGTTTGATATTAATGAATGTGGCATGGTGTCCTGATCTTGGCAGTTTTAATTCTAATCCTGGGCATGCACAGATGAAGGTGCTGATATTTTGAAATTCAGGTTATGATTTTTTATTTATTTTAATATACCCTACCCTTCTGGTATCCTTTGAATTTCCTGGGTTTTGTGCATATCCTCCCTGTCTGACATGCCCATCCTGCCTCTTTAGACAAAGCTTCATGTGTAAGTAGTCTGCCTGGACTCTGGCTTGTGGTGACAACTGTGATAGCCGTTCCCATTGTGGTGTCAGAGAGATGATTTCTCGGGAAAAAAATAGTCAAAATGTCTGTAGTGTTCACACAACTTGCTTTGAAAGAACAGAACAGCATAGGCAAGTTCTTATACTTGGTATTCCTTTGAATCCTGTGGATGTGATGGAGAATGTGTTCTGTTCCTTGTGAGGACTATGCTATAGGATGCTGGCATCTGTTCTGTCATCTCTGACATTTTTACAGGAGTTCTGCTCCATCTATCTCTGTCTTACCTGGTGTACTGTCATAATCATGTATTTATGGTGTTTAAGCCTGAGGTCCTGTCTTGGTTTTGAGTTTAGCTCAAGAAACACATTTGTCTACTCTGCATGAAAACAGATAAATCCCCAACTAACAACTTCTCTGTTGTTTTCTTAGGGACTCTGTTGGTGTCATTGCCATATTGATTCTTTCTGGTCTGGTCCCTGTAAAAATCTCTTTTGATTTGACTCTCTAGTGAGTAACCAAGCACAAAAGTGCATTGAAGCATTTACTATTATTCATAAAAATAGTGAACATATTTTCTAGTCCTCTACAGTCACTCCTGTTTATTCTTGAATGTTCCTGAATGGCTTTGGACATGTTTATTATGCTGTATTTTTTGTTTTGGGAAAACCAAGATAAAGAAGAAAAGATCATATAATATAACTGTAATCTGTGTGTTCTTATTTGACTTGTTGAGACCTGCCTCTGTTTCATTTCTCATCCCCTCCTCTGTCTTTAGTATTTTCCTCACACTGTTCAATTGCTGCAGCAAAAATTGCTGGGATTATAGGATAGGATGTGGAGCTGTAGTTCTCAAAGACTTTGTCCTTCAGTACCTCCTTTTAATAACTGCAGCACCCGTCCGTCCTTGTTTTCGAATACACACATCAAATGGCCCAAAATAATCTTTAAGTTTCATTATTTAAACTTAAGGATAGTTCATTATCGAACTTAAGGATATTGTCTTTGCTTAACACATTGAAATTTTGATTTCTTCTAAAAGAAGTTAGGTGATGATACACAATTTAGTTACAGAAGAGAGCAAGGAAACAATTAATTGTAGTGCCTTATGTTCCTTTAGAGTTGACATTCTTTCTGTCCTTTCTGATCAAGCTGGAAGCCTTCCTTGCTGTTGAATACCAAGTGTTCTCTGCTCCTAGATGCACTGTTTATGGGTGTATGCTTCTATGCTTTGTGGCAACTCCTTCCATTTTCCAAGCCTCCGCATACCTGTGCAGAATGTTGTTTGGTGACTAGCTGGGTTCTGTTAGAGGCAAACCACTAAGGGTAATAAAAAAGACACTTTATGGGTGATTAACAGCTGCCTTTAAGCTGTTTAATTATCTAGGTTTGAGACAGAATTTTGGAAACTGGATTGTCTGATTATATATGCCTTAGCACAGACCTCTTTTCAAAGTAGTTTTTCTTTTCACCAAAAAGCATGAATTATGAGTAAGTTCCCAGACTTACCCTCTGTTTGAGACTTTTTAGAGAAGTGGAGGCTCTTTGCTGGTCAATCTTACATGCCTTGTATAAAAAAACTTGAGTTGTATAGGTAGGGTTAAGTAAGATTCTTGAGAAATTCTCTATTTGATAAATTTTTTAGTCCTGCCCCAAATCCTATGGACTTAGATATGAAAACTTTGAATGAGCACAGAAACTAGGATGAGACTATGGCCAGGGTTACACATAGATTTTGCATGAATGCAGCTATTTCTCTGGCTCTGTTGTGTTAAAATAATGACACCAATATGACCTCCTAGAGCAGAGCTATTTCGCTTGTTTTCCTTTGACAGGAAAAAAGTGTATTAAAATTAGAAAGTAAAAGTTCAAAATAAACGAAAAGGCTTATTGGTTGCTTTTGCCAGGTTCGTAGTTAAGTTGTGGAACTCTGTTTTACAATGCTGCAGATTCAAAAAATTACTTGAAAAGTTAATGGAAAAAACATTCCATCCTGACCTAATAGACAGATAAGATGCTCTAACTTAGGACAGACCAAGGCATAATTTTGGTCCACAGTGAGCACTACACACTTTTAATAATCTTCTAGCAGCACCTCCTAATACTACTGTTAGAGAAAGGGTGATGGACTCTGTTGCCCAGTGTAGGTTTACTTAAATTTTTATACAGTTATATAAATACATAAGTATTTATTATAGTATAGTTTGTACTGAAAAAGTTAAATCCACTACAGTGCCTGAAACATACTTTCACGTTTTGTTTTGTGCGTGTGCATTCACACTACAGAGCTTAAAAGTCTCAGTTGAATTCTACTTTGCTGAAATAGTTTGGTGGGCATTTACTTTCAAGAAGGCAGGAGAAGACAATATTAAAAATTGTGTAGCATTTTGTTCAGCATTTTTATTCTTTTAGGTTACATTACATGGCTGGTTATATTTTTCCCTGCTGTGTCTTGCACTGAACATGGTATGTGTTTTGAGGATTTTAATCTGCAACTTTGGAATTTCTTTTAAAAAATAACTGATGTCAGAACAGTTTCTCAGTTTCACAGTATGCTTCCTGGTTGAGGTCCAAGGTGGGTAGCTCTGAAGAAGTGTAGAACAAACACTACTCCCAGGGAGTTCTCAGGAAGGTTGTCCAGTTTGTCCAGAAGTCGACTCATGAGTGAATTCTTAGTCTCTGAGAGGTGGAATGTTTTTTTACAAACAAGCTTACTGAAGTAAGGAATGTAGGGCTTTCCATTGTTTTGTAAATAACAATTATGAGGTGATAAAAAGTCATTCTCTCTAACGAAGTCGTTGTTCCCCATGAGAGTGCACAGGAAGTGTTGAACACTACCAGAGACTGGTTTGCAAAATCTTTCCCGTGTTAGCTGAGGGTGGTTTGGAGCTGTGGGTTATATCTTGCTCATCTGTCCCTACAGAGGGGTGCTGGTTTGTAGCTGCTCCAGGGAGCTGTGCACCAAATCTCAAAGCACTTGGCAACAATTCTCTCATTTGGCAGGAAATGCTCCCTAACCTGAGGAGTTCCTAAACACGCTCCGGTTACGGGTTCCTCAGAGGCTCTGCCCAGCCACTTCGTTTGGATTGGCTGTTTTTGTGAAGATAGCAACTAAAGTTTTGTAGTTTTTCCTTTCCTCATACTGTCTTCTAGCAGCAGACCAGCTTAACAGTACAGCAAGTCAACATTGATTAAATTATTTATGCATTTAGTTAGTAAGACTTAAATTGAAGCTTTTATTTAAGGGACTGAAACCAGAAGATTACAGCTAAAATTATCTTACTGTGTTCTTTGCCTGGTATTGCTGAGTTATCTTGCACCTCTAGGAATCTCTAATTTTGAGCATCAGAACTAGGAGTTGCTGTTTGCCCTACCACTGTTTAACAAGCTCTGTCTAGGGCAGTGGTAACCCTCTTCCCCCCCCAACCCCAGTGTATTCTGAACCTAATCAACTCCCTTAATTTTTAATTTTTTCCTTTCCTGTGTTCCATCCCTTATTCTCCAGCTTAATATTTAGGGTTGGGTTTTCCCCCTGATAGCACTAGGAATGCAGTATTGGTGGAAGACTTTGTGCACTGAAGACACTGCTCTATGGGAAACATGTCCTATTCTTAAGTTCCACCTCATGAGGCTGGAAGAAGTGAGTTCAGTAATTGCCATTTCTGCTTCTCAGAATGTCATGGCCCCTTAGTACAGTAGAGTTGTTTCTCCTTCGTGTTTAGTCAGCCTGACAGTTGAATGAATGAATAAACTGAATTCAGTTTAGAATTATTAATACATAGTATCAGACAAAGCTCCAGTTGCTTTCTTTTGATTTCATGATTTCTGTAGAGACCAAACAAGCTGAGTCTTACACAAATATTGTTTAGCTAGTTTCAGAAGCTGAACTCCTCTCCCCCTCACTCCGAATTTTTTCAGCTTGTAATTTCCAGAAATTCCTGTATATTGTAACTCTTGACCACTGTCTACTTAACCAGACATGTTGTATTTAGTTATATGTACTTGTACAGAGATTAAGGTGTTTTAAATGTTTCACTGCTATGTCTACAGCAGCACTATAAAATCATCAGTTTCCCTTTTGCTGGTGAAATTAAGGAATAGAATTTTTTATTAGAGAACTGAATCGTTTGAAAGATTGCAGGAATTGAAGTGGTACTGTTTCCAATGCATTGCCTTTCCTAATGGGGAAGCTTGCAGGGGGACTGAGGCACAAAACTGTGTTGGTTCTTTTGGGATAATATGGGAAGGAGGCTTGAGCCTCAATTGTAGATGCAATCCAGGGCACAGCCCAACACTCTTTGATGTGGGCAGGAGGGAGGTGCGTAGATCTGACCAGATGCTTCTTTGCTGCATTTTTCTGGGTCTGATTGTCTTGAATGAGGTTGAACAAAAACTTAAACAATGTCTCAGATTGGAGGGGGATGGACTTTGCTTTCTATTTTGTGGTATGCAAGCATATGTAGGGGCAGAAGGAGTTTGGACCTAACAAGACTGGTTCCAGTTGGATCTTGAGCCAGTATTTTAGGCACAGAATTTAACATTCAAGAAGTTGCTCCTGGTGTTAGGGTGATAGGAGTGAGTGCTTTCTGCATTTCTGATGCATGGTTAGGGCAAATAGACATTAATTATGCACCCTGACAGTGTTGCTCTTGAAGGACAACACAAGCCCTAAATATGAGCTGTTTAACTGCTTAAAGCCAGTTCTTCAAGGTTTTTTTGTTTTGAGTGTAAATGTAAAGAGATTTTATACAGGCACTCAATAATTTATCATATCAATAATCAGAGTCAGGCCTGATGTTTTACAAATAATTTTTAAATCTTTGATCTCAGTCCTGTCAGTCTTCTTGTAGTATAAATTATTGAAGTAACTTTTTGATTCTTTGAAAGCTTATCTGCAAAGACAGTATTTTTCTTCTGCTTCCCAAATAGGGCAGTACCCTCCTTATGATTTGTTTTGGCTTTTGATCAATAAAATATAATTAAGCTTCCAAAGTGCAGCAAAGCCCGTGACTTTCAGATAGCTAAGTAGATGATAATAGAATTTTCACTTCTTGAGACCTAAAAAGTTTTCAGTTACAAGGTTTAGGTGCTTTTATATTTGTAAAAAACAATCTTGTGCTACTGACACAATATGCTAGTATCAGAATAATACTGCTGAACGTTTTTTTCCCTCAAGGTTTTTGGAACTTGTATCTAAGTTCTGACTTTATAGTACCTCTGTTGCAATATAAAATATATATATATATATATCTAGTTTATTTGTAACAAAATATCCTAATACACTTCTTTGCATGCTCATATACTGTACATCTTTATTAAATTCTGATTGAACCAGAGTTTGCTATTAAAACTTTCAGACATGTAATTAAGAATTAACATGTAGGCAGACTTTGTGTTGTCCTGTAATGCTTGGCAGATTCAAAATTTGCCCTTTGAGTGCAAGTTTGTCCCTCATATTTCTCATGCAGGATAGTGTCACTCATTGGTAGCATCTGATGCCTCTGAGGATGTGCTGTAACTGAGCTCTGTCACAAAGAACTGAAGTTTTCTTTCAATCAGTCATCAATTCTTGATGGTCTTGTATGGTTCTGATGTAATAGAGATCTGTCAAGAACACTTGAATGAAGAGTATGACCTTAGTTTTGCCTTCAGAAATATCAAAATTTGAATTCAGCGGGAGAGATGGGTTACAATTATGGCTTGGAGCATTACTTTGTTCCAGCTCCTTTTTTGTTGTTAACCTTGATGATGTTTTTATCATAGCTCTAGGAAAAGTTTAAAATTACATTGCTAAAGTAATTTTAAAGACTTGAGGCATATACTTGTTATCCAAAATGTCTAAATTTAATAAATATATTATTTAAAAGCAAGCAACTCTTCTCAAATTCCACATATTATACTTTTGATCTCAAGACTGCAGGTTAAGATTGCCACATCGTCAAACTTAAAACACATTGAGATGATCACCTATAAGTCAGAAAGAAGTTCGGCTTTTTAAAAACAGAAGACACGGAGAAGCAATCTGTTGATAGAAGTTCTTTTTTTTTTAATCTTAACTTTTTCCTTAGTTTCTGCACATGTTTAAGCACATATATTGTAAAGATCAGATGGTGCAATTAAGACTGGAATTCAGAATACTAGGCCTAAATAAAAATATCAGTAGATGAAGCCCACTATCCAATAACTTAGTTAGAAAGATGGGTAATGACAAGGATATTTGTGCTTTTTGATACAATTAACTATGTTTATTATTTTAGAATATATATGTGTGTATATACATTTCTTAAAATTATAAATCGTATTTCTGTTCCCACATCATTATTACTCTAGGGACTCTTGAAAAGGGAAGAGGAGCTTTTTCCTATTAACACTGGGAAAAATAATTAAGCAGACTAGAAGAATATGTCTATTCAGAGATAAGTGTTATTTCCCTTTGATGGCAGACAGTATTCCAGTATGCTTTTTGTACATGAGAGTGGATGAAATTTTGTACATTTCATTTTACAGAATTTATAAATGAGAGCGGATCTCAGGAGGAGAAGTGGCAGTCAAGAAAATAAAAACAAAACTAAGACTTTAATACACAAACATGAAAATTAACCGTTGCCAGCCCTGTGTATAGATTCAGTTTCTATTTGACTTTTTTTTGAGTAGCAGAAATAAAAAAGGGACAGGCTCTAAGCAGTGGTATCACAACATCTCATAGGTCAGTGGATTCAGCACAGTGGTGTGAGCAACTGTGTATGAAAGAATAACCAGGCCAGCATTTCCAAGCGTAGATGAAATTGGTAATTTTCCCACCCTTGCCCCAAGTACAATCCAAGTATTTAAGGAGCTTGCAAAATCTTGATGTAGTATGCAGCTTTGGAATACACCTTGCTTCTGACATCCCAAGCTAACAGGGTTTAACTAATGTAATTTAGAGCAGGGAAGATGTGATGATGCTTCCTTCCACAAATGATGAATCATGTGGATGACAAGATGACTTTTTAAAAATCTTTTTGTCTGGTTCCTTGATGCTATTTCATTTCAGGGAAGTTGTATTCTTTTCCCTTTATCCTGTTTTCCAAAGAATTTTAGCCTTAAGGGATTGAATATTCCGTTTGCCTTTTTACTTTCCCTTCAGGTCACTTTTGAGTCAATTGATAAATCAGGAGCTAGATAAAGCCCCCTCTGTGTGTCTGAGTTGAGGGGGAAATGAGCCCATTTTTTCCTTAGCTCCTCTGCCTGGTTGGCTGCCAGTGAGCTCTCTGGCACAGACTGGCCAGGCTCAGGTTCTCTTGACTGTGCTCAGCTAGCATGCTGGACAAATATGGACAGAGAGATGTGCCAGGGGATGATCTGAGATGCAGGAGAGATGTCACAGTATTGTGCAGTAATAAGGAATATGGAAGCACATATGCAGGAGGACAGGGATCATTGAATTATTCCGCTCTCTTGCTCAAAGCTGGATCAACATTCAGTTTAGACTGGGTTGTTTAGGCCATTAATTGGCCAAGTCTTAAAAACTTGAGAGGTGGGACAGTCTACAGCTTGTTTGCGCAAAGTGTTCCTATTTGTCTTCATGAAAGAATTCTTCCCTATATCCAGTCAGAAACAGCTGTTTCAGTTTATGAATTTTTTTCTCATTCTTCTTCCAGGCAGCCTTAATAAAGGGTCTGGCTCCATCTTCTCAATAAACTCCCTTAAGTCTTCTTACTCCAAGAAAGAGAACCCTCATGTTTTCCTCATGTATGTTGTGTGCTGCAACCCCATGACCATCCTGTTTTTCCTGGATTCAAGTTTTTTCAAGTCATTCTTGTACTGGGTGACCCAAATGTGCAGGATTGCAGATGTAGACTGAGTGAAGAGGAGTAGTTGTTCCTCTTGGTGGGTTGGTTACCACTGATTTACTGTTTTGCTGTAGGTACAGCCCATGGGTCAGGCTGCAGTACTGGACCCTGGATAACCTACTGGCCTCCAGGCTCTCCATGCTTCCCATCACTGCTGCTGACCCCACGGCATTCCAGTGAGTCCAGCCCAGGCACAGGGCTTTGCACTTGTCCTTCAAGAGTTCCATGAAGTTCTCACGTTTCACTTGCCAGGTCCTTTCTCTCTGCAATGCTCAGAGTGGTGCCATCTGCAAACTTGGTGAGGAGGCTTTGTGTCTCACCCCCGAGGTCCCTGAGATGCCTGTTAAAAAGGGTCAGTCACTGGGCAGATTCCTGAGGGACTCTATGTCTCTGGGTGGTTTTTGGACTTGGGAATATTACATTGAGGGATTTTAGGAGAAGAAAGTTACTGGGCTATCATAGAGGCTGATGAAGGACAAGAATCTTAAGGCATCAAGTATCTTGGTATGGTCCATTGATTATGGATGAATTTCGGAAGAGTTAAAGGGACAAGAAAAGTCCTAAAATGGCTGACTTTACTTAGAATAAAATTCTTTAAAATTAAAAAAAACTTAATTGTGAAAAAAACCCAAGATGGCAAGCATTCTTGTTATAAAAGGAGGGTGTTTTCAGATAAGTTGGGTAGCTGTAGCTACACTAAAATTCAAAGAACTAATAATTATACTTTCTCACCCTTACCTAGAATAGGGCAGAATTTTCCATCTCCAAGCCTCTTTTCTGGGTACTAGTTAATTAAATGTCCTTTCTTACTTGTATTTTATCTTTCAGACTAGGGTTTTCTGATTGATGGCTTTGCTTACATGTGTTTGCATAGTAAAATGGTGCATGCTCAAATAGACCTCGATATTGCCAGTCTGACTTGGAGGAATTTCTCTTGCCCATAGAAATCGTCCTCCCAACTTCAAGGACTTCATTTGCCTGGGTAGCAGTTGCAGCGTTGGGATTTAATGTGTGTGTGTGCTTCCTATTACACATTCAGCTTTCAGCAACCTGAGCGCAGCTCCAGCTCTATTACACAGGACAAATTGGGCACCAAGAAAGTTTTAATTTATATTTTTCCCCGTGATAAAGCAAAAATTAGTTAAAAATCATATATACACCTTGGTGAAATCCTTAAGGTAACATGTAAGATAGGGAGTCAGTGATTAAGTTAGTTTAAGAGGTAACGACTTCAAAGAATCCCTGAAGTGAACAGCAGCGATAGCCGGAGTAGAGAACTGTGCTGGGGAGGCGCGGCTGGGGCGCGCAGTGGGGCTGTGGTCCAGCCATCGCTGGAATGAGCAGATCCCAACCGGACGGGATGCGCGGGGAGGGCAGATCCCGCTGGAACGGGGGCCAAGGGAAGGGGAGAAGGGGCAGATCCCACTGGAGCAGTAGCCGGGGCCAAGGAAAGGGGAGAAGTGGCGGTACGGGGCAGGGGCCAAGGGAAGGAAGAAGGGCCCGTGCGGGGCAGGGGCCCGCTCCCCCTGGCGGCGGCCCCGCTCTTTTCCAGTGCCCCCAGCGCTCACTTTTCCCTCATTACCGTTTTAGACGTGGGATGGTTTCTTGCTCTCGAATTCAGCCGGAGAAATGTAGGAATGCCTCCAAAGCGTTCGTGCAGCCGAAGTCGGCGTTTGCTCAGGGACCCCTCCCCAGACGAGGATTCCTCTTGCAATTTGCATTGTAGGAAGCATTTCCTGAAGTAGTCACAGATTTCCTGTAGTGTTTTGCATAACCATTCATGTGTCCCAACCAAACTACTTTTGCAAGTCTTGTGTCCATTCAGTGGAAAACTCAGCGTATTTATTCTTTTGTGGTTGGTCAACACCAATGGTCTATACAAAATACAGCTACCCGTTTTTTTCCTATGTAAAATATATATGTACCTGTGTGTGCACACAGGGAGTTTTCTATCCAGAAGACTGCCCTGCCAGAACCACATATGCCTTTGTAGGACTGTAGTTTATTCATATATCTACAAATTTATACCCAATATTTAGTAATTATTTTGATAAATTTAGGAGTCCTTAAGTATTAGCCATATTCTTTCTTTTCTGTAGCTTGGATGTTTTTTAAATATATAAATGCATTTGACTGTAGACTGTTTGCTTTTCTTATAAACTCAGCACAAAGCATCAAATGTCCAAGTAATCATGAATATATGTTGGGGAGACAGCTGGTGTTTCTAAACAACTCTTTTTAATATGACTTTATTTCTTTGCCTTCAATTAATAGTATGGTTTTTTTTTTTTCCCTAAAGAATTTCTGTTATTGGTTCTATGCCAATGGTGTAGGCTAAAGGATGCAAGAGAATGCTTTGGGCTGCCCCCTCACCTGCTTGACACTGAAATTCATCTGCAGTAATGCTTCTGAAAATAAAGGAATTGTTTTTTCTTATCTAGAACAACTGAGAACTCAGATTATCTCATATTCTGATATGCCTCAGTTTAATGTGCCAGGCTAAACTTCAGCAAAGTTCTTAAATACTCTGAAGTGTTAAAGAAATTCTCTGATTATTCTTTTAAACTTGTAGTGTCACAACCATTTCAGGGGGTCATGAGTGTGTCAGCAAAGCCACATAAATACACCGTCATGGATTTTTCTATTCAGGAAAACAAAAGTTGTGTTGTAAAGTCCCTTAGAGCTTTGTTTGTGTTTTGGTTTTTTGTTTTTTCCTAGGGGGGGTAAACTAATTCTGTTTTGTTTTGTTTTGCTTTAGCTAAAAAACTAGGAATTACTGATGTGCCAGCTGAGGTCGTTACTTTTATTTCCCGTGCAACACAGAACAGATTAAGAACAGTGATAGAGAAGGTGACAGTGATAACCCAGCACCGGATGGAGTCATACAAAGTAAGTGCCCAGAACGGGTTTGTGTTCCCAGCACAGCAACCTTGTGCTTGATGCTGCAGAATTCCCTGCACTGCAGCTTTGTCTGCTCGGCAAACAGTCTGATGGCACAGTGGATCTACCTGCCAGCTCATCTTGCTCCTCTCTGGGGGGATTTGGATGTAGAGTTGTTACTGTCTTTCTGTGCTGAACTGTCTGGCATGGAGTATGTGCTAAGCTATTTCTGCTCATGGGCTGTGACTAAGACTTGATTCCTGATAGCTCCTCTTTTGTCCAGCGTTTCCAGGAATTGGATCGAAATTGCTTTGGTATTTAGGAATCTATAGTAACTTTTCTGGATGTGAGAAATACTAATGTTTTATAAAAGCTGCCAATATATGCCTTAGCAACTAAAGAATTCAGCTATAAATTCTTCACTGTAATTAAACACGAGTTTCTATTAAAAAAAATTTAAAGGTAAAATGCTGTGTAATTTTTTTGTTAGTGGTTGTATTCCTGAAGAAAACTGAAACAATTTTGATATCTCAAATCAGGGGGAAATTTAAATAAAGATCTGCAAATCAGTTTGAAATTCAAATTAATCAAACATCTTTATTGATATATTTAAAATATCTTTTCCAATAGAAGTAAGATGCTTGTTAGTTATTATAGTTGTTAAACTGATGTCAAAGGAAGATAGCAATAACTAGTTGTGTGTTGTCTAAGATGTGTTTAGATTTCTTTAGCATATATACACACTGATTAGCTCTGGTTTAGTTTCTTCCTTGGTTTTTTGGTGTACTTTTTTGTATTCCTGGAGTGGCAGTCTAGTCAGCCAGCTTTGGACTGTGTCTTAGCCCACCTGTTTCCCAAACCTGGGGACCCCATGGTGTGACTCATGGTTGGACTAATTCTATGTGATATTTGCAAAAATAATAATCTCTGGCATCTGTTAACTATAATCAACATAGTTGTGATAGAAAAATGGATTAAAAAATAAAGGCCACTCTTCCTGGCTGTTAACGTATACTTAGGTCTTTCATTGCAATTGATGGATATATTCTGCTATATTGGATTAAAAATAAAATATCCTTGTTTCTTTTCAGTATTCTTTATCGTCTTCGGAAGTGTTAAATCCCTCCTTCTTTCTCTCTAGGATGGTGTCTGAAAAGAAAACAGTTTGCTTAGTCCATGTTAAGCCAAAGAAGCATTTAAAACAGTGTCTTAAAAGATCCTTAGGAAAAAAATAGTGTTGTCTCTGAAATGTAGCATTGTCACTGTATTCTGTATTTCTCTTGATGAATGCTATTCTTTGATTTCATAGCATGGTAGTCAGAAAGGAAAATATTAAGTAGGTAAATGGAATGAAAGTAATGTGAATAACTTGTTTTTCTGACATTCTTAGTGTTCTCTATGTGGCTCATGCCATAAACTCTTCTGGGTGCTGTGTGTTAGGAAAGCTTGGATGTTCCTCATTGTCATAAGCTTCTGTTTTAATTGGAGTTAGAGGCTTACTTTCAACTGAGATTTTAGCTTTATCGCTTTTAGAATGCTGCATCTTGGGAAAGTCTTTGACTAGTTTAAGATTAGTACAAATGCAGGAATTACAGTTTATGAGCCTGGTTATAAACTATGGCTAGGATTATTCAGTAATAAAGTTAAGCATTTTAGATGTTTTCCATCATTAAGGCAGTTGGTTTTATTTTTTTTAACTCTTTCATGTATCTGGTGCTCATAAATCAATCCTTGTTTTTTTAAAATTGTTTAGATATTAATTAAATTATCAGATATTCGCTGCATTATTAACCATAGGCTGGCTCCATTCCCCCAAGCCAAAAAAAAAAATTTTCTTTTTATTATTAATACAATGGAAAGATTTTAATGTGTGACACCTACAGTCTTTAAATGCATGGTGTTAATAAAGTGCTTGTCCCTGTTTTATAGGATGATGAATGGTACGAGCAAGCCACAGATGTCCGATCACAGCTTAAGTTCTTTGAACAGTTGGAGCGTTTAGAAAAGCAAAGGAAAGATGAACAAGAGCGGGAAATTTTGCTGAAGGCTGCCAAGGTATCACTTTTACTGTTTTTTTGACTACTTAACAATCCATAGCTTTCAAACAATTATTTAATTTTGTTATATGTGTTTCATAAGCACATTTTGTTTCTTACAATAAGAAAGGTGCTGTTGGTGTGACATCACACTTTGGACTCATGAGTCAGGCTCTGATCTGTGCTGACTCCAGACCCACCTGCCTGGGATCCCTCTGTCTTTTCAACATACAGCTCTGAATTTGATGAGTTCTTGGGAATACAGGAGATAGGGGCTAACACTTTTCAAAATAATTATGTGAAATGATTTTTACAATTGCCTTTGAAATTTAATAGATGACAAAGATTTCGGTGCCACTGGAGAATCATAGCCTACACTTCTGGATTTTAAACAAGTTCAATAAATTCTGATGAATTTTTAGAGGCTTTTTACTTCTTGGGTTTTTAGATTTTGTTCTTAAACAGTTTTGTTAATTTGTTTATTTTCATTTAAATTTTGTTCCAGTCGCTTCTCTGTAACTGCACTGTTTGATTGATTCATGCCTATCTTCAGTTAACTGTCAGTTCTTAGGACTTGTTCCTTTGTAACTTCAATTCCAGAGACTGAGTGTTCATGGGTGCAATAGAACAAACTCAGATAATATTGTTTCAAGATCACATAGGTATACATGAGTCTCCTGCTTGTAACTGTAAATTTAATCATTTATATCATGTCTGACTGCAAAAAAGTTTATCTCTTAGTTATCCCATTTTTAATTGTATTCGAATCTTCATTGAGTTATTTAGTGTATATTCTGAAGAGGTTATACAGAGCAACTCAGTGTTCAGTTGTGACACAGCCTCCTAATTTTATGCCATTAATGTTCACAAATTGAGAGATTTAAAATAAAGAAAACACAAGCCTTGCTTTTTTAGAAATCTGTTTCTCAATTAGGCTACTTATTCTGTCCTGTTTTTACTCTTAATTTATAATTGTTCACATTATTAAACATTCCACAAATTTTTACACAACAAAGATACTCTTTAAATGTTTTGACGAAAACATATTTGCTGTTTTCATTCTTAATTCTTATTTATTAAAAATAAAGAAATGCTTATTTATTTTCTTTATCCTGTTTTCTCCATTCAGTGACTACATCTTGGTGAATCACTTTCTGTGTATCCTGCTGCTTGTTAGTTATGTTGGTCATTTTTTTTAATGGACATTTAGAAAAATGCAATAGTTTATACC